>JAULKM010000003.1:8791491-8826965 GCA_032355605.1 Rubia tinctorum | reverse complement strand
TTGTAAAAAAAATAATAGTCTGTCCCTTGAAAGATGGTCTTTCAATGAGTAATGTAAAGACCAAGATTTAAAGTGTAAATTATAAGAAATCAAGATAAAATTTTTGGGTTGTATGAACCGGGTTATAAAATTTATAACTACCATATGTTGCATAATAAAACTTCAATATTGCAACAAAGACCTTTTACCTTTTATTATTATAATTAAACCCTGTTTTTTCATAAGTATATGGAGAAATCATATTTCCCAAAACTTTGCCAAAAAATAAACTGAGTGAATAAAATTAATCTTATTTTTACCAAAAAGGAAACGTGTCAATATTCAAAGATCAAATGTAAAATAAAAATATGCCAATATTAAAAAATCGGAGGGAGGGGAAGCTCGTTCGGAGACGTAAGAAGTACAACATGCCACCATACTACTCGAAGAGGTGGGAATGGTACTGCTCGTGAATCATGGACTTAAATGCAATAAAGGGGGTTTGTAGGGGTTTAAGGGACCACTGCTTGAAGAAATTTGGACCTCCATTAATGCTAATGGTCCCTCTCCACTTCCCCAGTCACCACCTGACCTCCTGTGAGTATTATGGACGTTCCCTTTTGCCTCCCCCACGTGTCAATTATGTAAAGACACTTGGGTAATTATCTGTTCATCTTGTACTTGTGCCTTAGGTGCAGCCCCAGTGGGAATTAACTTGGCACACAATGGTGGAGTGAATAGGGATTTATCAATGGGACACAATTTGAAGTGGGCGGATTATGATCTCCGCGCTCGTGTTCATCTAAAATTTTATATTCACGTTTGTTTCATTATTTACGGTGAATACAATATTCATATTTATTTCGTTCTCATCAGGTATTATCTAATATTTATTCATGTCCCATCACCCACTTTGATTTTCATGCCCACTTCAAATTCATTTAACTCACCTCATCTATATTTCCAAAATCACTTAATATTACACGAGAATATTAAAAAACTAAAAATGTAATAATGTTTACATGAGAATATTATAGGTAAGATATATTATGGATAAATAATAATTTATTATATACTCCGTATTAAACTAGTGTGCACATAGCGGGTCTAGCGAGATGGGGTGGGTATGAACTAACATCCACGTTCAACCCACTACCTGTAGCGAGTATAATTTTCACATTCGTATCTGCCCTACCTCCACCAAAACTACCTCCATACATGTATCATTGAGACGGATGTGGGGCGGACCTACACCAAAACCCGTCCCACTAAAACCTCTAATCTTGAGAGATTATGTGACAAAATGGGGAGGGAGTAAATCACAACTAGTAAGATCGAGATTATGTGTTTATAAGTTAAAATAATCATATGATAGTTGTTGGGATTGGATGTTGAGAGTGAAAAATGAAAAAAGGTATGATCAGATTTGAGCTTTTTAATCTCAAATTTAATGAATATATTTGAGTATCTTAAATTCGAATTGGTCGGAACGAAAGAAGATTGAGAAAAATAGAAAAAGGAGATTCCCGGAAAAGGAAACCAAGTAAGAATGGAAGAAGGCTAATAATTATTATTCTATTCATATTTAATCAGTTACAGGATACTCTTTCTCTTTTATAACAAAACTATCCACAAAACTAATACGTTTCGAGACAATCTGAAACTAACATCTACACTATCTCAACAACATATTTTATATGCTGCCCTTGAAATAGTAAAACAAAATAGGATGCTATTTTTAAAATCACTAATTCATTTAACTCCTAATTATCAAATTACCATATACTACTAATAATCAAAAGAAGATGATAACAATTTTACACTACATAGTAACAATTTTATTAAATTCTTAAAATTGGGACTTTTGGGTGGTTGGTTGGGTTGTGGGCCTTTCGGGTGAGGTTTGATCCGGTGGACCCGGGTTGTAGAGAAAGTCCATGCACGCCTTCTCAGCTCTCCTGATGCTGAGGATAACTAAATATGCTCCACTAGTGGAGTGCACCAAATTGATGTCCAACTATAGGACCCCGCTCATCGTCGGTCGGGACTACTACAACCAAACCCATCCTCTCCTTTTCAACTCATTATTCTCTCCGTCTCATGGTTTATTTTAAAACCCAATCATTTAAAAATGTTGGAAAAAATATCCAATAACAATTGGACATGCTGAAAATTGGCGGACCTAGGAATTTATATACGGGGTGCACCAATTATATATATATAATAGGAACAAAATATATAAAAACTAAAATAACTTCAAAATTAGTGGGATGCACTGTTTTTTTTAAAAAAATCAGCTGTAAAAATTTGTTTTTTAAAAAAAACAGGGGTGCACGTGCACCCCAGGTTATAGTGTATGTCCGCCCCTGGCTGAAATTGATATCCAACTTTCCTAAACTCTAGCAATAGCTAACATATTGTATGGATATTTAAGTTACATGTCAACGATACTCATTTTCTGTATTATTACAGATTAGAGATCCATGAAAATAGAACATCGCACTCGGAATATTAACTTGTTCCTCGCAAAGATCATGACCACTTGCCAGAGAGTAGCTTATCATGCATCAGTATTACTACACCGGATAAGACTATTCCACAATTGTAATACTATTTAATTCAACCACGATCTATTATGTCATAACAGTAAATAACTTGAAAAACACAGATCTGACATATCCAAATTAATGGAAATATAAGGATAAAATCACAAAAAAAATTACAAACACACGATCTGTATAAACAGATCGAGAACAAAACATCGACACAGACGACTAAATCGAGTTATCATTATGAACACAACAATCTAATCGATTAAAATAAATGTGCGAAAATAAATCTAACGCTTATTCAATAACATCAACATCAATTAAAATAAAAACAAAAATATTGTTTCCACACCTCCGTAGCGGAGTAGTATAATTTTTCGGAAGAGAAGGTGAAGGGTTGCGGCAAGACAAGGGTTTGAGTTCGAAAGAAAATACGTGATTGGTGCTCCATCTCATCGTATGTTTCTCACTTTCATATCATGCCACTTAATATTAATCTGATTATTGATAAGTTAATCACTACGAATTAATAGTTTAAAAATATTATATTTATATAAATAAATGTACTGTAATGAATCTAATTGCATTGAATCTGATAATAATAGGTACATTTAGTACTAGTTCATTTGTCTCTGCACAAGGTTTTACTTTCGTTTGTATTGATTAAAGGTTTCTATTTTTTTTATATTTGAGCTTTACTTTCGTTTGTATTGATTAATGGTTTCTATTTTTTTATTTGAGCTGAAATTTATAATTGAACTTTAATCAATTTATTTTATATTTTACTTATTATACTAGTGTATATAAATATTTGTGGGGGAAAAAGGATCCTATGCTAAGACGGAGGAGTATTATGGCTCTGTTTGGTAGATCTTTTAAACTGTTGTGATTATAAGCAAAACACCTTAGTGTTTGGTAAAGTGCTAAAAAATAACTTATTTTGAAAGCAGAAGTTATTTTTTGGGGAAAAAGTAGAAGCTGATATCCCCCTAATTTCAAAATAAGTGACTTTCCTTCATCATTTTGATCCAAAAGTGATTATGAATATTTGGTAATGTGGACTGGTCACATAAGAATTGTCAAGCCCTGACGTCTAGGAGGCCTTTGTTGATACTTGTCACACCCATGCACCTCTTGGGAAAGGAACGGGTCAATTGGTACCTTCACTTTCAGGGAGGTATTTATATCCTCTTCTTTTTTTCCCATTTTATTTGGAGGACGTTTCTGAAAGAGTATCTTTCCGTAAAAAATAGAAAAAATAGAGATTAATTATAATTATAAAATAAAAAGATGAAAAAATTATGAATTAATATAATTTAAATTCGGGTTGTAAACTATCTACTCCCTCCGGTTCTTTAACAAGAACTCACTTTTTTTAGAATGATTTTTTAATAGAGCAAATAACATTGGTGACCTCTTAAATATCACACCCGTCCACCTTTGCCCCTTACTTTCTAAAATATTTTTTGGCCTCTAAACTTACAAAACAGCTTAATCGTGCCTTTTCAGTCTGATAAGATTGTTAACTTATGTTTTCAATATTAATTTTAAGGGCAAAAGTGACATTTTTAATTTTGTTTTTTTGTTTATCCGTTTTCTTTTTTTCTCTTTTCCTTTCCCCCTTCCCATTCTTCCACTCCGTCCACCCACCTACAACCACCACCTTCCACCTGAAACCACCACCGGGAACCTCCCCCACCACTTGAAACTACTCTCCACCACCGGAAACTCAGTGCCCCTAAGCCATCCGCTATAGGACAAAGTTTCATGACATCGTCGATATTGGACCTGAACAATCCGAACAACCCGAGCTTCTTCTTTCCGGTACAAGACCCAGTGGCGGAACCATGACACTATTTTAGGGGGGGGGCTGATTTATACATGCAAGTTTTTTCGGACGCTAGATTATATTGGTAATTTTTTCCGGGCACAGAATTACACTGAAATTATTTTCTTTCTAAAAACTTAATTCAACATATTTAAACAAAATCCGCTTAAATAATAAAGTGGGTATAAAATAATTTAAATTTTACAATAATGAAATGTGCGTATAATCACACTTGTTATTATTCTATCTTGTTAATTAATGAATCTATAATGACATAAATAAGATTCTAAAAATAAAATTAGTGAGAAAATTAGTGATTTTTTTTAAAGGAAAGAGTTGGGTATGAGAGTAGTTGGACCTATTAGGTTAACCTCATTTATCAAGTTTCTTTGTATTCCCTTGACGAGAACAAAATGACGTCGTTTCATTTATACTAAAACGACGTCGTTGGTTTAATGAAGAAACAAAAAAAATTAAAAAAAATGACATCTTCTTCCTCAAATCTCGCCGGAAAAGGGAGCTGAAACCTAAGTTTAGGGGGCAGAATCCATGGATTCTGGTGGCTCCTAGACCTAAATTTCGGGCCACCGGATCCTAAGGGTGGCGCCAACATCCCTCGCTTTCCCTGGTTCCGCCCATGACAAGACCTACCGCCTACGGGCCAGACATCTCTCCCGCCGCTCCCGGAGCTTCCGCGGTCTACCGCGGCTCCCGGGGGTGGTAAACGTGAATCTCCTGGGCGGGCACCAAGAGGAAAAGATCGCAGGCCGGATATCTTCAACCCGATCCCACCAAATCCGCTCCTCTCACCACCGTCGTTATTTCCTCTGTTTCAAAATCCGCCGAAACCGCCATCGTTTTTTCCTCCGTCGAATCCGAATCCGAATCCTTTGTAGTTGTTTCCTCCTTCCCCCGTTTCCAAATCCGCTATCGTTGTTTCCTCCGCTGAATCCGCTCCCCAGTGCTGCCTATGATGTCATCTTCCATTTCCCTCCAATTTTCCCATCGCCTCCGACCTCTGTTTTCCCTCCGATTCTACCATTGAAAAATTAGAAAAAAATAGTTGGGCCTGGTGAAGTTGGGGGTGTCGGCGGCGAGGTGAAGTGGGGTCGTAGAATTGGGGTTGTTGGCGGCAGTTAGGGTTTTGACTTTTGAGTGGGGGTGAGAGAAAGGGTACAGAAGAAGAAAATGAAAAAAGGGAAAAGAGAAAAAGGAAAATTAAGAAAAGGAAAAGGGGAAATGACTATTTTATCCTTGAAATTAACTATTTGATCCAAAATTGAAGGATTAACCAGCCGGAAGGGTTACAATTCACCAGTTTTGTAAGTTTAGGGGTCAAATGTATTGGGAAAAAAAGAAGTGGCCAAAGGTGGACGACGATGATAATCAATGGGTCACCGAAGTTATTTGCTCAAAGTTCAATAATTATTCATTTCTTTTTTGGCAAATTTTAGATTGTTTTCATCCACTAAACTTATTTTTACTCTTTCAGTGCATTCTTCACTACTAATTCTACATTTTCTAAATCTAAGTGACAAAAGAAAGTAAGTCAATGTTAATAAACCAAGGGAAGTATATGTTTTACTATAAATATGTAATATTTCTGATTAAAACTCAAATATTTCACTTACAATTACCACAAAGTATAAATATCTAACTTTATATTATTCTAATTAAACCATTCTTTTTCATATGCCTATGGAAAAATGATCTTTCCCAAAATTTTGTCTTTTATTATGAGTCCGTCTCTTCAAAGATGGTCTTTCCATAAGCTATTGAAAGATAAGGGATTCAAGTGCAATTTTACCATAAAAAGAGAAAAAAAATCGTAGGTTGAAGCAATTAAAATCGGGTTAAATTCAGGTTATAAACTATTTGGCTATATTCACATGCCCGTTTGAATTTTGACTATAAACATTACATATATAGAATAATACATATATTTGTATATTTTACTCTAAATAATGTAATGTTTATAATCAAAACTCAAATGTTTCACTGGCAGTTATTGTAGAGTATAAATGTTTAACTTCATATTATTTTAACTAAAGCCTTTATTTTAATAGGCATATGAAAATATGTTTTTTTTCTAAAACTTTGTCATATTCAAATAATAAGTCTGAACTTCTTTTAAATTCACAACTTTTTTACTGTACTTCAAAACCATCAAATTTATGATATTCTTAACGGTGTATTATAATTATCTTAAATATTATTCTATTATTTTATATTTGTGTTCTGTATCATTTAAATAATCGAATAATATAAAAACTAAAATCATCCATCACGCAATAATATAACACACATAAGTAGACGTTTATCTTAGCATCATAAGGCGATGCGCTCGCCCTCAGCGCCCCAACCGCCCGACACCACATGCATTGATGGAGAGGTAAGTCACGGTAGCCCAACACAAAGACTCATAAGGTAGTCCACTCCTCGGTGCGCACCAACGACCCCTAGCACCCCTTGGCTCGCAAGCAAGCCAAAGTTAGCCCAGAAAATCCCCACACGGTCGCTGTCGAGATTCGAACACTGGACCTTAGCACCAATATCCCCCCTGTCTCAACCACTGGGGTGTAAGTAGACGTTTATCTTAAAATGCACATACATGTCCAGAATATCATATTCATATTATAATAATATCCAACTTTACCTTAAATTCACTGCTCACCCCAACAAACGTACTCCTACAGTTATTTTCGTCTAATAAACTAAACTTAAACTTAAACTATCAAATAATTAAATGATAAAAGATAATCCAAACCAATGAGTTAGTAACTTTAAAATGGGTTAATCGCCAGGAATGTAATCCCTATACTTCTTATCATTTTATTCCAATTTTAGTTTTTGTATAATAAATTAGTGGCTATTTCCGTTGGTTAGCTAATTATATAATTATATTTAGCAAATTGGCTACCATTTCTATTATTTATATTAGAAACTAAAATTGATATTGAGGGCTTGATTTTTTTTATTTCGACTGACTGACTTTTCAATTCTACAAATATATCACCTGTCAAATACCTTATTCAACTATCAGACCGAGTAAACGAGTCAAAATTCAAACAATATTAGCAAAGCAACCATAAATTGATTGCTAAACACACAAAATGCTAATATTGGTGGGCCTTTCGAGGGACATCCAAATTAATTCCCTTCTCCAAGAGGAGTACAAATTTTCCACGGAGATGGACCATACTCTAGTCTTAGTGACACATTTTCTGTTTTGCTTACTCTGTCTCAGCAATTATATAATTTACTTTCAGTAAAGTTCGAAAATAATCATACATTTTACCTGAAAGTGTCAATATATCTTTCGATTTGAGAAAGTGTCAATCTAACCCTATACTTGGTTGACTTTTCAGTCAAGTGTATTTGGCTTAAATTTGGTGAAATGACATTTGTACCCTTGATTGTAAATTTTTTTAAAACAAGGTTAGACTTATTTGCCCTCCAATTATTTCATTGTAAATCATTTCTCTCATTTTTCACCTTTAATGTACCTTTCGTCTAACCATTTCACTTCCTCCTCCTAAACCCTAACGATGTAAACCTCAAGCACAATGGCGGCGGCGAGTATGGGATTGGGGACCGAACACACCGGTGGGGGCGGCAGACCAGTCGGAACCCAAATTGTTGGCCAGAATCAGAGCAATGCTCGGAGCGGAGGCGGAGTACGTGATGAACCCCGACGCACAGTTCTCGACGTTGGTGGGGCAGTGCATCATCTTGTGCGCCTCGAAACTCATCGTTGTGATTCTTCTTCAGTCATTGAGATGGAGGAGGAGGGTCATGAGGGGAGGAAGGGGGTCTCGGCGACACGATGATGGGGGTACGGCAGGACGGTTAACATCGTCATCATGGGGCTAGGGTTCAGCGGCGTTGGTGCGGTTAACTTTGTTTCCGACCGTGGTGAGAGCTGAGAAAATTGGTGGTGGGTGATGGCGGTGACGGGCACGCACGACTGCTGTGGAGGCGTTTGAATCACACGTGCTTATCAGTCGGCAAATACCTGCTTCTGTCAAGGGTAAAAAACGACGGTAAACTTCCCAATTTTTTCTTTCCTTTCGACAGGCTTCTGCTCTTTAGTATTGTATTATGGGATTCACCAAGTATTTTGATGTTGAAATCTCTCTCATTTTACTGGTATTTGTTTGTGATGAGAGAGGACGAACAATACCATTATTGGTGGGAAATCATATTAGGTTTTCGGCAGTGGTGAAGATGGGGGAGGTGGCGTGGTTAGGGTGGTGGAGGTGGAAGAAGACGGCAGGGCTGGCGGAGCCAGGGTTCAAGTGAAAGAGAAGAAGGGTAAAATAGGTATTTAATTTTCAGTTTTGGCTTAGAGGGTATTTTGGTCATTTCAGTTTCTAGTCAATGCCAGAATGTCATGGGTCAACGCCTAAATTAGGGAGTTTGGCTGTATCTATGCACAAATTTTTCAAAAGTTAGGGTTAGACTGACACATACATTAATCAGTTAGGGTTAAATTGACACTTTCTGAGATTGCAGGGTTATATTAGCACTTTCACCCAAAAGTCATGGTTATAAAAGTATTTATCCGTTTGCTTTATTTATGTTAAGATACATTTTTGATATTTATTTTACTTTTTATTTAATTTTCAATCATTTTTTCAATCATTCATACTCTCATTCCTAGTAAAGTTTCTACTTCTTTTTTCGTCAGAGATGACAGGAGTATTTGTTGGAAATAAATTCCACGCGCAACTCAAGATGACAACTACGGCAAGAAAAATAGATCATAGAATTTAACGTGATTCACCAAACATATTCGCTACTTTCACGAATAGAAACAAAATAATCTTATTACTCAATGGATAGGACAAATTACAAATATCAAGAATTACGTTACGCAGAACCACCCAACCAGATTATATAGTATTCCAAAGGGATGATTTTAAAATCAGAGCAGATATCTGCGAAACTCACACCGCAACACTCTATCTCTCCCTCTATTTATAAGAGTTCAAATTCAATTATGGTGTTTTTCAATTCATGAACTATTCCTTAGTTGCCAAATGTCAATACACGAAACTCTCAACTTTTTCATTCATTATTTTTAAAAGATTTAAGGAAAAGAATGAAAAAGAGGGGAGGGGGGGGGGGGATCAGGCTAAAATGCTCTGATACCATGTAAAGACTAAATGTTTGAATATTTTATTATTATGATCAATCTAATTTATATAGGTTATAATAATGAGTTTGAAAGAAAATGAAATATATATCATATCATATCAAACTTCAATCAAACCTCAATCACCGATCTCGTCTGTGCTAATAAATACCTAACAATATTATAAATTTTAGTGCTTAAAAGGGACGTGCCCAGTGATAATGAAACGGAGCGAACGTCGATAGGGCTGCATCGGAGGGGGATTTTATGGTAAGTTGGTAACCAACGCTTTCTTATCCTCGGCTCCTGATGAAAATTACAGATGTCATGTTTATAAACCACAGTTTTAAAATTTGATAATTGCATGTTATTGGTAGAAATCGCCCCACCTAGATTTCAGAGTCTAAGATAACGGCATCCCTGCAGGTTGTATGGTCCATATCAAACGCACACTTCCGAAATAAATGATACATTAAAATTTTGTTCGATATTTTATGTAATACAAGATGATAAAAAATAATTGTTAAAAAATAGAGAAAAGTTGTGAGCTCAATCATAAACTTGATGAATTTAAAGGTGGTATTGTAGAAATTTTACAATACACTTTTTATATTTTAGATAAGAATTAAATTGCGTCATTTTATGTGAAATGAACAAAAATAAAAAGTGTGTCAATTATTCGGAGACACAAATATTTATAATTGTATCCATTTGCTTTGTTCAATTGATGAATAGAGTCCCCCTACCCGTAAACCCATCTGCATTTGCTTTGGATCCACCTCTCCACAATGCAACGCTAATTAATCAACAAGCCCCATCAACTAACTTCGTATCAATGGCATATGCCTTCAACCAAAAAACAATCTAAATTTTAAGTGATAAAATTACTCTAACTTTATGATAAAAATGTTAATATAATCCTCTAATTTTTAAAAGTGTCAAAATGATCTTTAATTCCGTTGACTTTTAAACAACCGTTTGATGGGTGAATTCTGTTGAAAAAATCATGTTGCCCTTGTAAAAAAAAGTGAAAAAAGACTTATCTGGTGGCAGCAGAAGTTAATTCCCTCTAATGTTGCTTCCGATTTCAAACCCTATCTTTCCCTCTAATGTTGCTTTTGATTTCAAACCCTATCTTTTCCTCTAATGTCATGCCTTCAAACCTAGATCTGGCGGAGAAGAGGAGGGCCGCGGCGACGGTGAGCGGAGTTGGGGGGAATAGCGGTGTGGGGTGGATTCGAGTTGCGATGGTGGCGAGCGTGGGTCTCGATTTTTCGACGCTGGGGCGTGGGAGGCAGAGTGAGAAAGGAAAGGGTGGGGGGGGGGGTGAGCACCTATTATGGTTTGGGTAATTATAGGGGTACGTTTTGGGTAATTTATAGGGCTCAATTGTCAATTTTTTATGGGATGAAATAAGGCCCTTAACTATGTATTTGCGAAGTCTTCAAAAGTTAAAATATGCATTAATATTTTATTTTATAAACTCTAAATTTTTTAAAATATGTCAATAAAATAAATTTTGTTAAAAATTAATGTAATAATAACTTTATGAAATAATTAATTATTTTTTGTACTTGGAAAGTCAAGTAAAAGTGGGTCGTTCATTAGTTAAAATCATACATTTTTATTTGTGTTTATAAATGAAAAGTTAATTAAGGGTTCATCGATCATTAGTTAAATTATAATCACTTCAGTAGTGTTTATGTATGGAATGTCAAGTATTGGTTGATCGTTGATTAGCTACGTTCTAAAAATTTCATTAGTGTTTATGTATGGAATGTCAAGTAAAGGTTGATCGTTGATTCCTGAAGGCCAAAAATTTAATTAGTGTTTATCTATTGGAAGTCAAGTGAGAGTTGACCGTTAATTAGTTATGTTATAACCATTCCATTAGTGCTTATGTATGAAAAGTCAAATAAAAGTTGACCGTTAATTAGATAAATTATAACAATTTCATTGGTGTTCATGCATGGAAAAACAAGTAAGGGTTTACCGTTAATTAGTTCAGTTATAACCATTTCACTAGTGTTTATTTATGGAAAATCAAATAAGTATTGACAGTTAAGTTATAACAATTTCATTAGTGTTTATGCATGAAAAGTTAAATAAGCACTGACCGTTAATTGTTTAAATATAACCATTTCATTAGTGTTGATGTATGAAAAGACAAGTTAGGATTGACCATTAATTAGTTAAATTATAACCATTTAATTAGTGTTTATATATGGAAAGTCAAATAAGCGTTAACATTTAATTAGTTATGTTATAACCATTTCATTAGTGTTTATTGATATTCGACTTCGAAAACATATATAACTCGAACACTACATTTAACTTATTTCATTTGAAGATTTAAACATAAATTCATAGTTAAAAGTATAATTATAAATTCTTTTTTAATTTCAAAAGAAATGAAGTTGCAAAAAAAATTAAATGTTACATTTTAGTTTTCTTAATAAATATATTGCATTATTAATATATATATATATAATCAATTATTTAAATCGTGCATCGCAAGGGTGTTATCAATTTATTCATATACTTATAAGTATCATAGCTACAAGAGTGACGTGCGACGTCGGTCACAAAAACAACGGATGTTGGCATACCAGACATTCGTGCGACATCGGTCATTTTATGTATTCAAGAGGAACGTACAACGTCGGTAACCATAATAAGCATAGCCGGTAAGAAAGAAATGCATGCGACGTCAGTCATTCATGTTTATGAGAGAGACGTGCGACGTGGGTCACAAAAACAGCCGACATGAGTAAGCGAGAAATGTGTGCACTGTTGGTCACAAAAACAACTGACTTCAGTCACAAAAATAATCGATGTCGATAAGCCGGACATGCATGCGAAGTCGATTATGTCACTCTATACCTCAGTTTTTTTAAAACCGAGGTAACAAATATTATTTATTTCAAAAAAAATAACCGAGGCAAAAGAGCTTTTTATCTCGGTTATTTGTTCTTAATAAAAAATATTAAGGTAAAATGGGTGAAGTAATAGGTCATATTCTCGTAGTATACCATCCTTGCTAATGGCCTTCAATATATTCTACCATTCTAGTGAATGGCCTTTAAATATCTTCTACCTCCCTCGCGGATGACCTTCTACAAAATAATGTAAAAATACTCACGAGCAACCTACTTGTAAGATCACAAAGGAGAACCTATGTGTTCGTGAATACAAAGTGTCCATTAGCTTTAATTAAGTCCACAAAACTCGGGATTTAGACAAGAAAATAATTAATACTTGTGCAAACCAATTGTCCTGTAAATCTAACTAAAACTAGAAATCAACCAAATAAAGCATGATAATAAATGTGTCGAATGCATTGGTTAATGCATGCATAAAGGTGCACATTAATTCCCCCAAACGTAAACCTTTACTCATGCTCGAGTAAAAAGAAATGAGAAAAGATCCAAGAGGAATGTAGCATGCAAACATAAGTTAACCAATAAATTCAACTTATTCCTAAGCTACCCTAGTTCTCCTAAAGATTGTAAGAATCTCACAACTCTCACTCTCCCCGAACATACTAAAGTAACCTATCGACCAAAAAAGGGAAAAAGCAAAGTGGAATGATAAGTGCCATACTAGCTTACTCAGGCGAAGAAGTTTCCGAAGACAATTCAGAGATGTTGATGAAGAAACCTCCAAAGATGGCAAAAAGATGTTCAATTTTTTCTTTTCCAATTTCTCTCATTTTGTCTAGGAGTCTTTTCTGGTTTTAATCCCAGCATTCGCACATGTTGACTTAACTTCAAATCTTTTTCCACACGGCCTCTCATTTTTGCCTAGATTTTCCAACCTAGTCAGACCTATCCTCTCACTTTTACCGAGGTCTTTTGACCTATCCGGGCTTTCTTCCCATTTTTCCCAAGTTGCCCTTTTGGGTTTCTAACATAGCCAGGTATATACTATTTATTTTTTCCTTTTTCATATTTACCAAAATAATATTGTAGCAAAAAAATGCCCCAAAGGTGGGCTTCATACTACATGAAGATCATGAAAAAAAATACTACACCAAAAGGTTCATCCACAAACATTCCCACAAAAATAAAGAGATAGCACCCTAAATATTACACCACCAAAAACTGTATCCACTTCCCGGAACAACTGATAATTCCAAAATAAATGCAAAACAAAGCAATCACCAAAAACATAAACGAATCTCGAGGTGAAAAACTCCTAAGTGTTTCACTACTCCCTCCTCCACAATTGAACTTTGCACTTTCCCCAATGCAATGAAATGATAGAAACCATTGGTGGAAAAGATAAAAGTAGTGAAACTCACTCTTGTGACCCCCGCAGGGTCCTTCCTCAAGTGCTGTGACTCAAGCCTCCTCATTCTTTCCTCTTGTCGCATTTCTTTCCTCTCGATGTCAATAACATCCCGAAAACTATTAAGCCTTGAGATGTGGAATCTCTTGATCAATTTCTCGATAGCCACTTCTTGGAAATCCGTCCTCTCAATCAAAATATCAAACTCCTCCTTCATTTTGCATAGGATAGAGTCCAACCTAGACTCCCAAACATGCATGGTACCATCCATAGAGTCTAGCCTAGTCCCAAAGTCATCCAATTATATACTCATTCTTCCTGATGTGTGACAAATCCCCTGCACAAGTTGGACAGAACTCGTAAGTTGTTCCCCAAAAATGTGAAATTGGTCAAAAAGGTCCGCGGGTAGGTGAGTGCGACGAGGTGGTGGCCTAGATGGAGTTTAACCATCCTCCTCCTTAATATATAGTTTCGGGTTTGATAAGACTTTGTAGAAGTCCTTCTCAAACTATGAATCTAGTGCTAGGAATAAATCCTCGAATACAGTGTCTTGGTTGATAGTGGTGCACTCTGGTTGTGGAAGGATCATGAAATTGCAGATTTGGAGCCACCGTACAACCATAAAAATTGATCCTCCTAAGTTGTGGTAGCTTGTCCCCAAATGACCTATGTTCGCCAATGCAAATGAAGAAGTAGCCGGATGGCCCAAATGTTGGCCTTAGAGTCTGACCATTCCACCCATCGATATTTTTATAACTTTATTGTTTCCCATGGCCATACATTCCTCCACGATGGCCGCCACCATGTTGTGTGAAAATTCCCCTCCTGAGTCATTTCCCTAAGGACTTAGACGTCTGAATCGGGATGGTGTGAAACTCTCCATGACAGAATACCCCCATGGACAATAATTGTTGGACATAATGCAACGCTAGATGGACAATCACGGTGCTGTTCCATTGATGTTTACTCTTCATGCCTGAAATAATTCTCCAAATTTTCTTAATGAAAATGGAAGGCCTTATCGGTGTATCCTCAGAATCTCCTTCTCGTAATTCCACCCAAATGCTTAGGCAATGTCCTGATGCGACATAGTGTGCTCCTTATCATCCAAGTGGAAATGGATGACTCTCCTCCCCTCACCGTCCTTTGCTTGCTCTAAGATTGCCAAAAAATCTAAAGTTCACCGTATGTAAATCTTGAAATACTTTTCTAAGAAACCCTTTAGGCATATCAGGCTTAGCAAATACGTGACAGGCTCGAGTACACCTAGAGCTCCCAGGGTCTCCTTGCATGAAAACTTTGTCTCCAATATGTTTCTCTTTGGTAATCTCAAGTACTTCCATCACCGGGCGCACTCCCAAAATGGTGGTCAACCCCATTAACTCATCAACAACACAAGCCATTAGGAGGAAATGAAGGCGCTGACTATCGTCTCCCAACCTTGGCTGGCTTTTTCCCTTTGTCACCCCCTGAATACAAAGGCGTGCATCAGGTATGGTTCAGGATTAATACTTCTTCCTAAATAGCCAAGACACTCCAAATAATGCTATCTCAACATGAAGGTCATTCAATCAAGAATCATTCTCCCTAAATGACAAACTCATGGGAAATCATAGCATCCCATGAAGAAGATCATGCAATCAAGAATCATTCCTCCTAAATCACCAAAATCCATGAAGATTAAATCATCAAAATATAAGTACACATGCCCCCACCCCCACACTAAGTTCAAAAAAAATCTTTAACGCAATCCAAAATTTTCCTCAAAACACTTCAAGATTTTTATAGTTTCAAGATCCTCATCACATCACTGTCATGCTAAATAAATCTAGTAAAAATAAAGCTCAAAGGATTACTCGAAATTTGAAGCCAAGAGATGAAAATCATCACAAGAAGAAGCAAGGCTACCCTTGTGCTTAGGGTGCCTGACATGAGGCATGCCTAGTGCTGAAGGGCGCTAGCACGAGGCTTTCTGTGAACGAAACCCTTTTTTACCGAGTTCCTTCCCTTTTTCTGAAAAACTTAGTCACCCAACAAATCCTATTTCTTACACCCAAAAGTACCGAGAGTTTGACTCAAAATATGTTAATCAAAAATATTTTCATCCGAAGATCCTTCTCACACACAAAAATATGTAAAATATATCTACAAAAAGATATCAAAAGCAAAGAAAGAAAGAGCACATATTTTTATTTTTGTCCCCACGAATTATTTCTTTTCCATGGATTTCAATTAAAAGGACATACCATTGGGTCTTCATAGTCGCCATCGACAACTCCACCCACCATGACATCCTTGTGAAGAGGTATCTACAAGGTGTCATCCTTACCTTTTAGCACTTTTCTTACCAAGAAGAGGGAATATACATTCCTAGCCAATGTTGAGTCCTTAGCCATTTCCTTCGGTTTAGAAGGTGGTCAAGGATGTTTTACATCCTTGCTTTTCTCCACTAACCGCTGTATGTTAGTGAGCATAGAAAAATAATCCAAGGTAGACAAGTCATCACTAACATCATGCAAAACATAAGTCTCATCAACACGATCATCACAATTGAAGCGCAATGTAGGATTTCTCTCATCTCTCACATATTCATCAAGAATCTCATCATCTAGCCTATCTTCATCACTATCATGAAGAGCTTCATCAAGGAAACTATCATTATCCATCATGCAAGAGTTCTCACATTGAGCAAGTTCATCACACCTGGTTGTGCCTTTGCAAACAAGAGATGGATTAAGTGAATCATGCTTAGATTTATAAATATCTAATCCCACCTTATAAATGTCATCCTCTAGGGTTATTGTTCCTAAATGAACATCTATCTTAGTCCTTGACGCTTTAAGAAAAGTCCTTCCCAATAATATTAAGGGTGCACCACCATATGCGCTACATCAAAAACATAGAAATCTTCGGGGAACACTAAATCTCCCACTCTAACCATTACGTCCTTAACTAAGCCTCGAGAGCTAGCTTGGGAGTGATTGGCTGATTGGATAACTACCCTAGTTTCATTTAGTTCACCTATGTCAAGGTTTTCATAAAGGCAACAAGGGATAACATTAATTGATGCTCCTAGATCAATCATAACATTTTTCTCCAATTTACAACCTAAGGATATAGGAATTGAAAACATACCGGGATCATCAAATTTTTTAGTCAAGTTCCTATGATTAATATTAGCCATTTTTCCTAATTTCCTAAGTGGTTTATTTCTCTTTTTAGTGCATGCAGCTTTCAAGAATTTATCATACGAAGGAACTTGATCAATCAAGTCCAAAAGTGGAACGCTAAGCTCAACCTCATCTAAGATCTTATGAATGTGATCATCGGTGGTTGTTACCTTTGGCCTTCCCCTAAGTGCACTAGGGAAAGGTGATGGGAGATTAACTCCCACCTCGGATGTAGAAAGCTCCTTGACGGGATCCACCTCTACAACCAATTCATGCTCATCCAAGTTTGTTTTTTTGTTCTTCAAAACTTAGTCGTTTTCTTGCAAGATTTCCTTCTTGGGCTCAAGCACCTCCTTCCCACTCAGTTTCAAAGTTCTTACATTCCTCAAAATTGATCTCCGGTTAGGAAGGAAGCTTTCTGGACTGTTTGGACTCAAGTCGGCTCACCAAGGTGGTGACCTAAATTTCAAGAATTTTTATGCTTGAAAAAGCCCAATTCCCGAGATCTTCAATCTCACGCCTAGTTCTCTCCACAAAAACATCTGGTTTCTTAGCCAATTGAGAGATTGGTTCCAAAATTTCTCCTTGATCTTACTTGTAGAGTGAGGTGTTATTGTTGGAAGGCCCTTAGCCTATTGGATAGGGTTAAGGTGGAGCTTTTCAGCCTTTGTTGTACCCTTAATCTTGATTCTCCTCATGCCAATGGAAGTTGGGCTGATCGTGGTACCTCGGGTTGAAGGTGTTCACATTTGGGTCTTTCCCTTTGCCTCCTTGGTTACCTAGGAACCCTTCTTATTGTTGCCCTCTACCTAATTGTTTCCTATTTCCACCATTGAATTGCAATTCCTTCTCCTCCTCCAAGTCTTCCACCTCTTGTGGACAAGCATCGGTGAGATGATCGATACTACAAATGCCACAAACCTTGACTTTATGAACTCTCTCTTTCATGAATTCCTTCATCATAGAAGAAAGAGCTTGAACTCTATCTTGGGAGAATGAGATAGCTTATCCACGGTTTTCACTTGATATCTTGTCCCAAATTGCCTTATTTTGTTGGCCATTTCTTCAAAAGGTGGCATGGCATCCCTAGGGCTCTTTTTGATGATCAAACAGTTGCAACTACATTCACCATTTGCATGTCATCATCACACAACCCCTCGAAGAAATAGTATACAAAATCCCCCTCCTTGAACGGATGATACAAACAGCTTGCCAATAGCTTATTAAATCGTTCCCTATACTCATAGAGGGATTCATTTGCAAACTGAGAGATATTGAAGAGCTGTTTCTTCAAATCTTAAGATTTTGAAACTGGGAAGTATTTCTCAAAAATTTGCGCTTCATGTCTATCCAGTAGGTGATACAACTAGGTGAAAGGTGTACAACCAATCTTTCTCCGCATCCCGTAGTGAGAAGGGAAATGACCTCAAATTTCAGTCCTCCTCCCAGACTCCCAGATGCTTCATATTGGTACAAACTAGATGAAAATATACCAAAAGGTTGTGTTGGATCTTCACTGGCAATTCCATGGAAAGTTGGAAAATACTGAATCATGCTGCTTTTGAGCTCACAAGTACCATTGGGTTGCAAGGGTGGGAATACGATACATAGGGGTTATTCTCTAAGTTAGAAGTCATCAACTCCCTCAATGTGTGATTATCTTCCGCCATCTCTACAAGATCTTCAACTACAAAAGTTAGTTCTTATGGAACTCCCACTCTAGTTATCCTCCTTATTTTCTCTCACTACCTGCAACTCTGTTGGATAGTGTAAAGTCCTTAAGTTTGTGGCATGGGTTTGTACAATAAACTAGGAGCCAACCAATATCCAACTGGAAGAAACACTAGCAAAAGGATTACAAGTACACATATAACTATCACAAAGCCTCAATGGCAAAAACCAACAAAAATCAACTAATAGACCTTTAAACTAACATCCTCAGCAGCGGCGATAAAATTTGTCTTACCCCCTCCCGGGGTCATCTAAATGAATCACGAGAGATCGATTAAATTAACCCAAGAATAGGCAAAGTTAGGTCAAAGATAGAGACTTATATTATTGCTCATATTCCTACTACTACTCTACCAAAAAGGGTAGATATTGGTAAGATTGGGGTCATGAACAGAATTGTTAGGAATCTAAGAGTCAACTACAAATAGTTGCAATTGGTTCGCCAATCCTATCACACGTAGGGAATAATCAGTGTTGGTAAAATAGGATTTGGGGGGGTTGCTAATGACTAATAACTTGCAATTACCACGAGAATAAAAAATTTAAACTAAAAATTGGGAAGTATTTGTGTAACATGATCAATGTTATTTTGATCCTCAATTCCATAAAGTACAAAAAATACAACCATATTCTAGTGTTCATGACACGTTGTGTGGTCAATGGTCAAAAATTCCCCATACCTTTCACGTAGGGTGGACATGTAATCTTCCATCGGCACCGCATCCATAATTAGGAAAGTGCAACAATGGCCTTGCCAGCTGTGCAAATATGAATCTTCCCCATGCTATTATGTTCTAGACACTACACTGCGAATGCTTCTCCCTAGGCCTAAAGAGGAAAAGTGGGTGAAACACCTTATCGATGGCTCTAGGGTTACAAATTTAACCCTAGTTTTCTACTCTAGCTATCTTTAATCGTAACCCTTAGGACCAACGCGCTGACTTACTAGTGTATGGTCGATCATAACGTTGACTTGAAAACCCATGTGCACACACCTACACGGTTCCAGACTATTACCCAAGCACATCTAGGTTTCCTTCCCTATGGGTTATCAATAATTTCGCCAATATGAAAGTGGACTACAGTGTGTGCCAATATTTGTGAAAAAATCATGCAATAAACAAATATATGAAGAACCAACCCACATAATAATCACAAACACATAGAAATAGGCAGATCTAAGGAATTTCACAAAACAAACATTAATTTATGAATAAAAACACAATCCCTAAGTAAAAAAAACTAGTTCCTAAGCATTGAACCCAAACATTTCATTGGATTCCACACTTTTGGGCAAAAGAAAAATAAAGAGAAGGAGAGAAAAGAACCAAGAGAAAATGAAGACAATTTTCTCTCTCTAGAATACTCTTGAAGTCTAAAAATGAGTATAGTATTTAACCTTAATAGGCATAGGTCCACACATAAAGGCCCAAAAATTGCCTAAAAATCCAAGAAGCCACAATTTGTACAACCAGTGGAAAACGACACTGTCCATGTGAGGTTCTGCTGGCATGGAGTCTATGGTACAGCAAGGCCCGTGCAACCTCGTACGACATGGCATGAGACGTACAGGGTCGTTCCAGCACGGGCTGCCCGGACCGGCATGGGCCGTTGGCTTGTGTCACGTCTTGAACTTCTGATTTACGTACAAAGTGTCTTTTGGCATGCCCCGTCTTGAATTTTTTATTTTGCTCAGTCGAACACCGTAGGACGTGTAATTTTTCACATCCTATGGGCTGATCTTCACTTTTGGAACTTGGAAAGTCGTGGATCGTGTAAAACAGAATGGTCTGCGCCCAAACTTAGCCTCGTGTGACATGCACGTACTAGCACAACCCATGTTGATGGGCCATTGCACGGTCCATGTTGGCTTACATGGACCGTTCTAGCCACCCTTGGCACGGACCGTGCCAATGGGGCTGGGCTCGTGTATGGTCTCTTGTCGGCCGGTCGATCGGTTAGTATTGTTTTCCGTTCTTGACCTTCGTGAACTACAAATCCACCTTTTCCGGACTCCATTCTATCTACTACCGTGCTTGGGAGTCTGTGGCCTTCAATCCATTACCATCCTCATGAATGTCCTTCATTATCTTCTACCACTCTTGCGAATGGCCTTCAAATATCTTCTACCACTCTAGCAGATGACTTTCTACAAAATAATGTAAAAAATACTCATGAGAAACCTACTTGTAAGATCACAAAGAACAATCTAGGTTCTCGTGAAAACAAAGTGTCCATTAGCTTCAATTAATTCTACAAAACTCGGGATTTAGACAAGAAATCCAATAATGATCATCTAAACTATTTGTCATGTAAAATTAACCAAAAATAGAAATAAAAAAACAAAAAATTATAATAAATGCGTTGAATGCAGTGGTTAACGCGTGCATAAAGGTACACATCATTCACCCTTTTTTCCTTTTTAGGCCTAGGAAGAAGCACTCGTGGTGTAGTGCCCGGGATGTAATAACATGGGGGATATTCAGTTTTGCACAGCAGGCAGGGCTGTTGTTGCACTCCCCTAATTACGGAGGCAATTCTGATGGAAAATTTCATATGCACCCTACGTGATAGATATGGGGAAGTGTTGACCCTCGACCACACCACGTGTCATAAACACTAGAATAGTTTTTTAGTTCTTGTATGTTATGGAACCGAGGATCGAAACAACATTGATCATGTTAGGAAATTTTTCTCCAAGTTCTAGTTTACATAGTTTATTCTCTTGTTAATTGCATTTTAGTAGTTGTTATAAAAACCCCCACCCCTCCCCAATAGCTTGTTTTTACCAATACTGACTATTTCTAAGCCCCCTCTCAATTTCAATTGGTGAATCTCCCGTGGTTAATTGATTAAAGCAACACGGGACAGAGAGGGTTACTTTACCAAAAAGACTTCTAAAAGAACAATCAAATATAACCATAGGATATTTTTTATTTATCTTAATTTTCTCTCATTTTTTCTCGAAGTCTTTTCGGGTTTCATCATAGCTTCCCACAATTTTTTTCATTTTATGCTAGCTTGTCGTTTTTTCCAAACCACGGCCTCTCACTTTTGCATAGTTTTTTCAACCTATCCAGGCCATTCCCATTATTTCCTAAGTTGACATTTTGGCATTTCCCATTGTGGCATAGCCGGATAATAAAAAAATGACACTAAAACTCAAAGGAATCTTGTTGGAATTTCTAAGTGCCTAACTACTCTCTCTCTCTCATACTTAAACCTTTCATTATCTCTAATGCAAAAAAAAATTGAAATCATAAGTGGAGTAGGAGAAAATAGTAAGCACTTACTCTTTGGACCTCGAATGGCCCACTCTCGTGTGTCTCGCCTCACGCCTTCTCATCTCCTCCTCTCACCCCAATTCTTGTCTCTCAATGGGGACTAGATTATGAAAACCTTCAAGATTTAAAACATGCAACCTCTCGATAAATTGTTCAATAGCTTCTTCTTGTACATAGACTCTCTCATCAACAATGGAAAACTCCTCCTTCACCTCCAACTTAATAGAATCCAACCTAACTCCCCAAGCTCTCATGGTGTCATCCATAGTGTCAAGCCTAACTCTGAATTCTTCCATTTGAGAGCTCATTCCTCCTACCTCTTGACCAACATCTTGCACTATTTAGGCTAAACTCATGAGTTGTTCCCACAAAGTGCGGAATTTGTTAAAGAAATCCGCAAGTAGGTTAGTTCGGGTGGTTGGTACTCTTGGTGGGATGCCACCATATTCCTCATCAATTTGCATGTCCGGGGCTGAGAGTTTGTTGCATGTCCGAGTCTTCAAAAGTAGTGTTATGGTTGATGGTCGTGCATTCGGGTTGCAGAAGTACCATGAAGCTGCAAACTGAGGTACCACCATACAACCAAATAAAGTTGCGAGATAGTAGAAGCAATCATTGAGGCCCTTGCTAACTAATCCATAGTGTACCTCGTCCCCTAACGACTTAAGTTTTCCATGGCAAAGGGAGAGGGAGTAGAATGTCCTAAGTTTTGGGCTAAAAGGCCGACCATGCCTCCCATAGGTATCTTGCCACCTTTCCTTTTCTCCGCAACTAAGCACTGTTCCACGAAAGCCCCCACCAAGTTGGGGTAGAAATTACCTTCTGGAGTCATCTCCCAAAGGATTTAGACATCTTGGTTAGGGTATTGTGAGACCTCTCCATGGTAAAACTCCAATGGATAGGAGTCGGTGCACGTACCACAAAGCTGGGTGGATTGTTTCGATACTCTTGCCCAAGTTGTTCCTATATGTGCCTGTGAAGTTCCGTCAATAGCTATTAGCAAGAAAGGTATCCCATATTGGTGAGTCTTTGGAACTTCTTTCTCGTACTTGCACCCAAATGCTCGAGCAACTCCCCTATGGGTCATTGAGTACTCCTTGGTATCCAAGTGGAAAGTGATGATCCTCCTTCCATCATTGTTCATTGCTTGCTCAAAGTTTGCCAAAAAATTCCAATGTACACCTTATATATGTTTTGGAGTCCATCTCTAAGAAGCCCTCTTGGCCTATCTAACTTAGGAAATATGTGACGCGCTCGAGTAGGCATAGTATTACAAAGATCTCCTTCATAGGAACTTTGTCTTCAAGATGGTCCTCTTTCGACTATTGAGATAATTCCATCTTCGGGCCGCACTCTAAAAAAATGTAAGCCAACCCCATGAACTCATTAACAACAAAGGAGTGGTTACGAGGAATAGAAATTGTCAGCTCCTGTCTCCCAAATTTAGCTGATTTCTTCCCTTTCTAACCCCGGGAGGTTGTTCATTTCTCTGGCCTATTCCTTTTAGGTCCCATTCTACCACTGCAAGAGAAAATTGGTGATGGTAAAGTACACAAACATATGCACCAAAGATCAAATAATAAGAATCATCATTCCCAAATCCCCAACACATAGGTAGTATAGTAATAGGAACGGGAGAAATAGTATAAATTTCTATCTATGACCCTCGGTCCCCTCTTGGGTCTTTAATTGATCTCTTGTAGTACGTTTGATGACCCCGGGAGGGACGAGTAGAATTTTGGCGCCGCTGCTAGGGATATTAGTCTAAAGGCCTAGTTGTTGACTTGCATAGCGTGCCAGTTGAGTAGTTAGTGTTGTTCTTTTGCTCATTATTTTACGAAATAGATATTGTTTGAGTTCTTGGTGAAAATCATGGACGCATGCACTAGCATTCCGAACTTTGACATTTTCCTCTTTTATATTTAAAAAACAACAAAAAAAAGATGTAGGGATAGAGTATTCAATATATGGGACTTTGTAGGCTGTGTCACTACGATCATTGTACAAAGACTTTTTCTTGGTTAAGTGATTATGGGAGAGAGATGGAATTCGTTCATTACAAGACCAAGCAGAATGAGCATGGCGACCATACCTTGACTCACACGGTCCGGTCGTAGGATGCACCACCCAAATCTGCATGAGAAGAAATACTTGGGGAATTGAATTTTTTTTGTAAAACTAGTGACTCGGTTCAAAACAATATATTTGGCTGCATTAGAGATTTTGGAATTCACCACTCCTCGAACGTTGAGAAATTTGGAGGGTAAGTGAGTAAGTTAATAGGGAAGGTGATCTAATTAGTGGGGAAAAAATGCTATTGGATGAGGCTCCACCACCCCCTCTTTTGGATGAGCTAAGGAATGAGATGGCAAGGAGGACAACAAGGAGTCATCCGGTATTCTCAGCCATTGTAAGGTTAGCACTTCAATTTTTTACACTATCAATTTTATTCCTGAATGTGAAAGTTTTTAAAAAAATATGTAATTCCAGATATGACATTCAGCATAAAATGGCAGACCAATTTAGTCATCACCTCCACGCTCTCATGCAAATTGACTTCCCTCGTAATTGTAAATAATCCTGCATGTTCGTTATTTCTTGCACAACTCAAGAGACTTTGATTAAAGCTGCCATGGTGGATTTAGGGGAATTCATTAATGTTATACCTTTCGCCATGTATAGATATTTGAACTTGCCAAAATTTCTTGCCACCGGGGTGGTAGTGTATTTGGCCAATCGCTCCACCATATACCCAAGAGGTATCGTGGAGGATGTGATGGTTCATGTGAATGGACTAACATTCCTGGATGATTTTTATGTCTCATGCATGGAAAATTAAAAGAGACCACCTCTATATTGTTAGAGAGACCCTTCTTGAAAATCGCTAAGGCTAAAGTTGATGTGCATACTGGGAAATTAACCTTAGAATAGGGTAAATGAATTGTGGAATTTAACATGCATGAGAGTGTAAATTACATTGTTGATGAATCCTCTCTTATCCTAAATGATGGTCTTGATGATGTTGTGTAAGAGGCTTTTGATTTTTCTATGAATGTAACCTTCGATGATAATCCTTGGAATAATGTTAACTTTAAGTATAGGAATGCCAAATTAGTGGACAATGTGGGGGAGGTTGATCACCAAATTGAGATCCACATAAAAGTCTACCCAAGAACCTAAATGACTTAGTGATTCCTTAGACAAAACCTTCAATAGAGGAACCACCTGTAGTCGAACTTAAGCCTTTACTCTAAGACTTAAAGTATAGTTTTTTAGGCAAGTATGAGACATTAACGGTAATTATTTATGGTAGGCTCACTAGTTACCAAGAGGATAGATTGCTTAAGGTACTTAGGAAATTCAAGGGAGCCATTGGTTAGACTTTAGCCGATATCAAAGGTATAAGTCCTTCAAATTTTATGCACCTTATATTATTGGAACATGATTCAAAACCCGTATGCCAACCTCAAAAACTGCTAAACCTGCCAATAATGGAAGTAGTTAAAGGAGAAGTTCTTAAGCTACTTACGATGAGGGTGATATATCCTATTTCCGATAGCAAGTGAGTGAGTCTCACTCAAGTGATGCCAACAAAAAGTGAGGTGATTGTCGTAGAGAACAAGGATGGGGATTTAGTTCCCACTCATATTAGAAATGGCTGGCGTTTTTTTATTATCGCCGCTTAAATGCGGTAACTTGCGAGGACCATTTTCTCTTACCTTTTATCGACCAAATGCTTGAGATATTAGTTGTTCAGTCTTACTATTGCTTCCTCGATGGCTATTCAGGGTATTTCCAAATAGCCATCGATCCCGAGGACCAAGAGGAAACTGCCTTCACATGCCTTTTGGGCACTTTTGCCTATAGGTGCATGCCTTTCAGTCTTTGCATTGCCCCGATTACTTTTTGGAGATACATGGTTAGCATATTCTTGGTGTTTATGGAATGTTTGGTCGAAGTATTTATAGATGATTTCACCATTCATGGAAATTACTTTGACTATTGCTTACACCATTTAGCACTTGTGCTAAAAGGCATTGAGACCAAACTCTTTTTATAATCCGAGAAATGTCACTTTATGGTAGAAAATGACATTTTTCTAGGTTATGTGGTGTCAGTTCAAGGTCTAGAGGTGGATAAGGCTAAAGTAGACACAATCAAATCCCCACCCTACACCACTTGTGTGAGAGACATTAAGTCATTCTTAGGTTAAGTTTAACGGCGCTTCATTAAGGATTTATCTAATTACTCTTCTCTTTTATGCTAATTGTTACAAAAGGATGTTGAGTTCATTTTTGATTGTGAGGGTAGAAATGTATTTGACACTTTGAATGAGATGCTAGTTAATGATCCTATTATTCAACCACCAAATTGGTCCCTTCCCTTTGAAATAACGTGCGTTGCGAGTGATTATGTTGTAGGAGCGGTGTTAGGTAAGAGGGTAGAAAGTGTACAACATGTCATTTAAGCTTTAGTATCTCTTAATGACGCACAACGTAATTACTTGATCGTGACGTTTCGGGCCAATTTTCCATAACCTTTCGGGTCAATTTTCCTGTTGGGACTAGTGTATAGTTGATCGTGACGTTGACTCTATAACCCACATGCACACACCTATACAGTTCCGGACTATCTTTACCCTAAGCACATCGAGGTTTCCCTCCCAGGGGTATAGCAATAGTTGTGCAAACATGAAAGTAGACTACGGTGTGTGCCAGCCTTAGTAGGACAGTCATGCAATAAATAAGAACATGAAGAACAAACCAACTTAATAATCACAAACACCTAGAATTAGGTAGATTTAAGGAATCTCACAAAGGAAACATTCATTCATAAATAAAAATACAAGCCCCAAGTTAATTAACTACTCCCTAAACATTGAACCCAAGTATTTCATTAGATTTAACACGTTTAGGAAAAATAAAAATAAAGAGGAGAAGAGAAGAGAAAAGATTATAGAGAGAAGGAAGAGCTCATTTCTCTCTCTACCCTACTCTTGAATTCTAAAAATGAGCATGAACTTAAAATCTAGTTGACATAGGTCAGTATATATATTAGTAGGGAATTTAGCCCTGAAAAATGTCCAAAATAGGACTAAAAATCCTAGAAGACGTAATCGACATAGCTAGCAGAACATGGCCCAGACCGTGCCAATCAGAACCGTCATTCTATCGTGGGCTACACAGTTTAGCATGGCCCATGTTGCCTCATGCTGACAAGGCCCACATGGTCTGGTACGAGCTGCCAGCTGGTGCCTTGTTTTGAACTTCTAATTGTTTGCCTCGTGTCGTTAGGCACGGCCCGTCGGCTGGAAGGACTTTTTGCTCAGTAGTACGGCACGAGCCATATCATTTTTCACATCCCGTGGGCTGGTTCAATTTGGGACTTCAAATGATATGGATTGTATAAAATGGATTGGTTCGCATCCACACTTAGCCGTTGGAGAAATTTGGTAGACACGGGTTGGCCGGTGTTACATGGTCTGTGCCAAGGGGGTGTGACACGACCCGTGTTGGTAGGCACAGGCCATGCTAGTGACCAATGGCATGGGCCTTTCCGGGTGTCTTAGCCTCGTGTCGGCTGGTCGGCCGGCTGACAAGTTCGACCGGTAGATGCTGCATTCAATTTTTTGCCTTTTTAAACTTCACTCTGCCATTTTCAGCTCAATTCCATCTACTAACACGCATTTTGGTCTGTGGACTTATATCTACTACCATTCTTCCATATGTCATTCAATATCTTCTACCATTCTAGGGAATGGCCTTCAAATGTTATCTATCACGCTCGCGGATGGCCTTCTACAAAGTATTTTCAAATCACTTACGAGTAATCTAATATTAAGCTAACAAAGGAAAATCTACGTGTTCGTGAATACAAAGTATCCATTAGATTCAATTAAGTATGCAAAACTCGAGATTTAGAGAAGAAAACCAATGATGGTCATCTAAACCTTTTGTCATGTAAAGCTAACTAAAACTAGCAATCAACCAAATGAAACACGTGACAAATTCACTGGTTAACACAGGCATAAAGGTGCACATAAAAATCCCCACACTTAAACCTTTACTCATCCTGGAGTAAACAAAAATGAGAAAAGATCCAAGGGGAGTGTAGCATGCCGATATAAGTTAACCAATAAATTTTAATTATTCCTAAGCTACCCTAGTTCCTCCAAAGTTTGTAAGAATCTCACAACTCTCACTCTCCCCGGAGATGCTAAAGTAACCTATCCACCAAAAATCCATTTAAGATGAAGGCAAGTAAAATGATAAGTGCTTACTCCGCCGAAGAAGCTGCCAAAGACTGTCCAAGAGATGTGGCCAAAAACACCGCCAGAGATTGCATAAGATGTTCAATTTAGTTTTTGATTTCTCTCAATTTCTCTCATTTCTCCCTGGAGCCTATTCATGTTTTCATCCAAGATTTCACACATGTTGAACTCACTTCTCAGATTTTTCCACACGACCTCTCATTTTTGCCAATGTTTTCCCACATAGTTGGGACTAACCTCTCATTTTTACCTATGTCTTTCAACCTATATGGGCTTTCTACCCATTTTTTCCTAAGTTGCCGTTTCGAGTTTCCAACTTTGCCACACATATATTTATATATAGAATTGGAATCAGGTGAGAACACCTATCTTAGATGAGAACACCCACTTATGTGAGAACAGATCTGGAGCGTCCAATGATTTATTCCCATGGCTCTAATTAAATCATTTAAAAAAAGGAACGTCAGATTTTGTATCTTTATTTCCTCCCGCAAATCGCCGGAGCACACGAACCCAACATTCTCCTCTAACAAGCATGGTAATAAAAAAAATACGTACTCATTCAACTCTCACTGCATGTATAAATCTAGCAATGGCTTATGCTTCTCTGTTCAGAAACGATTACGTCGGAAGTTGTTCTCTAAGAATCCGGACAAATCACCCGAGGAACGTTCAAAAGGAAAGTTCATTGGATTTGATTTTTCCTCCTCTTGAAATTTTTGATTGCCTTACCTTATTGTTTACAACAATCAAAATTTAGGTGAAATAGAAGAAGAGTTAGATTTGGGGGTGAAAGTCACACTGAATGTGCTCAAATTCTACTAAATTAATAAGCAAACCATTGATTTGGATAACACGAAGTACATAACTTTTTGATGAATTGATTTGATGTTGAGCAATATTTGCAAGTGAAATATCTTCGATATTGCTGAGGTGCTATCGTTTTGTTTTGACATGCAGCGAGTACTCTGTGTAACGGTTGGTGAGGTTTAAGTGTAAGAACAGCGGGTGCAACAAGCACGGCCGAAGTAGGGTATGGAACAAGTTTGATGGCATCAAATACATCCCTTGGTAATACTTAGGGTTTTTAACTTCATATTCCGTAATCATTGTTACCATTCATGCTAATTGTATTATATGGTTCTTATTTTTGGTATGAATGAACAATTATTTACCTCCCAACTCCACATTTTTTCATTTATATCTATGGAATAATGGTCCTAATCCATCATTTTTGTATGTTTACTCACAATTCTACAATATGCTTTCTGTTTGCTTGTGAATATAGTTGAAGAGGTTAACATGATTTTGACTTGAAGAAGGCCTAACTATGTTGTAAGTTCACAATACTCCGTGTATGTTTTATATATACTGTGGAAGAGAACATCTTGCACCTGTGTAATATATATCATCCAATAAATATTTAGCATTTCTATTTTAAGTTGAAATTTCTCAATCTCATGATTCCTTTATTAATTTCCTTGACATATGAAGAAAGATGAGTGAAATAACGAAACTGAACTAAAGAGCCTGTTGTTTTTGCCACATAATTTTACGAGTGAAGATTTTGTTGTTGACTTTGATATCTTTACAGTTTTGCAATACTATTGACCCTATTTCATTTTCAGAGCCAATTCAAGATCCCGGAACTTCAGGGGAAAAACAATGTTTATTGTTTATTTTTGCTGATTCAAACAATATGTTGCCAAAAAAACTACAACGTATTGTTTGCTATTTTTGTTGTAATTGCCTATGGTACAAGATGATAGTCAATCGAATCATGAACTTACATGCTCCAGGTATTTGGATGTTACAATGAGAAATGATAATAATGGTACCCTTTTGTGTTCTGTTTTTCAGGATGAATGGTTATAATGATCTAGAGTGGTCTGGCAGCGTCACTTACTCAACTCAGCTCTTAGTTTTCAAAAATGCAGAGTGATCTGAATTTTTCAAACATGTATAGATTTTCCATTTCTACCATTGCTTTTCTAAGCTCTTAGTTTCAGAGGTAAATGAAAAGAATAAGAGTCACAAAGGTCAACAAGACCGTTATGAGTAAAATAAGGACTCTTCTCTATGAAATGCTCAATGGATATACACCTTTTAGAGGAAAGACTAGGGAAAAGACATTTGCAAATATCTAGCTCAAAGATTTGAAGAATGGTGACTACAACATTGCAATGAAGCAAATGATGAGGAACCTTTATGAGTATCATCATGATCTTGGTCTCTTCCTTTTCTTATTTGTTTAATTTGATGCTCTTTTGAGTTTGTAGTGGCTGTTATTTTTAAGACAATAGATTGATGTTGCCTGTGTTTTTATGATATTTGAATAGGGATAGGTTTTAGTTGTGTTTAATTTATAAAATAGCATTTTTTGAGATCCCTTCTCACGAGTGCATTTATTGGCAGGGAAGATATCCCTTCTTATTGAATTGGTTGCACTAATTGTCTCCCATGAAGTACATATAGGCAACATTTTTGTGCAGTGAATTCGTGGATCCGACAAGATGCTTTCAAACAACAGTGTAGAGTTTCGATAACATGATCATTTGTGGATTTAGTTATGAAGTGAAAGAACAAATGCTCCAGGGATTTAGATATGTTTTAGACCGTAATGCTATAGTATCGACGTACATAAGTACCGCAGAAGACATGCTGAAGACAATAGGGGCGGACGATGTTGGAAAATGGGAGTGCTTTTGGATTACCATTGGTTGGGGTTTCTTGTTAGGATGTTGTTCTACGTTAGTTTGATGTTTTTCTGGGGTAAGATCTGGAGAAAATAGATGTATAGACATATTTATCTTCCCACAACAAGTTTAATGGATAACTTTTTTTATTCAAAAAAGAAAAGAAAAAGGTGCTTCAATCATTACTTGTAAGTGCTTTAAATACAACTTATATGTGCTTCTTTTAATTCTTACACGCGTTACAAAAATAATTTGTGTGGTTGGAGTATAACTCAAAAGTTCTTCAATTATTACTTTTGAGTGCTTAAAATGTAAATTATAGGTGCGTCTTTTAATTCTTACGAGAGCTACAAAAACAACTTGGTGCTTAGAGTATAACTCAAAAGTTCTTCAGTCGTTCCTTGTAAGTGCTTCAAACGTAACTTATAGGTGCTTCTTTTAATTCTTATAAGTACTTAAGTTACTTGTTCTACGAAAATAACCCGGTGCTTATATTATACATCATAGGTGCTAGTAAGTTCTTCAGATATAACTAGTGGGTGTTTTATTTTAACTTACATGTGCTATGAAAACAACTTGGTGCTTAGAGTATAACCCAAAGGTGCTTCAATCGTCGCTTGTAAGTGCTTGAAATGTAACTTATAGGTGCTTTTTTAAATTCTTATAAGTTCTTAAGTTACTTGTCCTATGAAAATAACCTGGTGCTTAGAGTATATCTCATAGGTGTTTCAATCGCTGTTTGTAAGTGCTTCAAATAGTTGAGTTACTTTTAATTCATATAAGCGCTTAAATTACTTGACCCAAATAACTTGGTGCTAGAGAATAACTTGTGGGTGCTTTAATCGTTTCTTATAACTAGCAGGTGTTTCTTTTATAACTTATGTGTGCTACCAAAATAACTTGGTGCTTAGAGTATAATTTGTAGGTGCTTCAATCGTTCCCTTTAAGTGCTTCAAATGTAATGTTTCTTTTATAAATTGTGTACTATAAAAAAAATTAGTGCTTAGAGTACAACTCATAGGTGCTTTGAGCATCACTTGTAAGTGCTTCAAATGGAACTCGTAGGTGCTTTTGTGCCACAAAAATAACTTGGCACTTAGAGCAACTCTTAGGTTCTTCGAGCATCATTTGTAAGTGCTTCAAATGTAACTCATAAGTGTTTTTGTGCAACAAAAAAACTTGGTGTTTAAAGTACAGCTCGTAGGTGCTTCGACTATCACTTGTAAGTGTTTCAAATGTATAGCTTGAGCATGTTCCAACTAATATTTCACGTGCTTTGAGTATATGTTGTGTGTGCTTGCATTCAAGCTTGTAGGTGATTGAAATATGACTGGTAATTGCTTCAAATACATCTTGGACTAGATTTTTTTTTTTTGTAAGAACCAAGTTGTTTTTGTCTTTCACATAAGTTATAAAATAAATACCTACATATTACATTTGAAACACTTATAATTGGTGTTTGAATAACTTGGGAGTTGTCATTTTAATCCAGAATATATAATGAACAAAAGAAAAGATAGAGTATTTTCAACCTTTTTGTGTGTAAAACAAAGACATGTTCTTAACTTTGTGATTGGAAAAATAAAACGTTAATCTGATTATGTATTGTAATAAATTATGACAAAATTGATTCTCAGACATATTGATGTTTGGGCATAAAGAAGACATAGCACCCAAACTCTAAAGCTTCTGTTGTTCCTTCTTCCTTTTCTCTCTGGCTCGTAAACAGCCTCTTCAGTACCACCGCGTTAAACTTACTCTCGGTCCTCCTCGTCAAAAACCAATACAACTTAACAAGGAGCTTAAGGTAGACATCGTCGGATACCCATGGCGGCGGCGAATGGGAAAAAAATGTTGATCAATAACCAAATTCGAGGCCAGATCTGGACGGAAACAAAATGGTGATCGAAAACCAAACTCAAGACCAGATCTGTAATGGCTATAAAAGAGAAAAATAAGGGTAGGTATTACGACTGGAAGTTCAGCTGAAAATGACCAACCAGCACGACGATGGGCAGAAAAGAGTACCCGAATTATTGTTATGACCCGATAATGCGTCCCACAGTAGTGACCCGCGAATTTAACTTAAGCATTGGTTAAAATAACAAGGGCAAAATAATCAAATGATCCTATTATTTCACAAAAGTGCCAATACAACCCTGTAAAATCTGAAAGTGCAATTATAACCCTATGTTTTGCATCAGATGTGCCGATATAACCTTTTGACACTATTCCGGTGTTGACCGGTTGTATTCCGGCGTTGACCCAATTGTAAAAGACGAAAATACCCCTCATATAAAATCTGAAAATTTTGTGGACCAAATTATCCCTAGATGATGTGGCATTTTCATTTATTAAAAATAGATTTTAATTAAAATGTTGGATCATTTTTTTCCTGCTCTTAGCTTTAGTACGTTCTCCACCCCGCACCAGCCATAAGTTCACCAGTCTAACGAGGTACAGGGGTGGACCTCCGGTGTTGTTGCCGGCCAAAATATGAAGTTTTGTCGGAACTACTGGAGCTCACCCCAACCCAAAAACTCAGCCAAGTTGTACCAAGTGAGCAGCTGATAAGAGTTGGAGGTAGACTCGTCGGACACCCGAGTGCGATAGAATCAGAACTGCAGTTGTTAAGAGGAAATGTCGGTGGAACTCGGAAACGGCAGACACACTGCTGAAGCTCATAATCGGTGAACGCACTGTGCATCGCCGTAAGCCCGACCAACCCTAACCCTAAGCCTACCCCTAGCCTACCCTGCCACACCTAGCCCTACCGCCACCACCCCCTACCCTGCCTTAAGCCTCGCCAACCCAGCCCTAAGCCCTTCCCACCGCCACCGTGCGCCGCCTCTTCTCTGTCGTGCGCCGCCTCTGCTCCACCGTGTGCCGCCTTAAGCCCCTACCACCCTTGGCTCTTAAGATCCGACACTACCACATAACGCGGCGGTGCTGAACCACCTCAATCCGCCCAGACCCACCACCCACACAGACCCGCCCAACCTTCCCTTTGCTGTGCTTACGCCGCCCAGACCCACCACCCACACAGCCGTGCTTACGCCACCATCCGCCACCATTTTCCGGCGCCGCTCAGCCAAGCGCCGGAAAAAGGAGACCTTCGCTATGGAGAATGGAGTTGGAGCAAATATGGATGAAACGATGAAAGGGAATCGGCGCAAATGGATGAAGCAAGGGAAGGGAGTCGGCGGTGCATTTTCTTCTGGGTCTAAAGGAAAAAATAAAAAATGATGAGGGCAAAATAGTCCTTCACATATTTTTTGAAATTTTAGTTTTTTCAAAGAGGAGTATAATGGTCAATTCACATAATTCCGACCAAATTCATGTTGGTAGGATTATATTAGCACTTTCAAGCAAATAATAGGGTTATAATCGCACTTTTAGATTTTACAGGGTCATATTGGCACTTTTGACCAAAATATAGAGTCATATGGGCACTTAACTCAAATAACAATTTAACACTAAATTTGAGCCATCAGATTTAATAATCAATGATTCAAATATGTTCTCACATAAAAGAGTGTCTTCACTTTAAGGGGATGTGCTCTCCTTAACCCTCCCCATATATATATATATATATATATATATATTCTTCATTAATTCAAAATTTCAAAAAATATTTGTGTAGCTCAAAATGCCCTAAAGGTATGCTTTATACTACATGAAGATTATGAAAAACAAAAAAATTACACAACTAAAAAGTTCTTCCAAAACCATACCTCAGAAACAAACAAAAAACAGGTGCCCTCAAACTTAAAAACAAACAACAACCAAAAGTTTGATGATCAAAATGAGGGAAGAAAAAAACAAAGCAAAAATCTGTCATCAAACAGTCATCACCCAAATCATAAGCTAAAATAAATAAGCAGAGGAGATTCCACCATGGAGGTGTTCCAACCCCTCCCCCACACTTCATGCAATGCCCTAAATGCATGTGACCAAGGTGAAAATAAAGGTTGGAAACACAGAAGAGTATTCAATGCTGTCTACGATGTTCGACTCCTTGCCCCTGCCCGTGCCGATCTTGGTGATAGTACCCATCATCAACGTCGAATGTCCTAAAGCGATCAGTAATCTCCTTCATGCCATCGTGAAGTGTCTCCATGTTAGCCCTCGGGTGATGAATATGATCATTGACCCTATCTAATCATTCGGTAATCTCTCACTCATGGTAGTCAAGCTGAGCACTGAGCCGATGTACATCATGCCTGACTCTAAAGATGGAGTCACCCGAAGACTGCATCCACCCCGGCTCCTGTCTCTGTGGGTCAGTCAGCATATGTTCAGAAGATGCTGACTAGTAACCCCGAAAGCCAAACTCCCTTAAGGGCCTGAACTGAGAATGCAACCACAAATGAGCACCAGGCTGAGAAGAAATGGATATTGATGAGACGTCAAATGCATGTATTACATTATAAGGAGTTTGGATAACTGTTTTCGGTTTTCGTATCTAAATCCTTCATTTTGTAACCTAGTTTGATTCTAATGGATTTTTGGTCCTTACGAGCATCTAGATTCCTTTTT
>JAULKM010000003.1:8760112-8774057 GCA_032355605.1 Rubia tinctorum | reverse complement strand
GTGAACAAAAGAACAAGATAAAGAAATAAGGGGGAAAGAAAAAAATTCTCACAACTAGGACCTTAAAGGTCCTTCCCAGCGGTTGCAATGCTCACTCCTCAATGAATGTTCCTCCTCCATGTTCCCGAACTCTGCCCGATATGCAACTTCGAACCATCCACTACATGGAGCTTATGCAATATTGATTCAGACGTATGTGAAGCATAATGGATTTATGGAAAATTCATATAATTGTGGAATTGGATTTATAGATCATTATGGGATATTTAAGATAAGAAAAATTCCTTTATTTATGGGATTTGGATATACTTCAAAAGTAGGTAAGGAATGGAAATATTATGGAGATAATCATGGAGAATTCCGATTTGCTCAATGGACTATTTATAGTGGACATCATAGCTGCATTACTCATGAATTTCATTGAGAAAATCTGCACTCGTATTCCTTGGGAGGAGAAGATCCAACGTCGATGAGTTTCGAGGTTAGAGAGAGTCTGATCAAGGCGGATCGGTAGCCAAAAGAGCTTGCAAAATTCACACCTTAATAATTAGAAGATAAGTATAGTTTTATGGTGTTGATAGAAGATATTTCATGTGATAATTATCATTAATAATGAAGAGAATAAATAGAGAGTACAAAGTATAAGGTAGACTAGTTATAATATAACTCTAGTCTAGTCAACAAGATAAAACCAAATCTAATCATCTAATGATTAATTCTGACACCCCCCTCAAGCAAAGCGTCGAAGGTTCGTCGACGCACAGAAATGGACCTAAAAAACTTGAACAGCGGATGAGAGATCCCCTTGGTGAAGATGTCCGCAATCTGAATAGAAGTGGGAACGTGGGCAACTCATAGCTTGCCAGATGTTAACAGCTCACGAACAAAATGATAATCAATGTCGATGTGCTTCGCCCTCTTGTGCGACACCAGATTCTGAGCTAAGAAAATTGCATTGTTGTTGTCATATAATAGCAATGGGGAACCATACAAAAGAACTCGAAGATCACGAAGCAAGTGAGTGAGCCAAAAAACCTCTGAAGAGGTGTTGGCAAGCGCCATATACTCAGACTCTGTACTGGATCAAGAAACAGTGGGTTGTTTCTTTGGACTCCACAAAACCAAATTTCCACCAAAGAAAACAGTATATCCATAAGTAGACCGGCGAGTCTCCAGACAGCGGGACCAGTCAGCATCCGAATACCCCAATATCTCAGGACAACTAGCAGTACGAAAGGCAAGGCCGAAATGAAGTATACATTAAACGTACCTCAAAATCCGTGTAACTGCATCAAAATGATCATCTCTGGGGTCCTGAAGAAACTAGCTGACCGTGTTGACCGAGAATGACATATTTGGACGGGTGATGGTGAGATACTGAAGAGCCCCAACAAGAGAATGATATACTGTCAGATTCTTGAATGGTGGACTGGTCGAACTATGTAGCTGAGATCCAGGCACACAAAGCGTAGAAATAGTGCAACATCAAACATACCAGCTTGAGTCAGGATGTCCTGAGCAAACATCGCTTGACCAAGTAGTAAACCCAACGAAGTAGGTGAAACTACAAGACCAAGAATGTAATGAAGAGCACCGAGATCCTTGATCACACACACTCAATGTGTCCGATCAATGAACTATCAAAGAGTCGAGTCATTTCCTGTAAGGATGATGTCATCCACGTAAACATGAAGATACAGTAACGGTGACTCTCTCGAAAGAACAAACAGTGAAGTATCGGCTGAGCTTCACTAAAAACCGACTCGAATCAAATAAGTATTGAAGCGCTGGAACCATGCACGAGGGGCCTTCTTAAGACCATAAATGGCCTTTCGCAAGCGACAAACGTACTACGGATGAACAGGGCCCTGATAACCAACAGGTTGCTTCATATAGATTAGAGCGTCAAGAACACCATTAAGGAAAGCGTTCTTGGCATCCAACTGATGAAGCAGCCAGGAATCCATCGTGGCAATGGCGAGAACTGTCTGAACAGTGGAGGCTTTGACCACGGGGCTAAAGTGTGGTCAAAGTCAAAACCCATAATTTGTGACAAATCCCGCGCCACAAGTCTAGCTTTGTGATGATCAATAGTGCAATGCGGTCGATACTTGCACTGATAGACCCATTTGGAGCCAACAATGTTAGTATCCGAAGGTCGAGGCACCAAGTCCCAAGTGTGCTGACCACGAAGAGCCTCCATCTCATCATCCATGGCAGAAATCCAATCTGGATCCTGAAGAGCAGTGCAATAATCAGTAGTCTCAGGCTGAGAGAATAAGGTAGTAGTGAGTCCATGGGCAATAATATCTGAATAATCCTTGCGCTATATAGCACCAGTAGCCAACCTAGTAGCCATCCGATGAGTACGAGGCTGAGGAGGAGATAGAGTAGGAGTAGAGGCTGCTGAAGAAGCTGGAGAAGGTGGAGCTGAGCTGGTCAGTGAGGGACAAGCCGAGACCGGGGGTGCGGCCAATTTTGACTGCCGAGGAGTGGGATCCAGATTAGCAGTGCAGATGGTACAGGGAGGTGACAATGGCATGTCTGGGACAGGCACAGAAGCAGTAGTCTCGCTGTCAGGATCAATAAATGCCGAAACATCAAGGATGGAAGCTGCCAAACCAGTGGTGGAAGCAAAAGGAAAGTGTGTCTCATCAAAACAAGCATGGAGGGTGATGTAAACTCTGCCTATAGAGGAATCAAGACACCAAAAACCTTTCTACTGGGAGCTATAGCTGATAAACACACAAGGAATACTGTGGGGAGATAACTTGTGATCAGCATCTGGTCGAACAAATGGAAAAACCCGACAACCAAATGGATGGAAGTTCGGGTCATGACCGTAGAGAAGCCCATAGGGAGAAGTACCCCAAAGAATAGGAGTAGGTAATCTGTTGTTCATTTAAGCAGCCGTCGCAAAAGCATCATCCCAATGAGAAATGGGCATATGTGAGTGGAACAACATCGTGAGGCCCATTTCAGTGACGTGTCTATGTTTGCGCTCCACACGCCCATTCTACTCCGGAGTGTAGGGACACAAAATCCGGTGGTGAATGCCTTTAATGGAAAAATGAGACCGTAGACGAGTGTTCAAAAACTTCGTACCCCTATCACTCTGAAAGACCTTAATTTTGGACGAAAATTAATTTTCAACCAATGCCTCAAACTATAAATAAGCATCAATAAAATCCAATTTTCGATGAAGTGGATAAAGCTAAGTGAAACGAGAATAATAATCCAAAAATAAGGCATAGTATGAAAAACCATTTGACGATAAAATAGGGTATGAACCCCACAAGTCACAATGAATCAAATCAAGGACGTGCGCAACACGTTTATGGTTCTCAACAAAAGCCAACCGTTGACCTTTCGCCATAACACAGGGGGCGCTGGTTTGCGGTTTAGGTAATAAAGAGAAAACTGAAAGTAAACCAGACTTCTGTAAACTGGAAATAATCGACGTCCCAAGCGAGCGTGTTAAACCTCGTAAGATGGCCGTCCTTTATTCTGTTGCAAATATGAAAATAAAGTTGCCTTACCTCTATCTAAAACATAAAGGTCACACTCACTGTGACCCCTGCCCATGATTGCCTAGGAAACTTTGTTTTGAATGACAAAGTTCCGATCATCAAAGGTGACAAAAAATTTAAATCTCTAGTCAGTTTACTAATAGACAACTGTTTCTTAGTAATCTCAAGAACAACCAGAATATCAGATAAGCATAAATCATTAGATATCTTAGAGTCACCAACATGAGAAATTTGAACAGATGCACCATTACCAACAGAGACATAAGAATTATCAGAATAAGAAGTCACGGTCTCTGAAACAAAATTAGAGGACGCCATATGACTGTGACGCCTGGATCAAAGTACCAATCTGAGGTGCGACTAGTAGGCTTTAACTGCAGGGACGTTTGAAAAATTTCAGCCAGATGAGTGGAGTCTGGACGACGAGCCTGAAAACCAGTCCGTGTAAGCATTTTGTAACAAGTCGCAGCATAGTGACTGGGATGACCACACCAAGTACAGTGCGGACGTCCACGATCAGCTCCATAAGAGGACTAACCAAAAGAACTACCGCCGCTGCGCCATCTGCCAAAATGGCCTCCCCTGACGGAGAGTGAATCGTAGCGCTGCCGCCCCTCGCCGGTGTGTGATCCCACGCACGACCGGCTGAGGGCTGTTCTCCTGCTCTGAATTCGGCAGGTCCATTTACTAGGGCTGAATGTCCTTATAAATTTTTAAAAAGGCTTCGTGGTTCTTGGCACGTGATAGAACATCAGCATATAACGAAGTGGGCGAAGAATTAATTAATGGTGCAGAAAAATCCTTAAATTCAATTCCAATAGCAGTTAAGAACCATATAATATGATCATCATTAGAAAAAGGAGAAGCCATCAGAGATAACTGCTAAAAAATATCCTTAAATTTAAGGTGAAGATCGTGAACTGTACCAGTCTTACGTATACTGTGGGCGTCTGCACAAAGAAGAAGGATGGTTGGGCACTACTGTTATGATAAATGGCTTGAAGGATGTCCCATATTTCCTTTGATGTTGAGCAGTCAGGGATTTCCTCCAAGGCTTCCGGCGTGAGAGAGAAGAAAAGAAAATTGCACACACGTGGATCTTCATAACCCACTGATCATGTTCTGCTTTGGCCTGAAGATAGGCCTCCATTGGATCAGCCTTGGTACCGCTGCTTGGAGAGGCTAGCGGCTGGAGCATAGGAGAGGGAGGCGGAGGGGCTAGCTTCAGGAGGAGTGGGGTGCGGGGGTTAGGCCTTGGAGCCATCGAGAAACCTGAACAAATTCTGGGGTTTGAGGACATAACCAATCTGACGTTTCCACAACAAATAATTTGTTGATGATAATTTGATAGTCATCATGTGGAGCAAGGTATTGTAGGATAGATTTTCTTCAGACATGATGAAAAAAAACACGATGAGGATGATGGAAGAGAGATACGATCGGCCAAAGAGAATGAGGAGGGGGCGACCGATCAGAGAAAAAAAGGGTTTAAAAAGTTTGGAAAGTTTTGGACCAAGTTTGCTCTGATACCATGATAGAAGATATTTCACATAGTAATTATCATTAACAATGAAGAGAATAAATAGATAGTACAAAGTATAAGGTAGACTAGTCCTAACATAACTCTAGTCTAGTCAATAAGATAAAATCAAATCTAATCATCTAACTGATTTATTTAGACAGGTGTACTTTGTACTGCATCTTTCTGATTAGTGGATTCATTCTGAACTGGGCCAGGCCCCGCAGAAGTAGGTGGATTTCATCGAACTTTGTAAGCAAATCTTGTGTGTTCTTGTGTTATTTTTACATGCTTGGTTAGATAGATTATGTTGGAACACAGCTTTAATAAATAAGCTAAATAAGTAATACCAAAACTTCAATATGTATAGTACATATTATTTATTTATTAATGTATGACAAAATTTTGTTTTAAACCAACAAATTGTTAAATGAGAACATTTATAGTTAGTGAGACTAATAAAGTCATTCAATATTTACTTTTATTTATTGCAATGAGATACATAAATTATGATAACATTTCAATATGATTCTCTAACATATAAGTAGTTACTTTTTAAATAATTTGAGTGAAATATTATAAAAATAATTAATTTTTATTGTATTCAATAACGATTTCTAACTAAATTAATTATTTCACTTCATAATTCATGTAATTTTCTTTAGATGATTAAATTTTAAATTTTAAATAGAACTTAATCTCAATATTTTAATTGATGATACTCCACTAGTTAGATTTTTGTAAAAGATTTTTGTTGCAATATTGAAAATTTATTATGCAACGTGCAGCAGTTATAATTTTATAAAAAGATTAATGCAACTCAAAATTTTTATTTCATTCGTTCTATTTACAGTTTATGGAAAGACAAATTTTTAATAGAAAAATTCTTAAAATTAATATATAAAGAAAATATTTTGTTATTAGGCAGGGAAAATCAAATTACGGAGTTCAACTATGTACGTTGATCAAATTGGATTACAGATGAAACATTAAATAAAAGTCTACATAGCGGAATGAAATATACATACTCCCTCCGTACCACTATAAATAGTTTAATTATTTTTTCATAATTTTCAATAAACATGTTTAACCGTGAATATCTTTAGTTACATATAATAGTGTCGCATAAAAAATTAATATTAAGAAAATAGATGTTAAGATAAATCTAACAATATCTCACATGATATTTTTATTATATTTAGATTAATTTATATTTACGGTCAAAGTTTACAAAATTTGACTCCCAACAAATAATTAAGTAATTTATAATGGGGCGGAGGGAGTATAATAGTAGGTAGTCCTCTACATTAAGGGCATGTGCAGTGGTGGTTTCTTAATTTTAAAAAATCGGTCTAGAAACCGAAAATACCCACAGTGATGGTTTCTAGACCGGTTTTTAGTTAAAAAACCGATCCCTAGTTTCTTAGCAAGGAACTGGTCAAGAAACCGGTTCCCTGACAAAGCACATGCATGCTGATCAATTCCACATGCACGCTGGGCATGTCTCCAGCCGCCTACAATTCTTGACTAGCCATGGGACACGTGGCGGCCATGCAAAGGCCCACGTGTCCCTTCCATGCAGATTTTATTTTTTAAAAAACTTGAGGGACAAGTGGGACCCTCTGGTTGGGCCACGTGGCCCTTCCTTTTATTTAATTTTTTTTGAAAAATCTGATTAAATTTTTTTTTATTTTTTTTGTAAAAATTTTGAAAAAAAGGGGAAAATATCGTAAATTTTTTTGAACTTTTTTTGGAAACAATATTTATTTATAAGGTATTTAACCTTATTTTTTAAATAAAATTTGTACCATTTTAAATTTGTACCATTTATTATTAAACAATAAAATTATTTTAAAAATTCGTAATTTTTTTAAAAATCTGAAAAAAATTAATTAGTCGCAAAAAATTAAATAATTTATGAAAAAAATTGAAATTAAATTTTAAAAATATAAATGTATTATTAAATTTCACATTCAACTTATTTTGAGTGGACAAATTAAATTAAATTAAATGTTAATGGTAAAATTAATGAGTATGATAGAGAAAATCAAGTGGGGTCTATGAATAGTACAAAGTGATTTTTTGCCACTGTGGAGAGGAAAATGAGTGGTTTCTTGAGTGATTTCTTGAGTGGTTTCTTAGAGTTAGTTGAAAGAGACAAGGTAAAAAATAATATATTTAATTGGTAAGAAACTTTCTAACATAGCCTTAGCTTCATATGAAACCAGGGTCTCACCAACTTGTTGAACCGCTTCAGGATCTGGCACATAAACTTTTCAGTCTGCGTCGTCATTGATATTGATGACCCTTAACTCATCGAGTGGTAGGAGTTGGGAGAATGTGCCAACGTCGCTAGGAAGGGAAGTTAGAGACCCCATCATAGGTATCCTTTTACTGTGTATAGGTGAGGATATCCTTTGCCTTGGAGCAATGTAGTCATCCATGATGACACTCACAGAGCTTGGTCGGCAGCTCAGGAGTGAGTGAGCTCTTCAGCAATTGAGTATCATATCGCTTCAGCACACGACTCATATAACATACTTCCTCCGGTTATTTAATATTGGTACACTTTCCTTTTTAGGATAATTTTTTAACATTTGCACATTTCCTTTTTTGGCAAATTTTAGGTTGTTTTTATCCACTCAATTTACTTTTTACTCTTTCAATGAATTCTCAACTACTAATTTTACATTCATAAATCTTTGTGTCAAAAGAAAGGGTGCCACTCTTAGAGAACCGGGGGAGTAGCAAAGAAGTTGGAAAAGGCTGAAGTTTCTACCATCTTGTCTACTCCCTCCGTTCAAAAGAGTTTGGCACACTTTTTTGCCATTTTTCTCAAGCCATGTTTGACCATTAATAACTTTTGCTACGTATGTTAATATCATGTAAAATTTTAATATTTAAAAAGTACATGCTACGAAGAATCCAACGATACCTCACATGATAATATTACAACTTATATATTACATGAAATTTATGGTCAAACATGACTTTAGAAAATTGACTAAAAAGTGTGCCAAACATAGTTGAACGGAGGGAGTACTGCATACATAAAAAGTTTGAACTGAGACGAGGGAGAATGATATTCTCTCTCACACAGTCACACAGTGTAATCTGCATCATCAAATAGAATAGTTCCCTCCTCCTTCACACAGTATCCCCATCAAACTCCAAACTCCAAACTCCAAACCCCATAATCCACTATAAAGTCTGTCACATATCCTAACATATTTTCTCCCTCTCTCTCTCTAACTTTTCTTCTATGTCTATAAACCATTTCTCTTCCGACCTCCCAGAAACCATCTGGTGGGCACAGCCTCAGTACCACCACTACCACATGGACACACCGACGAAAAGTGGGTCGGGTACCACCACCGCCTCCACCACTTTCTGGGGGAATTCCCCGCTCCACCACCACCACCGCGCCGCCGCCGCCGCCGCCTCCGGCGGCAACCCTTCCCTCTCGAGCTTCAACTTCGACCTCAACAACGAAGACGAGGAGGGGTCGGTGGAGGAGCAGCACGGAGAAAGAGGAGATCAAGACATCCCGAAAGAGCCCCTCTTCGAGAAACCATTGACGCCGAGCGATGTCGGCAAGCTCAACCGCCTGGTCATCCCGAAGCAGCACGCCGAGAAGTACTTCCCGCTCAATGCCGCCGGCGGGAACGATATCGGGCCGGAAAAGGGACTTCTTCTGAGCTTCGAGGATGAGCTCGGAAAGCCATGGAGGTTCCGTTACTCCTACTGGAACAGCAGTCAAAGCTACGTGTTGACCAAAGGCTGGAGCCGGTTCGTCAAGGAGAAGAAGCTCAACGCCGGAGACATCGTGCTGTTCGAGCGCCACCGCCTGGACGGCGAACGGATGTTCATCGGGTGGCGGAGGAGAGCCTCCGTCGCACCTGCCGCCCATGACAGCGGTGTCGGCCAGGCGGCGGCGGCGGCAGTTGGTGGTGGTGGGTGGACCCGGGTGTACTTCAATACATCTGGGCACAACAATCCTTATCCAGAAACTCATCATCATCCTCGTCATGGTCATGTGGCTGGATTCCCATACCAACCTGATCACTGTCTTCATGCAGGTATTGATCCACCCATTGCAATACATCTGTAGAAAGATCTGCAAAACCCTATCTCTATCTCTATCGTAATCTTCCTTTTTGTTTTCTTCTCCAACATGCAAGAGAAAGCTGTATGGATGTGCATGGGACAAAAATGTTGGTGATGACCTTACCAGTAATTTTGTGAAAAACTAGGAGAAAGATAAAAGTAGAATTGAGAGGTTTAATGTTTTTGGTGGAGTGATATAGCTGTCAGCGTTTGTTTCTGGGTTTTTACAAGTTTTGTCACATTTGTTTCTGGAATTGGCATTAATGCAGTACAGTTTTCATTTCTACATGCACTCTTTGTTTGTCTCTTCACTGCGTGTCTGTGTGTTTCTGTTGTACTACCACTAGTAGTTCTGATCTCATAGACTCAGAAACAAACATTTCGAAAGTTCAAGAAAATGGTACTAATGTGCATGCGCACGTGTTCTTCTGACTACAGCAGCGGCGCCCGGAGCAGGCGGCGGTGGAGTTTTGCAGCATAGGCCGACAGGCGGCGCAGCCACCTCCAAGAGGCTGAGGTTGTTCGGAGTAAACCTCGAATGCTATCCGGCCCCGGAGGAGGCGGTGGATTCCGATCATCGCCTCTCGAGCACCCCGCCGGAGGCCTCCTCAACGTCGAGCGTTGGCGGCAGCGGCGGTGGTCACGGACAGCAAGAAGCCTACTACCCATTTCAGTACTACTCTCCGACAGTTCATCAAGCTTATTACAACCATCAAAATCACATGGTAAGAGCTTCTTTCCAATCTTTATTTGGACGAAAGCATAGCCTAGCTATGATTGTAGGAACGGGAGGGTAGAGATTTGACCAGTCCAATTTCCGATGAGAATGTTGCCTGCTAACCAAACACAAAACCAGATACTACATCATGGGATTCAATTCAACCATGCATGATGTTCTAGAGTAACATCTTTCGGACAATTAATTAGTTGCAAGCAGTCTATTTGAACAAGTAATGTTCATTTTAAGGAAGAGGTAGCAGGTGAAAATGTGTATGAGAATCCGGGTCAACAATGTTGCACAGAATAGTATAAGTCCTCACACACACACACACACACACTCACGCACTACCCATTAACACGCATCCGCCTGCATAGTACCTTGCTTCCCCGTCACCGTCTCCATTTTTATCACACAGTCACGTTCATCATATTTTTCAACACCGTCGTATTTTTCAACTGCTTTCATTCAAGTTCCAAAAGTAAATGTGACATTGTTGATAGTGAAATGGAGGGATTACGAGCATGTTTGACCGAGCTTGTAACCAGCTATCTTTGCGAATGAACAAATTTGATTTTGGTGTGAGACATGGACACTAGGTGGTGAGAAATGCAATAAATTTGGGAACATGAAAATTGAAAAGATTGGAGCATCTATTAATGTTGTAGGTTTGTGATAACAATATTATCGTCTCGTCCGATTGCAACTACTACTAACAATAGCCGTTTCCTGAACTGAATGTTGCAGAATATCAATTTCTCGAGGGATGCAAAATACCAACAGGGATGAAAGGAGGTGTTGTGGGGGGATTTGACGTAGAAGGGGCCATTTGGAATATGAAGAAAAGAAGGAAAAAGGAGATCCCAGATTTTGTGGCATCTTGGCAGAAGAGAAGATGGAGGATGAAGAGAAGATGGAGGTAAGTAGGTAGTGAAATGGGGCCACCTAACTGTGATGGTAGTATAATGTAGTAGATGTTACCTGGGCCCAAGATGAAGGGTCGTAGGTTTTTGCCATTTACTAAGAATATCTGTTCGAAGCTTTGCACGTATTTTGGCTACTGTTGAGATACTGCCTCAAGATTTTTCAGAGGCTTCATCATCACAGATGCAGTCAGTCACACACCATATCCCATGAATGTCAACAATGCAACCGCAGATCTTGGGAGGGTGGGTGGGTGGATAGGTGAAATTTTGATGCAACATTTTACAGACCATCACTTCGACCAACACATTACTTCCTTCGGTCCGTACCAGCAGCACCCTTTCAAATGAAACAACAATTTATAGAGGAAGAACTTGAAAAAGTAGGAAGATCGGACGAAATGAAATAAAATTTTGGCCGAAGAAAAGTGTGTCAATCTTTAAAAAACATCTTAATTAAGATAGCGTGATAATTTTAAAAAGGAGAAAGACTCCATAATTCAGTATGTGTGTTTAGTAGGGATGTACTTATAAGCAAAATTAACTTATTTTTGAAACAAATGGAGACCATCTTTGGTTTTTCAGTTCCTACTCTTAAAATAAATTCTTTTACCAAATAGTAAAAAATGCTTAACTCATAAGCAAATCAACGAATAAGTCATGCCAAACACACTCAATACTATATTAGACCATCTAGACAAATCTTTGCAAGTAGGAAGAGTAAATAAGGCAAACTATGCCACCAGGCATTGCTCGATCGTCCTCGCTTAAGAGTTAAAAGCGCACACATCAACTTTCTCTACTATTAGTGGATTGTTTGTACAAATGCTTCATTCGTTCTTCTAAAATCGTCGCACTTTCTATTTTAATATATTTTTTCGTTATAATTGTCACACTTCATTCACAGTTTTTTCACAGTTTCATCAACTTATATAAAACGAGAATGGAAAAAGTAGTGCGAACGCAATGCAATTGTGAGAAGAGTTGCCTTTGACTAGGTTCTTTTACCTCAGGCAGCGTTTCTAGAGACAGTACAAGAAAAGAAAAAAACACTTAGAAGTGCACGTACGGAAGATCAGATTAGGAATCACCAAAATGGCAAATGCATGCATTGGGTCGGGTCTCTCTACCTCGCCATTTTGCACGTTCTCTTCTCTCACCCCTTCTCAATGTCAGTTAACAGCACCAATTGTTTACCATTAATACAAGTCACAATACATTAATCCATTTAACATGACAATTAATTTTTTACTGTTTACATCATTTACTATAATCATACGTAATGTGTATATATACATGACATTGACCTGACTACGTCTCACCAATTCTAAATCCACCCATCTTTACAAGAAACCCCGTTACAGTTACTGTCAACAGTCACACACGATGACAATAACGGTAACTGTTGCACAGATGCTTCTTCATAAAACATGGAAAGTTTTCCTCTTTTATAGACGGGTAGCTGGAAGATGAAAAGCTTGAGTGTGAACGAGAAAGAAAAGCAAAAATGAAAGGGAAGACATGGTAAAAATGAGCTGTATGAATAGGCAGAAGAGAAGGTATTGTCACGTGCATATCTGGACCTGAAGCTTGGAGATAACTAGACAATGATAGCTACAACACCAATTCTCGTGCAAGTGGAATGGGAAGGGTCCATAGGCATGTTATGATTGGGTTGTTAGGTGTACTAAGAGAAGAGATTGATCACAGCTTTCTGATTTACACAAAAACACTGCCCTCTCAGAGACTGGACCTCACTCCCAACAAAACCATGTCTCAACCCATTCATGTCCAACCACAGTAACTTTATATGCAATAACATGTGACCAGTGTTCCCTTTCTTACATCGACTTCAACTTACTCGAGGTAGAACGCCATGTTTCTCCCGTTGGTTAGTCTCTGATTAACGGGAGAAACAGGACGGTCTATGGTGAAGGAAGAAGAGCCATGTGCCTGAAGTAAATGACCGTCCACGCATGGCGCAAAGATGGGCCCTTCAGGTACACACAGCTGAGTGGGTAGTTGCAGTCCATTGTTTAGACAAGGCTTCAAATCAGTAGTTTGGAGAGTGACTTTACACAGAGAACCACGTTCAGTTTCCTTGTCAAACAAAACCAAACAAACACCTGATATTAGGACCTACAATCCTCTTTTCCATCTATAATGGTACTCCACTCTAACCTTAACAACCACCTTTCATTTTTGGCTTTTGTATTCTATAGTTGCCTGGTCGCAAGACCGTCAAGTTATCATCTTCAGGACTCCTTTTCATATAGCTGTCCATTAGTCACCCCTAAAAATTACGATGAATTTCAATCATACTCCCTGCCGAATTCTAGGAGTACATTATTTTCTCACAGAACATCTTGTCAACTTTGAAACATTAGTCCTACCAAAATTAATACAGCAAGATGGTCAAATTTGAGCAGCCAGAACCGATTCAAGTGATACAATTAGAAACTCCGTAGATACATTTAATGCAATGTTGAGAGGAACATGTTAGGCAATTTATAGCCTTGGGACATCTTCCTAACACGCAAATGCTGCAACTATTTTCCCCATAAAATAGTTAAAATAAAAAGAAACCTCAAATCTTAAATATGATAATTTCCAGATGAAAAATAATTTTACAGGAGATAGCAGTCATTCATTGTTTGTTCAATCATTATGTTCACATGCGTAATTCAACTTCTCGCATTTCATGGACAAAATAGATTGTCAGATATTCTACGCTGTTAATTTACCTCTGCCAAAGGATACTGATTAACACACTCCGGATATCCAATCTCTAGTTCTTAAGAAAGAAATTTCAGTGATGTGTGAGTTATTAATAGAAAAGGAAAATATTTGTTGGCAACAAGATCATCAACGATTGCAGCTCAGAAAGATTTACACGTTCATCGAAAATATATGCCGCAAATATAACCAAAACATGTTCATACGAGAGTATACTGAGCTCTGACCTACTGATTTGCCATTAAGGAGAATCAACAAAGTTCCTCTTATATTCTTATGAAGGCTTTTTTGGAGTGTCATCTTCCAATGGAGGCTTAGAATCCTTCTTCTCCAAAGCATTTTGAAGCCCTTCCTGATAACCTTGAATAAAGCTTTTGAGAGCATCCTTATAAGCAGAAGCTCGTGTCACGTA
>JAULKM010000003.1:8728657-8743472 GCA_032355605.1 Rubia tinctorum | reverse complement strand
CATTATTATATTTAAAGTTACATTAGAGTTAGATTTATTTATATTAAATATCCATAAATAATTTAAATAATATTTTTTATTGTCAAGATTTATTAATAAAAGATGTAAAAGTTTGATTTTATGTAATTTAGTTTCATATTCACCCACGTGTATTATAAAATATTATTTATATTTATTCAATTTCTATATGTATGTGTATGTTATGCAAATAAATTGTGCTATTAGTTTATAATTTTTTTAAAAAAATTTATAAAAGTTTTCGAGCTCAAATTCGAGTCGAGCATTTTGAGCTTGAGTCGAGCTCCTAAAGTTCGAGTCGAGCAATCGAGCAACAATAAATTTTGACGAGCTCGAGCTCGAGTATGTTGTAATGGAACTTGCGAGTATCGAGTTTGAGTCGAGCAAGGATAAAAAAAGTTGTCGAGTCGAGCAACCCTCTGCTCGCGATCGACTCGCTCGATAAGCACCCCTAGCCACAACCATCAACTGCCAAGAGCTTCTGTTGCACATCGCCTCTCCATCCCGGTCTCCACCGGTAGCATCTCTATCCCAGTCTCCTCTATGTCGTAGTCTCATAGAGACGGGTGATGCATTGTAGCCACAGTGTCGCAGCATCTTCGTCCCAGATCTAGTCTTCTACCGCCTCCGCCTTGGCTTCCGCCGTAGTCTCCAGTTTTTTGTTTGATTAGCGTATTTGGAAAGTGAATTATTAATGGAAAAATGTGAATCTCAAGTCTGTGTTGAATGAGTGCTACGATTAAGCAAAGAGTACTTTTTCCTTCGAGGCTGACAGAAACCTCTCAGTTTTTGGTAGTTTTTTTTTTGGAACCTCAGAAATAGGTTTTGATTTTGGAACCTATTTCAGACCCCAAACAAAGGCGGTTTTTTAATTTCCTTTGACCGATTTTGATCAAAGGCAAACCAGAGAAAGCGGTTCTAAAGTGCCTTTTGTGGTTCGATAAAACTGCATTTAATCAACCCTGTCTCCACTAGTGATTGTAACCAAATAAATTGCTTGCCTCTCATTCCATTGATAGTATATTCTTACACTCCCATGGAACCAAATGTCATGTATAGTTTCGTCCATTGTGTATTCCTTCATTGCTCATTTTTTTTGCTTCCATGATAGGTCCCAATTCCAATTTTTAAAAATCTCAAAATATTCATTAGTGTTTATTTAAGGGACCAAACATTAGAATAATGCCAATATGTTCAATGCATAACACATAACAAAGAGACTCGGATTTATTAACAACAAATAATAATGTAGCCAACTGCAAAAATTTGTAACAAAATCTATAGCTAAACCATTGGATTATGTATTCACTTCACATATCATAGGTCGATAGACAAAGCCATGTGAATGATTCTTTTCATATGGGTATTGTTAGTAATATGTGACATTTTCATGCTCTAGATAGATGAAAGTGTTGATAAACATGATTTACCTTCTGGATAAGGATAGATCGGTGCCTATCCCATTCACATCCATCCTTCGTTGATGGAACCTTAGCTACCTTGATAAATGATCAAGATCCAAAGTTTAAGAGCTCCAGCTCAAGCTTTATCTTAATTGTCACTATCTTGCCATGTTGATGTATTCTTGGAATGAAACTATTAGTTTGGTGTATCAAAGGTAAATATTATTGCTGAAATGAGTGTTTAGAAATGTTGGAAGGTTTATGAGATGGATAGGGCGAATGGCGCCAATATAGGAAATAAATTGTGTCCAATGTCAGTAGAAGGTGGTTGAACCACAGTGCATTAGTGGTGCTCTTCAATTATTGCACCACCCGATGCTTCTTCCAAATTTGGTACCAACTTTGTTACGTGAATAAGGTTTGGATTAATCCCTTTGTTATAATGTTGGTGGGCTATTCGAAAATTTCATTGTGAACAACTTGTATTTCATCCAAAAATATTTTCATTAAAACAGACTACAAATCCAAACACGGAAGTGTATGTGTACCCCTCTGTAATTATTAAATGAAACGCGTTACAAAGTCGTGACCTTTTCATATAACACTAATGCTCTTCCCCATTTTTTGCAATCGCAAGACCAGATTCGCAAATCACATACCTTCACCAATTTCCGTTCATAATAAGAAAATTCAATCTTTCAAAATCACTACATTCCATATTTGTAAATCCAATGGGGCATAAAAATTGAAGATTGCATCAAAATCCAAGGCTCCCTCCTCGTCAATTCTCAATCTTCCATGAGAGGAAGCCGAAGATGGTAAAACAAGAAGGATCACCATTCACTGAAGGATAACGAGAATGGAGCGAGGCCACGAGCTTGGTCCATACTCCACGAAAAGTCCAAAATTCTAAAATGAGGCGGAGGAGGCGCACTAAGTCTAATAACTATGTCGTAAATGCACATGAGCCAATATTTTAAACCCTACGTATGTCTCTGATTTAAAAGTTTTATTACATACTAGACCATATCCTTCCTCATCATTTACACAACATAATAATGATGGATAGTCCAATCCACCATGATGAAGTAGTTCAATTTTATGCTAATTTGGAAAAACATTGTGAGAGCCCTACGGCTACTAAGGTTATTAGAATAACGGTCCATGTTGTAAATTCACGAGAAATGTTGTGTTAGGGTGTCCCTGGACCAATCCTAGTTTTTTATGCCCCGTCGTCCTTGAGTCCCGTATGAGATTTAGTCATGACCTAGTAAGACTAAATCTCAACCCTTGTGTTCCATAGAGATGGGTCGTAAGTTTTTCAGATTTCATGGAGATAGGCATGAGAAAGTAGACAAATATGACTTGTGAGCATAGAAAAACTATTGGTTTTTGAGTGGTTGTGTATGAATGTGTTTCTATTGAGGGCATTCTTGGAAATCCATAATAGAAAGATTTATCATCTTGTATTACATCATGGGAAAAAATTGTTCAATCCAAGATGCACCATAATCTTCGACGTGAACAAACTCATCGGGACTATACGCAAGAAATTTTCCCATGGGTGTTTGATCTCTAGGTTGGTAAAGAAGAATGGGGTCACACTCGCAGAGTGCGCCCATTACCACTCAAATACGGAAAAAATGGCTTGACCTCAAGAAACTCAAAGTGGATTTCGATACCAACAGTATGGGGGTGAAGGTGATTTTGGGGGCTACAGCTAGAGATGCGAAAAGGGCTAAGGATGCGGAGACCGTTGAGTAAGTCATACTCCTTTTAGTTTTGGTTTGTGATCTTAATATAATTTGATGAAATGTATGGTCTACATTTTCAGGTGGCGACAAAGGCTTCATGTGGAAGATGAAGAAATTCTTTGCATGGTTGACTAGCCAAATGGAAGGCCATGAGAATGGGGTTGAGGAATAGAGGACTGAGCAGGAAGCTTACCATCGGGAGAAAGGGATTGAGATAGAGATAAGAGAAGACAATGAGAAGCCTGATTTTGGGCTTCTTACCTCATATAGTAGCAATGAAGAGGACGAAGATGAGGAAGATGGTACATTGTGCCTCTCACCCCCTTAAGGCTATTAAGATCTCTATGAGTCATTAATTTTGAAGCACCTCAAAACGGATAACACATTTTTCCTTTAGGAGCAATGAAGTGCCTCCTAAAATGTACGAATTGAAGTAATTTGAGAACAAGAAGTGGAAACTCATACAAGGAAAATGGTTGCATGGGGTAATCGGAGAAAATAGCAAAAGAGTGCGCACCAATGAAGGTCAATTTTTTATTTTTTGTATTTTGGATTTACATTATGCTTAGCTCTTATAATTATTATGTGAAGCGCAAAACGGTAGGTGGGGAGGATGACAGCTCGTTCATGATAGACATATACAAAAAATGAAAGCGGAGATCAAGAATCTACCACAATTGAGAAAGAAGGTTTATGAGGCCAAGAAAATAATTAAGGCAACCAGATATACGGAGAGCACAAGCGAAGAATCACCTTCGAGGACATCCCAAAATATTTTTATTTTGTGACATTTGTTAATGTTGTTGTGTACCAAATGATATATTCCTAAAAATGTTCAGATTTTTTACCCTTTTAGTTTCGTTGAATGACCTATGTTCAAACCTTTTGACTTGCATGGCATGTGCATTACATTTTTGTTATTTGTTATTGTGGCTTGTACCATTATATACATTGCTTGACTTTGCAACCAACAATTCCGACATTAGTTTCGAATTTGGAATGTATTTCGCTTGTTTATTGAGCTTCCTGGATAGAAGTTCCTACATCGGGTCTCAATTCGGGTATGGTCCTATCATATTCAAAAAAAATTGCCTTTCTGAAATCCTGACACCTAAATTGGATGGATTCTGCTTAAGACATTGGAAACCTCCTCAGAATTTTTTATTTGACCCAGGAAAAATGACACAATTTCCTTTTTCTTCCGTCCCAACAAAAAAACATGGTTTGAGAATTACCCAAATGACAAATAATATGTTGATAAATTTCCACAATGTTGATAAATTTCCAAATAATAAACCCTACATAATAATTAATTCATCCGCATTCTGAGACTGAGACTCTTCTCAGCCACTACTCGCCTCGCCACTTCTCCCGAATTCCGCCCGCCCCTAGTTCATCTGCCGCGTTGCCACCTGTTCATCCGCCACACTGCCGCCATCCATCCGCCTGCATCTCCGCCCTCAGAGGCTCATCCAGCATCCACGTCCGAGCTTAACTAGATGTGAGAAACCTAAGACTTAGCATATTTGTCCGAGCCCATTATTCTTGATTTGTGAAATTGTGAATTGAAAATCAAATCTTTAGTGAATTGTAAGTTTGTAACTTGTGTTGAATCTGTTGTAGTCTTGTGGAGGGATATTTTTTGTGTTGAATGCCAATTTATGTGTGATTTAATTATAGACTTTATAGTAATAATTTAATTTGACATATTTTTCTTATTTTATGTTTAATAGGTTATGGATAAATTATTAATTCGAAGTAGTGGATCATCTATTTTTAAGAGACCGAGTGAACCAAGTGAAGAAAGGATTAATGAAGAGGTAGTAGTCAAAAACATTCTCGTGTTGAGTTCAATTCGGTTGATGTTATAAATGATCCCGCTAAACCTATAGCTATAAAGGATTTTGATGTTTCCATTAGAGATCAAGTGATGAGAGAATATGTGTTAAGAGGTCCTTGCCAACTTAAGGGTCATTCTTTTCCAAAGTCAAAAAATGGAAATGTCTATAGCTGTTTTCAAGAATCTTGGTTTGAAAATTTTAATTGGTCGGAGTATAGCGCATCAAAGGATGCAGCATTTTGCTTTTGTTGCTATCTCTTTAGGAATTCACATAAAGGATGTTGAGATGGAGAGGGTGCATTTACTGTGAGTGGGGTTAACAACTGGAAGAAAGCTTTTAACATCTTTCAGAAATATGTTGGCGTAGCGGGTAGTGCTCATAATGATGCAGCTCAACAATTGTATGCATTTAAGCGTCAAAGACAGAGTATCATTCATTCTTATCAGGAACATGGGCATGAATCAGAGGTTGCATATCGCACGCGCTTGACAGCCGCTTTGGATGTGACACAGTTCTTGCTAAATCAAGGTATGGCTTTTCGTGGCCATGATGAAGGGCTGGATTATCTTAATAAGGGCAATTACCTCGAATTGATTTAGTGGCATTGCAAGGGAAATGATGTTATTGCTAAGACAATGAGTGAAAATAGCCCCGAAAATTGCAAGCTCACATTTTCCAAAGTACAGAAGGAACTAGCAAGTGCTTGTGCTAGTGAGGTAACAAATGTTATTATTAATGACATCGGAGATAGTTATTTTTCTCTATTGGTTGATGAGGCTAGAGATGCATCAATAAAAGAGTAAATGGGGGTTGTTTTGAGATATGTCAACAAACAAGGATGTGTTCTTGAACGTTTTCTTGGTGTTGTGCATGTGCCTAATACTTCGGCTATTAGTTTGAAGAGTGCTATTGATGAATTGTTTGCAAAGCATAAATTATCACTGTCAAAGTTGAGAGGTCAGGGATATGATGGAACCTCAAATATGCGAGGAGCGTATAAGGGATTGAAAGCTTTGATATTGAAAGAAACTCATCCGCAAGGTATGTCCATTGATTTTCTCACCAACTTCAATTGGTTGTTCTTGCTGTTGCTAATGATAATCGAGATGTGTATGAGTTTTTCATTTCTCTTGGTATGATTGTGAATTTAGCTGGAGCTTCATATAAAAGGAAATACATGCTTCTTGATTTAGAACATGCTAGAATTGTAGAGGGATTGGAGAATGGGGATATTGTGAGAGGAAGAGGCAAAAATCAAGAGACTAGTTTGAGAAGGCCGGGGGATAATCAATGGGGGTCACGTTACACTACTATTCTTCGTTTCATTGCTATGTGGAATTATATTTTGAAAGTTATTGAAAATGTCCACGATGATGGTGACTCACAACTTAGTAAATCTTCTGCGGTGGGTTTGCTTGAGCAAATGGAGAGTTATGGATTTGTTTTTGCGATGCTTTTGATGAAGCGTTTGTTGGGAGTTGTAGATTCTCTGTCCCTTGCTTTGAAACAAAAGAATCAAAATATTATGTTGGCTGTGAGTTTGATGAAAACAATGAAGTTTGAATTGCAACATTACAGAGAGAATCGTTGGGATGAGTTATTGATTGAAGTCAACACATTTTCTGTTAACCATAACATGTCATTAGTCGATATGGAAGGCGAAAGGAGAATTCGTGGTCATAGGAAACTACTTACGAAAATGCTGACCAATGGTAATTACTTTCGTGTTAATACATTTCTTCAGGTATTAATCTTTTTCTATCTACATACTTTATTTGATTTCATTGTATATGATTTGCATTTTTTTCGTTGCTACATGCTAACATTTTATTATTTGAATACTAGGTTGTTGATAGGATGATTCAAGATATGAACAAACGGTTTCCGAAAGCGAACACAGAGTTACTCAATTGTATGGCTTGCCTTGATCCAAGAGATTCATTTTCTAAGTTCAATGTTGGTAAGATAGTTCATCTTCCTGAACTATATCCAAGTGACTTTTGTATAGAAGATCATTCCCGGCTTCATCTACAACTTAGTACTTTCATTAACAATGTACAATTTGATCAAGAGTTTTTGGCTATTTAGGACTTCGGAAGTCTTGCTCAAAAGATGGTTCAAACAACTAGGCTTATAACCTTTCCACCGGTATATCATCTTATTGAGTTAGCCTTAGTTCTACCAGTTGCAACTGCTTCCGTTGATCGCATTTTTTCAGCCATGAAGAGAATCAAGACTGATTTACGCATTAGAATGGGAGATGAATGGATGAATGATATTATGACAGTGCATATTGAGAAAGAAATTTTTGTTGGGCTCGATAATGAACCAATTTTGCAACGTTATCATCCTATGAAACATCGTAGAATACAACTGTCTCTGGTTTGTAGTGGTTCTACTTCTAGCAACACACCGTACTAGTAAAAATCTTATTATTAAGTATTCATCTTATTATATAAATTTTGTTCGTTAAAATATTGTTGTATTAAACGTTCAAAAAATATTTACTCTCCTTCTCAGCCCCCCCCCTAGCATGAGGTCCTGGTCCCGCCACTGATCTAAAGCATGTCATCTACAATCAAGGGGAAAATGATAACAATTAAACATATTTGTAAAAAGTGCAATTAAGTGGCAAATTGGCTTGCGAGAAATTCACTAATTAAAGAGGAAAACACCTACTATCATACGGTCCACTAAAGGGAAACCCCTACCTTACAGCGACAAATGTGTCGTTGTAAAATTTTTATTTTTAGCAGTAAAAAGAATTTTACAACCAGCAACGATCCCCCTGTATGGTGTTGTAAGAGTTTTGGTTGGAAATAATTCTACAACGGGATCAATTATACAATGAGCATTTACAATGGGAATACTATCGGTTGTTAATAGCCTTACAACCGAAAATATTCTCGTTGTAAATGCTCAATTACAACGATAATATAAACTATTACAACCATTAATTCTGATGTAAATGAGTTCTTACATCGAGATTTGACGTTTTAAAGATGCAACTACACTACAATGTTATAACTATCTTTTCTCTCCAAATCCCGCTGTAAAAACACAGTTACAATAAGAAAACATCGTTGTGAGTGAATGCATTCAACTAATTAACCAAAATTCATACATAAAAGCATCCACATCTTTCAAATATTTTATTTCCCCCATAACTAATCATCCAAACATAAAAACTAGCAAAACAAAATACATCATTAATTCATGAAAGTATGTATTACATAGTTTAAGCAATCCAATTAAAAATCTAGCCATAGAACAAAAGCCTGTGATGAGTAATCCAATCCAAAATCTTAAACTCGTCCATTGTTTCAGCTAGAACTCCCCTTGCAGTAGCCATCTCATTGCTCTGAATGAAGTAAATAATTAAATTAATTATCAAATAGACTTATTAACAAGAACATTATCATTATTCACTGCAGTATACAGTATACACACCATTCTATTCGGTTACGAGTGTCTACTTCCTCGTTTATATCACCTGACTACTAGTAACACAGAGCATAAATCATAAGTAGATAGATGTAAAAGGTCAGCTAGAGGGCAATATGGCATGATTATAGCTACAAAAAACTCAATAAATTTAGAGGCTGAAGAAACACTGATGCTTGTCAATGGACTACAATGTGGATAGAATCAAGATCTACACTTGAGAATATCTACAACAAAACCCAATTCATATGTTCCTTCTTCGATCTTCCTACAAGGATCACACATATATCATGAAGACTCCAAGGTGTTGGAGTTAAAAATTTGGAACAACATGTACGCATTTACCCAATGATACTTTTGTTGGTTGATTCATAGTTTTAGTTAGTTTTACAGTACTAAGGGTTTAGATGACCCTTGTGGGTTTTCTTATCTAAATCCCAAGTTTTGTAGATTTGATTGGATCTAATGGACACTATGTCCTCAGAAGCTCCTAGTTATTCTTTTCGGAGCTTATCAAAAGGTTGCATGCGAGCACTTTGGTGTAGTTTTGTAGAAGGTCATTCGCAAGGATGGTAGTAGAAAAAAGTCCACGAGTTAAAACGTGGTAGTAGATGGAAGAAAGCCAAGAAGAAAAAGGAGTTCGAGAGCAACAAAAAGGAATCGGCATGGCTGTGCCATATGGGCCCGTGCCGGTCAACACAGTGGTGCCAGGTTGCTCTGGCACAGGCCACAAGGATCAACATGGGCCATGCCAGCTGGGAAGCCTCGTGCTGCTAAGTATGGGCATGGGCTATTCCAAACAACATGGCACGTGCCGCTCCAAAATTAGCATCAAAAGACCAGCCGATGTCCTACAACATTTCATACAACCCATGCCAATAGCCTTGAAGAAATCGACTCCTAACCAATGACCCACAAGGATTTACATGGCTCGTTCCATTTAGAGGAGAAAATCATGCACCCAGCCGACGGTCCGATTTCATTGCCCACGTTGTTCAACTGGTTGAGAATGAACTCCTAACCGATGGCATGTGCCAAAGAACACGGGTCATGCCAGGCCAAGCTAGCACGACAGCACCAAACAACACGGGTCATGCCAGACCAAGCCAACACTGGTCGTGCCCTTTAACATGGGTTGTGCTGATACAACTAGGGTTTCTGGTCACTTTTTGGGCCTCTTTCAAGGACCAATTCTCTACTACTATAAATAGGAACCTATGTCTAATTGAGTTGTAGTTGTTGGAAGTTGTTTTCATTATCCTAAAAGTAGGTAGAGAGAGAAAGGAGAATACTCTTCTCTCTAGGATTTTATTTTATTTTTCTTCTTGCCCAAGGCCATTGAATTCAATGAAATACTTTTGTTCGGTGTTTAGGGTGTAATAATTTACTTGAGAATCAATACTTGTATTCATGACTTGGTAGTTATTTTGTAAGTTTCTATAGATCTTCCTTTCCTATTATGCTTATGAACATTATGTTGGCTTGTTGTTTACTTTCTTGTTAATTGAATGATTGTAACACTATGTTGGCTACACCTTAGGTTAATTTCATGTTGGTGCATTCATTGACATCCCCCAGAAGTGAAACCTAGATGTATAGGGGTAACGATAGTCCCGGGCCGTATGGGTATATGGATGTGGGTCTCTGAGTCAATGTTATGATCAACCGTATAACTAGTTTAGCTTGCGAGTTAGTCTTAAGGGTTGGGAGTATAGATAGCATAGTAGCAAACTAGGGTTAGCGTATTTTGCAACCTTTGTGCCATTGATAAGGTGCCTATCCATTTGCCTCTGTAGTCCTAGAGAGAATCATTCGTAGTGAAGTGCCCAAGATGTAACCATACGGGTATGATTCAGATTTGCACAGCAGGCAGGGCCATTGTTATACTCCCCTAATTACGGAGGCGGTGGCGATGGAAGAATAAAATAGCACCTTACGTGACAAGTATTGAGAAGTGTTGACCATCGACCAAACTACTTGGAATAAGTATTATGATAGATTTGTATGTCTTAAATGTGATAGAATCTAGGATCAAAATATACTGCCGGTTATGTTACGCAAATATTCCTCAAGTGTTAGGGATACATAGTTTTATTCTCTTGTGTTATTGAATACTTGTAGTTGTTAGAACACCCCCCCCCCAAACAAAGAAAACTTGTTTTGTAACATTAGTTATTCCCGACATGTAATCGGATTGACGACCCGATTGCAGCTTCATATAGTTAAGTGTTAAATTCTTAGCATCTCTGTGGATGACCCCAGTCTTACCACTATCTACCCCATAGGTAGTTTATTAGTAAGAATGGGAGCAACATTAAAAATCATTATCTTTGATTCCAAGCCCTCTCCACGGGTTAGTTGATTTCCTAGTTAACGACCCCGCAGGAAGGCGGACCAAATTTTGGTGCCTCTGCTGAAAATGTTAGTCTAAAGAATTAATTGGTAACTTGCATAGCTTTTTAGTTGACTAGTTAGTGTTGTTTTTGTTTTTGTTTTTGTTTTCTTTGGTTTGCTGTGAGTGTCGACCCTTTGTGATATCAAGTCCATTTACTTCTAATACTTGTGCTAGTGTTTCTCTTAGGGGGGTGTTGTCTAGTTTCTAGTTTATGTTGCATACCCGTACCACAAACCAAGGCACTCTACACTACCTAACAGAATACATAGCTAGTCAGAGAAGAATGGGGAGGAGAGCTAGAGTAGGAGTTCTACAAGAGCCGGCCATTTTAGTTTAAGAGGTTGTAGATATGGCAGAAGACAATTGCACATTTAGAAAGTTGATGACTTTAAACTTGGAGAATCAACCCCTATGCATTGTTTTCCCACCTATTCCATCAAATTTTATTTGTGAGCTGAAGAGCAACATGATCCAATGCCTACCTACATTCTGTGGGATGGCCGGTGAAGACCCAAACAAGCACTTGTCGGAATTTCACCTTGTGTACACCAATATGAAGCCGCCCGGAGGGTCAAAAGAAAATTACAGCTTAAGATCATTTCCTTTCTCACTACGGGATGCATCTAAGGATTTTTTATATTATCTTCTGCTTGTGTGCATCACTTTTTCCTTGAAAAGGTGAAAGGGAGGTCCTTGAAAAGTACTTTACGACTTCTAAGTCCACGGGTCTAAATAAGCAGCATTCCAACATTTTCCAATGGAAAATGAATCCTTTATGAGTATTAGGAAAGGTTCAAGAGATTGTTGAAAAGTTTCCCCTACCATCAATTCAAAGAAGGTGATTTGGTGTACTACTTTTTCGAAGGCCTTTGTGACAAGAATATGAGAATGGTTGATGTGGCATGCAACGACTCCATAGCCAACAAGGGTCTAATGGATGCAATGACTTTGTTCGAGGAAATGGCCAATGGGACAAGGCAATTTGGCACCCAATTTCGTGTGAAGACTTTAGATGAGCCGACTCACTCTCCTAAGTTGGAAGAGGAAGTTCTAGCACTTTCCTCGATGATGAAATAAATTATAAAGGAGAGAGCTCAAGTTAAGTTGTGTGGCATATGTAGTCTTGATCAACCTACCAACACATGTCTGAAAGTGGTCAGAGATTTGAAGAGGTGAAAGCGTTGGACTTCAATGGTGGAAATAGGCAACAATTTTTCAGGGTGCACAACAAGAGTTTAGGGGAAACCAGGACCCTACGCAAATACCTTCAACCCTCGATATCACGATCACCCCAACTTTCACTGGCACGAGGAGACTCAGGGGTACAACCGAGGTTGACAACCTCAACCTCAACCCTACCCGAGGGGAGAAGAGACTTCCAACAACAATGCTTCCTTGTAAAAATCATCCCGGGAGGAGATATTTGATACGATAGTTAAATTGGCCAAGAAGAACGATGTGTTCCTGGAGCGGACAAGGAGAGAAATCGAGGATTTTGGCACTAGAGCCTTTTCAAGTATCAAGAATCTCGAAATCCAAGTCGGCCAACTCGCCACTTTGGTGAGCTAACTTGAGCCTAGAGAAATTGGAAAGTTACCTTCCCAACCCGAGATAAACCTAGGGAATGTTAGTGCATTGAAGCCTATGAGCAGGATGGAGGTGTGCGAACTTGAAAAGGAGATTGTGCAAGAAGATGAATTGATTGTAGAAAGCAACAAGGCCACCTTTGAAGAGAGTGAGATGGTTGTAGAAGAGGAGCCCTCCAAAGAGCTCCCCACCACCGAGGCGAGGATGAACCCTCCACCACCTTTTCCTAATGCACTTATGGGAAAGGCGAAGGTGACAAGCAGTGAAGTATACATTTGCAAAATCTTCGAAAAAGTTGAGGTTAGCACTCCTATCTTGGATGTGATTAAGCTTGTTCCCTGTTATGATAATTTTTTGAAAAATGCATGTTCTAAGAAGAGGAATAAACTAACCCCAGAATGTTTTCAATCCCTATTTCCTTAGGTTTTATATTGGTGAAAAATATTGCTATTGTTGATTTGGTGCATCTATTAATGTGATTCCTTTTTGCCTTTATGATAACCTAGACATATGTGAAATAAAGGAAACTAGATTAATTTTCCAACTAGCCGATCATTCACAAGCTAGCCCTGGAGGTATAATTAAGGATGTATTGGTCAGAGTTGGCAATTTAATGTTTTTGCGGACTTCTATGTCATTGATGTAGTGCACAATGGTTGTGTGCTCCCAATCTTATTGGGGGGCCTTTTCTAAAAATGTCAAGGACTAAAATAGATGTTCATTTGAGGAAACTAACCCTGGAGGATGACATTGATAAGGTGAGTTTTGAGATTTATAAATCTAAACATTATTCACCTATTTCCTCTCTTATGTGCAATGGAAAATCTCTATATGATGAACTTGTTCAACATTATAACTCTTGCATGACTAATGATGATGAATTCCTCGACGATGAAGAGAGTGATGAATGAAACCATGTCTTGAGCTTCAATTGTGATGACCATGTTGATGATACTTATGCTATGCATGATCTTAGTGATGGAATTTTGACTGTGGGTTTTTTCTATGGTCACTAACATGTAGTAGGTGATAGGATGTGGTGAGGACTTAAAACCCCCTCGACCACTTCCTAAACCCAAAAATTTAGCTAAGGAATCGACATTGGTTAAAGAAAATTATTTCGATTATTATGAGGTATTACCCAATAAAGAGACCTTGCGTATTCCATCATACTTGCATGAACCTTGTGATGATGAAATTGTTGATGAGCATGTTTCTTCTTGTGCGTTTAAAGATTCTTATCTTTCGGTTTCTAAAACTAACGTGCAGCAGAGAAGAAAGCGGACTAAGGAATTAAAAACTTCTGAAACCTTTCCAACTCCCAAACTCAACAAGAATGTATCTACCGATGTTAAGGATGAATGTGTTTGGTACGTATCTCCCAAAGTGAAGGGTAAACCAAAGGTAATGTGGAGACTTGTCCTTAGGGACGTGGTCAATAGTGATGTCAATGACAGTGATTCCGGTGACCCATCCATCAAATTTTCTTAGTTCTCAAAAATTTATTAAATAATAATTCGTGAGGACGAAACTAAAGAAACGGTGTTTTTATTTTGTGTTAGTAGGTTTCAAAAAACATTTGCAAATTTTAGGGGATGTGTTTAATTTTTGGTGGCATTTTTAGGGATTATTAGTCATTAGATTTTGACCGGAACAGTGCTACTCTCAATTTTTCTTATTTTTGGATGTAGAGATTTTGCGACAAAAGATAGAAGGAGGAGAGCTTTGCCAGCACGAACCATGCCAGAGCATGCCACAAAGAGGCAAAAGGCTGGCACAAGGCATGCTTTGGAGTTATCATTGCCGCCCAAGCCCACCGATAGAAAATGAGAAATTTCCATGAATGGTGCTACAGTGGCGGATGGTGGATGCGAATAGGGAGTGCGCATTTCAATAATGCGCACTCGGTGAAACGCGCATGACCATAATGCGAGTTCGGTGAATTGCGCATGATTGAAATGCGCATTAGGGTAACTGCGCATGACCGAAATGCGCAGTAGGGGTAGTAGCTCACATGCAGAAATTTAACACTCACATGCACACAGTCAAACTGACAATGCGCATCTCGATGATGCGCATTCAATAATTTACACAGCATATAATCTTGTTCCTCTTGTTCCTCTTCTTCTTCCAGTTTTCACCATTTTTTCCCTCCGTTTCACCGACTCCTTCTTGTGTTTTTTTTCCATTCTCCGGTCCGGCCACTTGGTCTTCTACTTTCCGATCCGGTCATTTGTATTTCCGGACAGGTATGGTCATTTTTGTTCCAGTTTGGAATTTTTTATCCGAGTTTTGTTTTAAATTCTAATGTTGGGGACCATTTTTTAGTTGCGGAAGAGGGATTTTTCCGGCTAGGAGGGTGGAACTGGCGCT
>JAULKM010000003.1:8702063-8716761 GCA_032355605.1 Rubia tinctorum | reverse complement strand
AGGACGCATTTACAAAATGCGTCCTCCCCCTTTTATGTCCATTTTAAAACCAAACCCCCCCAACCCTCCCATTTCTGAGAATCCTCCCCCACCCAGCAAGCTCTCCAATTTAGTCCAGTTAGACCGTTTTACTTTAGTTAGATTGATAGTGTTCTAAGAGCATCTCCAATCACCCATCCCCCAAATTTCATCTCATCTCATCTATTTCAATATTTAATTAATGTGCTCATTTTCTCACCATAAATCCATCACACCTTCCATTTTTACTTTACAATAATAAAATTCAACTCATCCCACTACCCCACTTAATTGTGATCCCCACCTTATTTTCTACTATTTCTTAGGCACATTTTTATCATGTACATTAGAATATATAATATTCTCATGTCACTATATTTTCAAAATATATAAATTAGTAGTAAAATATTGTTACGTAAAATAAAATGAAGGAAACAATAAATAAAAACTTAAATTTTAACAAAGAACATTCATTGGAATGTTACGTGAAAGGACTTCATTAAAAACTTGGAATTTATCAAATAATTAAAGATAACATTTTCAATTTTTCAAAGAAATGGACTAAGAATTTTAGTCGGGAGTGAAGAAGAGAGAAAAATGAAGTATCAAAGAATTTTGAGAACTTATTCAATATTAGGCTCTATTTATAAATGATTTTATATTTAATATATTGTTGGAATTTATTTTTGTATGCAAAGAAAAAATACATAATTTATTTGACAATTTAAATTCTGCTCGTATTCTTCCTATTAATTTTTCAATTGATTGGTGAATTTTGGCACCATATGTCACGTGTTATTAATTGATTGAATCTTTAAAAAAAGAAAATTAAAATAAAATAAAATAATGACCCTACATGACCCACATGAGAGGGATGAATGTGGGATGGATTAATTCATCCACCTTGGCCAAATGACGTCTTCTCTCTCCACCCATCCCCCAAAATTCATCTTCATTGTAAGAACTCATTCTCATTTTCAAGATTCATCCCATAAAATCCATACCTATGGTAGATGCTCTAACTAATTCGAGTTGAAGACATACACCTAATTTTCATACATCTATGAAAGTGCTTTTTTTATGACAAAAATACAACCCGTCTTCCCTTCTTCTTCTACTATCTAAAAGAGATTAAATTTAACATAGACAATGATACCAAGTTTGATGCGTGCTGCTATGATTAGTTCTAGTAGGAAGTTTTCTAGGGTCGGATCTACCTTGTTGGATGGTACGACAGTAGAGGACCACATTACCATCTTATTAACTTTTCTTTTGCCACAACGGTTATTGTATAGAACTTAATCTGTAGTACATTTGTGTAAATGTGGTTATATCACCTCTTGTAAAAATCACTCGAATTGTAGGTGTTTGGTCAATCTGATTAATATGAAAAGAGGAATTTTCAAGCATCCATGACACTAACGGTTTAATTTTTTTAAAAACAAAAGGCTAATGGAAATATAATAATCCAAAAATAACCGAGCTCAGTACAGTTTGGCCATGTTATTTTTGTTCGATTTAAACTGAGCATAACTAAACTAAGAGATATGAATATAATAATAGAAGTAACATAAACTAAATGTCATAAAAAATAACTAAACGAGTTAAGTATTTAAGTTGGGCCATGTTTTTTCGTATAACACTAACGAAAAACAGATACACATGCACCGATATGTCAGTGCTCGGAGAGCTGCACCGGTACTAGAAATTTCTTAGGCACCGGTAATCTAGCAAATGAACCAAAACACAGGTGCCTATGAATAAATCTCCCACCGGTTCACTGAATACTGGTGCTAGATATCAGTACCTTCAGTAGTGGAAGAAGGGTGATTAAAGGCGGTTCTATCGAACCATAGAAGGCACTTTAGAACCTCCTTCTCTAGCTCTGCCTTTGATCGATCAAAAGAGGTTCAAATAACCACCTTTAATAGGGTTTGAAATATGTTCCGAACTCGGAACCTATTTTTGCCATTTCAAAAAATAAGTTGCCGACACTGATTGGTCTCCGGTAGCACAGAGCAAAGCCAAATATGGAAAAAAGAATAACACAACAATGAAGAACAAACACAAGAACACAACATAGAATCGAAGAAATGATTCATTGAAATAATATATTTTGAGTCACCAAACGCAATAGCAGATTGAGAACTCATGTGTTGATCCATCTCCACGGGCAGCGTCCATCTCCACCGACATCGTCCATCTCCCCCGACGGAGGTTTCACCAACAACGTCCATATCCAACGTCCATATCCAACGTCCATATCCCTGTCATCGATCTCTAGTGATGGCCAACAACGTCGATCTCCAGTGGTGGCGAGCGACGGAGGGACGAGCGACAGAGGGGAGAGCGACGGATGGCCGAGCGGCGGCGGAGGGCCAAGCAACGACTGTGGATGGAGCTCTGGTGGGGAGAGAACTAAAAGGGTGAGAAGATAGAATAGCTGGGTTGACTTGAGTTATTAGGTTTCTGCCTTGAACCTGAGCTAATGGGAAAAAACAAAAGGAGAAAAACACCTAAGTAATTGGGTTTCTGCCTTGGGGGAAAAAGCCCATTAAAGGCGTATCTATACAACACTTCCTTTAAAATGAAAAAGTGACTTGGGAAAGCACTTCCGAACTCGAAAGTGCTTTCTGCCCTTCAGAAAAAAGCAATTTTAAAGGCGAAACTGCCTTTAAAATGGCCTAGGAGGGCTTCCGAACTTGGAACCCATTCCGGACGTTAATTAAAGGCGGTTCCAAATTTTGTTAACAACTTTATATGACCGCCTTTAATAAGTTCCTCTCTACTAGTGCTTTGAAGGGAAAATGTCCAAATTTGATAATTTTCAGCACCGATTTTGTTTGAATGACATATACCAGTGCTAATACTATTGTCCATGACTGGAATAGTAATTTTTGACGAGTAAAATTGTGGTGGGAAAATACCAGTATAGGTTATAATATACTGGTGCTAGGAGTGCATTTAATCCTCACTACCCTTTTTTGGGTAAAAAGTGATTTTTTGGGAGAAATGGTTCATTAATTAATGTGTAGAAAGGTGCATTTGTAATATTTGGGGGTCACAATGTACTTTACGAAAAATGTGTAGAAGTAATCTTTGTTTTGAATTGAAACCCTTCTGTGGGGGGGGGGGGGGGGGGGTCCCCCCCCCCCCCCCCATTTAGGCCCAAATCGACAAGTCACAATAGTTTCTTGGTGAATTGCATTTTGGTGTTGCCAATTTTGTGATTCGACGCCTCCAACTTTCTTGGAGAGATTTATGTGCAAAAAGTAAAAAAGTTCACTCGTAACTCCAATTTGAAATCCGCTCGAATGTGATCCTACCATATACACCCCCGGTGTATTTTTCATATTTGTAAGGGAATATTTATCAAAAATTGAGCACAAGAACATATTGATATTCCTTTTCGATTTCACTTTGTAACTTCCAAGTAATCAACCATAAGTTACTCTAGAACATATACTAGCGCTTTTCAATATTACCAAAAAATCATTTATGTTATATTTCTATATTTAGTCAAAAATAACAAAAATCATGTATCGTGGAGCAATGGATAATAGGGTAACACAATTTTGGACCAAAGTGTAATTTCCAAGAATTTATAGAAGTAGTCAATGTTGACTTTTGATACCCTTCCGTTCACCCATTCATACCCAAATTGCAGAGTTGCAATTGTATATTATTGAATTGCATTTTGGTGCCGCCAATTTCGTGATTTGACGACTCCAACTTTACTGGAGGGGCCTTAGTGCAAAAAGTAAAAACTTTACTCATAACTTCAAATTTATATTTGCTTGAACATGATCCTACCATATACACCTCAATGTATTTTCCATGTCCGTGAGGGAATATTTATCAACAATTGGGCACAAGAACGTATCCACAATCCTTTCCGATTTCACTTTGTAATTTCTAAGTAATCAACCATAAGCTAATTTAGAACATGTACTGACGCTTTTCATTAGTTCACCGAAAAAATAATTTATTTTATATTTCTATATTTAGGCAAGAATAACGAAAATCGTGTATTTTTTAGCAATGGTTAATTGGGTAAAACAATTTTGGGTCACAGTGTAATTTTCCAAGAATTATGTTACATGCTCTTCCGTTCACCCATTGTAGCCCAAATTTCAATAACGTAATTGTCTCTTATTTAATTTCATTTTGGTTTCTCCAATTTTGTGATTCGTCTCCTCCAAATTTCTTCTCATGGACATAATTGTTAAAATGAGAAAGTTAATTTAAAGGACAAAATATACTAGCACCGACATAGTTTTTAAGTCATATTGGTGCTATTGTGTAGTCAGAAAATGAAAATTTTGAATTTTTGTCCAATATTTTTGAGGGATTTTTTATGAGCACCGGTAGCACCATCACAGGCACTGGTCAGACTACCAGTGCTAGATCTTACCCCGTTGTCTCTGACGCTTCTCTGTTGATGCGCTTCGGTCGCACACCTTTGAGCTCACTGTCTCTCCCGCTCACCTTCGAGCCCTTCTTCTTCTTCTCTGTCTCTATGTCGTGCTCCGGTCGCTGTTTCCGCCATCGCGGCACACTAGCCCCAACGCCATCTCCCCGCGCTCCGGTCGCTAATGGGAGTCGCGAACTCCATCAAAAATGTAGGGTTCAACTTAGATATGCCGCGACTCAGCTCTTAGCTCCACCACCGCGTTCGACAACGCCTCAACCTTGCGTCTGACCTCACATTCATGGTTTCTGGTTTGTTGATGTTATCTAGGGTTTATGGAGATTAGGTTCCAATTTTTATGATAATTGATGTTGTTAATCTATGTTTAGGTCTAGTTTGTTTCATGAATTTTGGGTTGTTATGTATTTCAGATATATATAATGAACTTCTGAGTTGTGGTTAAGAATTTTCTAGTTTTTTCACATGAATTTCTATTTATTTTTTTGTGTTTTGTTTGCCCTATTGTTCGTTTTGAATTTCTGGTTTCATATTCTTGCCGGCCGGTGAGTTTATTTTCATTGGACAATTTTTTTATTTGATCACCTATTTACTAGCGTTTCAAAAGAGCATAGGCGCCAGTATTTTGACCCCTTAAAATACCAGTGCCTAGTAAGGCGGTACTGAATGTAGATTTGTAACACCGGTAGTGCATGCCTGCACGGGAAAATAGATTCCAGCACCGGTACCACTTACTGGTGCCTATGAAACAATGTTCTAACACCGGGGTTACTTAGGTACTGATATTTCAAGAGCTCGAAATATCCGTGCCTATGCAACGAAATACATGTGCATGTAGGGTATTTTCTAGTAGTGTAATTTGAACTCAAGTAAATTTAAATATATTAAATTGAACTAAATTTAAATAATTAATAAATTGAATTAAACAAAGTTTAAATATGTTGTACTAAACAAAACTGAATTACAATTATTATTTTTAAAAAGACCTAAGCCTTTCGATTTTATATTTCAAGTTATATTTCGATTTTGTAAACTTTGACGGTAAATTTTAATTAAAATACATACTTAATAAAAATATCATGTAATATCTTGTTATTTTTATCTTAACATTTATTTCCTAAATATTAACTTTTTATGTAATACTATTATATGTAGTTAGAAATGTCGACGGTCAAAGATGATCTCTGAAGACGTTAAAATTTGAGGGTGCATTTTGTAGTGGGACAGAGCTAGTACTTGCAATGACATTCTTAAGGCCCTATTTTCCATAAGTTATTTGTACTTCAATTCGGTTAAATTCAAATCAATTCATTTTAGTTCCGTTCAACAAAAATCTAATTGATGCAATTTAATTTAAATCAGTAATATTACTATTGTTTTTCAATAAACCTATTTTAGATCAGTTCAATTCAATTTAGTTCAATTCAATTCACTCCAGTTCATATGGGATCATATAAACTCTATAAAATAAGGCCTAGTGTAGTTATTTTCATTTAACTTTGACTAAATTAAATTGAATTTAACTAATTAAATAAATTTACTAATAAATAATAATAGCATGACATAGTCTTTCCGAATCAGTAAAACTAAAATTTTATAAAATAAAATAAATTGAAAAGAATACAACTAGTTCTAAGATAAGATTTTGAGTCAAGTGCACAAATGACTCTAACTTTGGGTTGAAAGTGTTAATATTACCCTGCAAAACAAAAAAGTGACAAAACATCCCCAACTTTATTATGTACTATGTGCCAATCTAACCCTGAGCACCATTGACTTCAATTGTCGACTGGAGATTTTTGTCAGAATGTAAGAAAATGATAATTTTACCCCTGAATTAAAAGGGATAAAATGGAAATTCGGCTTATGAGAACAAGAGTATTTTTATTATTTCAGGTCCAGTCAATATCCAAATTGATGAGTGAACGGCGGAATAGTGACAAAAGGTTATAACTGCACATTTTGTCATAAAATTAGGGTTATTTTGACCCTTTCTTATTTTGCAGAGTTATATTGACACTTTCATTGTAAAGTTAGAGTTAGAGGTGCAAAAATCCCTAAGATTTTTATTATATTTCGTATAAAAGTTGACATATGCATGTTTCTAGAATTGCAAGAATGAAAATGAAAGAAAATACTATTTTCATGAGAAGGAAATGAGGAATGAGAACAATTAAATGTAATGTTAAATTAAATAGGCAAAGACTAAATCGGGAGTTTGGTTGGCGCAAAATTGGGATGGTTTTTATGAGGACTAGACACTAATCAACAACCCCAACTCATTGCTCTTTAAATTACGTAGATTGCACAATACATATCCATATAGTAATTAGGAGCCTAATTCTGTTGGTATATCAATGCTCTTTAATGTGGGGAAGTTGAGTGTTGATTTCCACTATCATAAATTTACCAAATATTCCTTCTCTTAATTAATTAAAGCCCCCCTTACTGTTATTTTTATGTCACAATTTAGATGATTTATATTTATTTTTTTCGTTGTGTACATTTTAATTTAAAATGACGCCGTTTTGATACTTTACACTACAGATACACGTAGAGGAAAGGGCTTGCATGAAAAGTACATATCTGATAAATATGGGCTCTGGCCACCAATTGAATGGCAATAAAACTCTGGTACGGAAAATCAGATACTAATGGGGATCACTTTATGGAACTATACGTATAAGTGATGATGATGAATATCGGTAGAAATAACTTCCTATATTGAATGTATGATATTAAAGTTAATTAATTGTTAAGTGGGTAGAAGGCTGGCGCACTACCAATTAATTACTTCCAAACAAAAATATGTAGGGGAAATTAAATTAAAGAGATTTTTTTTAAATGGAGGGAAGAATTTAAGTGTAGGAGAAGAAGGAGTAGAGTATCCACAACGATAGTTGAGTTAATGAGCACTTTTTAAGTGGCATATCATCAAATTTGATAAAAATTAGGTAAGAACCAACTACCTACACTGGAATGATACATGAAAATACCTCTTTAGCGCTAAAAAAATATTTAAACTTTTATTTATAATTTATAAAATACCAATATCATGCAAATTCAAATTTTATATTGTATTAATTATATAAATATAAAATAAACATGTTTATTCTTTCATCCTTAATTATATGACTTAAAAGTATCAAGATTGATCAATATCATCATATTTTCTAAAAGAAATACATTTGATCCCTATTTCCATAACATTTGGAAATATATTCAACAATTTCCGCTCTAAGTTAATGATGATGTTTCGATCCTGAATCTCCGAGCGTCGATGGATAGAAATTTGAAGTTCTTGAATCAACCCTTTCCTGACTTGCATATTTGGACTCTGATCTTCCACATTCCAATATAATAGATTGTTTGATATAAAATACATAAATAAAATAGAAAATATTCAGATTTTAAAAAACAGATATTCTCATTATAAAAAAATTACATAATCAAAATTAAACTTTCATTATAATCCAATCAAATTAAAAATATAAAATAAGTCATGTTAAGTGTCATTGATTGATTGATTGATCTTTCACAAATAAAGATGTACCAACTCTTTAATTAAGGTGCAACTCCTTATTAAGACCATATGGAGTGGTAAGCCGGATCTAAGCCCGCTCCTGCGGTTTCAATTTATTAAATAATCAATCTCTCTCTTCCACGTCAGCAATTGAACCCACAACTAAATCACCCTTTTTTCTCACAGTGGTTGAGACCACTTTGAGCCCACTCGATGGACCCCACTTGATTCTCCCTATCCTACTCATTAATTTTACATTTAATATTTAATTTAAATAAATTTACCTAACACAATAAATTCAAATGTAAAATTTAATACGTTAGTAATTTTTGAATTTAATTTCATTTCAAAATTATTTTTTCAGAAAAAAATTTCAATATTTAAAATTTATTTTATGATACATAATTTAAAATAACCATATCTTTTAAAGAATATAATTTTATTTTTTAAAATGGCCAAAATTTAATTTAGATTTTGAAAACTTAAATTAGAATTTTATATTTTTTGGATTTTTAAATAGCATAAACTTTTTCCAGAAATTTAAAAAACAGTTTTAAAAAAATTGGTTGGGACACGTGGCACCACCAGATTGGGCCACGTGTCCAATCAGCTTTTTAAAATTTTTTAAAAAATTGGGGACAAAGGGGTCACGTGGCCCAATTACAGGGTGCCACGTGGCAACAAATGTCAAAAGAAATGGCTGCAAAGTATGGCTTTCTCTGACTTGAGCGCGGGCTCTGTCAGAGAGCCGGCCCAGCGGGCTCTCCACTGTGGGGGTTTTCGGTCCCGATTCCGTCGCAATTTTTAATTCAACACGAATTGAACCCCTACTGCACATACTTTAAGGAGTGGTTCTAAAAACTCCGCATGGTCCTCTTTAGGTTCTGACAGTTTGGAAAACTTCATGAGGATAAAATTGTCCAATTATTTTAGAAAACTAAGCAGTGGTATTTTGGTCATTTTTGGGTTGGTCATGATGCCGAGATTTTCCCAGTCACTGTCGGCCTTGGGTCAGTTGGGCATAATGGTAACTGATAGAATGATTTTCCGTAAATGATTCTATATTTAGAGAATAAATAAATAGAGATCTTACCAGATAAGTAAATAAGGAATAACTCTAATCTAGTCACAATACTTATCCTAACACACCCCTTAAGCGAACTGTCGGATTCTCAGAGACGCAAAACTTGGATTTAAGAAACTCAAATAATGGACAAGAAAGATCATTGGTGAGTATGTTCGCTATCTTAAGGGAAGTAGAAACATAAGAAATGTGCAGCTTGCCAGCAGAGACTAACTCCTGAACAATATGATAGTTGATGTTGATGTGCTTGGCTCGCTTGTGAGAAAGTGGATTCTGAGCTAAGAAGATCGCACTGTTATTCTCACGGAGCAGAAGTGATGCACCAAAAGTGGAACACAAAGATCCCTCAAAAGATGAGTCAGCCATAAGACCTTGGAAGCCATGTTGGCCAGGGCTCGATACTCAGACTTTGTGTTAGAGCAAAAAAACTGCGGGTTGCTACTTAGCAATTCAGGAAAAAAAATTACAACCTAAAAAGACAGAATATCCAGAAGTAGAACAACGAGTCTCTAGACATCTGACCCAATCAGCATTAGAATAACCCAACACCTCATGTGAACTGTGGTAGATTGAAAACTGAGACCAGATGCGAATACAAGCTTGAAAATTGAGACCTCAGGTGAACTGTAACGCAGAATACAAGTGACAAACGCAAGTCATCCCTAGAATCTTGAAGATACATGCTGACAGAGTTAACCACAAAGGATAAATCTAGATGGGTAGGGGTGAGGTAATGGAGTGCCCCAACCGAAAATCGATAAAGAGTCAGGTTCTTGAACTGAGGACACACACTACTGTGAAGCTGGTAATTCTAAAAAATGGTGTGGAGACTGGCGTGACATCAGGCATTCCGGAACGAGTGAGAATGTCACGGGCATACTTTGTTTGACCAAGAAGAATACCTGAAGCAGTAGGCGTAACTTCTAAGCCAAGAAAGTAGTTAATAGCACCCAAATACTTGATCACAAACTCCTGATGAGTGCGATCAATGAACTTCCAAATGAGAGTGGTGTCATTTCCGGTGAAAATAATGTCGTCGACGTAGACAAACAGATATTGCAGTGAAGATTCCCAAGACAGAACAAATAAGGAAAAATCAGCAGAACTTCAACGAAACCGGAGCTGAGTGAGGTAGTTTCTAAACCAAGGGAACCATGCTTGAGACCATAAATGGCCTTAAGCGAAAAAAAACACAATTAGGGTGAGTTGGGTCCTTGTAGCCAATCGGTTGCATCATATAAACTAGAGAATCAAGGGCGACATTGAGAAAGGCATTTTTAACATCCAACTAGTGAAGATGTCGGGCTCGCATGGTGGCTATAGCAAGAATGATCTGGACAGTAGCGGTTTTGACCACTGGGCTGAAGGTGTGGTTGAAGTCAAAACCAGGAATCTGATAAAAAAAATCCGAGCCATTAAGTGAGCCTTGTGGCGATCAATTGTGCTATCAAGACGATACTTCAGCCAATAGACCCATTTGGAGGAAAATATTTTGACATCTGAAGGTCGTGGAACCAAATCTCAAGTACACTGACTACAAAGGCTTGCAATCTCATCATCCATAGCAGAAAACCATGAAGGATCGTGAAGAGCAGTGCGATAATCAGTCGGCTCCTTCTGAGCAAGGAGAACCTCTAGAAGACTGTAGGCTAGAATACCAGAATAGAGTCACAATGAGGAATGGAAACAGTTGCAGATCGAGTAACCATCATGGGAGACCAAGACTGGGGCAAAGCTGCCGGAGGGGCAGCGTTGGCCGCCACAGAATTCGGGAATGGATCCGGCAAGGAAGCATGTAGAGTAGTTATCGAACTGTCCACAAGAGTGTCCTGAGAGGCAACCCGACTTCTCAAAGAACCAGGCTAGCTGACACAATGAGGAAGAGTGATTTGAGAATCTGAATCAGAAGAGAAAATTGTTCACAAAGTTGGGGATGACGACTCGGACATATGCGGAAGTGGTGTAGAATCAGACTCAGGATCAATAAATGCATAGACATCCAAAGCCGTGGGTGAGATGCCAGTACCTGATGCCGTGAAAGAGGCAAGTGGAAAGTAAGTCTCATCAAAATGAGCATGTCGAGTGACGTGGACCTTGCCGGTGGAAGGATCAAGACATCTAAAGCCCCATCACTAAGATATATAGCCGATGAAAATACTACGAGGAGACAACTTTTAATCAATAAAATAATGAACAGAAGGAAAACTTCGATAGCCAAATGGGTAAAAATTGGCGTAGACGGGATCCCAATGGTAAAGAAGACCATAAAGTGTGGAACCATGTGGAAATGGAGTAGTTAACTGATTGATAATATAAATGGTTGTCGTAAATGCATCATCCAATCGTGAAAGTGGAAAGCGTGAGTGGAACAACATGGTTAGGCCCATTTCTGCGACATGGTGATGTTTTCGTTCTACATGTCTTTTTTGTTCCGGAGTAGACGGACATGAAACCTGATGGTGAATTGCCTTAGCAGCAAAATGAGAATGAAATCGAGTGTTCAAGAATTTCATGCCACCGCTTTGAAAGACCTTTATTTTAGATAAAAACTAATTTTTGACAAAAGTTTCAAACTGCAAATAGGTGACAACAAAATCCGACTTGCAACAAAGTGGATATATCCATGTAAAATGAGAGAAATAATCCACAAATAAGGCATAATAAGCCAAAACATTTCCATATAAAACTGGGGATGGGCCCCACAAATCACAATGCACTAAATCAAGAATGCACTCAACGCATTTAGGGTTCTCCACAAAAGAAAACCATTGACATTTCGTCATAACACAGGGGAACGCAAGTATGCGGTTTAGGCAACAAAGAAGAAACTGAAAGATAACCATACTTGTTTAAACTAGAAATAATTGCACTAGGCACATGTCCTAATCGCGAATGATAGAGCTCGTACGATGTTCGACTCTTATTCTGCTGTAAAACTGAAACAAAAGTTGCCTTTCCCCAGTTCAAGATATAAAGTCCGTCCTCACCGTGGCTCCGACCCACGATGACCTTGGTTACTTTGTTCTTAATCACAAAATTCTGGTCATCAAATGTAATTAGTACATCAATATATCTGGTCAACTTACTAATAGATAACAAATTCTTAATATTTTCAGGCACAACCAGAACATCAGATAATCTCAATTTTTTAGAAAACACAGAATTGCCAATATGAGAGATAATAATAGGAGCACCATTTCCAAGATAAACTTAAGATTTACCAATATAAGGAGTGATGTTGTCTAATCCAGAAGCAGATGATGTCATATGAGTGGTCGCACAGGAATCAACGTACAGATCTGACACTCGAGAAGACGGCTCCGACTGCTTAGAATCATAGTATTTTTTAGCCAAATATGTAGAGTCGAAACGATGTGTATGGGCATGCATCTGATAACATGTCGCAACATAATGACCGAGGCGTATGCGGACGCCCACGGTCGGGAGGATGACAAACCTCCAAGGAACTGGATTAAGATAGAAGGCCCCCACGTTGATCGTCAAAACGGCTGCCTCTCCTGGCGTATGAACCCCATGCACGATAGCCCCCTATCACCGCGTGATCCCACACGCGGCCGACTGGTGGCTGGTCTCCGGTTTGGAATGCCACTAGTCTGGTGGTTGGCGTAGAAAATGTCTCGTTGTTTTTTGCACGAGTAATTACATCCGAACGCAATGGTGTAGGAACAACATTAATTAAATGAGCATAAAAATCCTTATACTCAAGACCAACAGCAATAAAAAATCATATAATCTTATCAGCATTTGTAACTGGAGAACCCATAACATTTAATTGCTAAAAAATATCCTTAAATTTTAAGTGAAGTTCATGAACTGCACCAGACTTGCGAATACCATGTGTATCAGCATGAAGACAGAGAATGCTAGAGGCACTGCTTTTCTGAAAGGTGGAGGCGATGTTGTCCCAAATCTCCTTCGAAGTGGCGCAATCTGGTATTTTGGCGAGAGCTTCAACCGTGAGAGAAGAGAAAAGTTGACTGCAAACACGTTGATCTCCTGCAATCCATTGATCATATTCTTATTTCACCTTCAGATATACTGCATATATCAATTTTGGAGCCACCAGGAGAAGAGATGGATGATGCATATGTGGTGTCGGAGGTTGCCGCCGATGGTGGAGATGGTAGAGGAGGACACAGATGAGTGTCGTTGACGAAGCCGAAGAGACCTTGTGGCATGAGAACATAGCCAGCTGACGTTTCCAGAGAAGATATCGGAGGATGTGAGCTTGATTTGCATAATATGGAGGAGAGTATTGTAGATAATTTTTCTTCAGTCATGGTGCCAAAGAAAAAATGGCAAAAAAGGAGAGGAGGAGCGGGTGTTTGCAGCGGCTGAAAGGAGGAGAGAGAGAGGGAGGTCGGCGGCCACAAAGGAAAAGTGAGAATTTTTTTATAGGTTTTTGGTAGTTGGAGTAGAAACTTCTCTGATACCATGATAGAATGATTTTCCATAAATGATTTTATAATCATAGAATGAATAAATAGAGATATTACAAGATAAGGAAATAAGGAATAACTCTAATCTAGTAACAATACTTATCCCGATCTAGTCAGGAATCCGACTTATCCTAACAGTAACATTCGACGAATACTTAAGATTTGTTTCAGAACTTTTGAAGAACTCTGAGTTGTTTCGACACTTTCATAAAACTTTGGGTCATTTTTGGATTTATCCCTAAAATATATTTACCTATATATTCATATTAAAAATATATTTAATTTTTATGCAAGTTGAGCTTAAATTCAATTATTTCATTTGAGATTGAGTTTGAGCCAAAATTTAATAAGCTTGTTCGTGCAAAGACATCAATTTCTCTGCATATAAAAATATATTAATATATTTAATTAATTATTTACCATCCTTTTTAAAACTATTTTAAAATATACATAAAAAATTATAATTAGATCATTCCCTTACTTCAAATTGTTCTCTTTAAAATAAGTTATTTTTTACTAAGTTTAAATAAAAGTACTTTTTAGAAACGAGAACAAGAATGAGAAACAATCTGTAGCTTTATAATTCGGTGGTTTGTAGGCATTATAATTAAATTCTTGCTTGGGTATTTATAAATCATTTAATTGAAAACAACTTCTTTCTTTGTTACGTGTAATACCGTGAAGCCTCGTGAATACATTTATTTTGGCTGTTACAAAAGGAGGAAAATAAAAAAAATACATAATTTTGGTTTAAATTTATTTTTGTTTCCTTAGAACATGTGCAATGGGGGTTTGGGAGTGGATTGAACTAAAAATTGGGATCAAATGAGAACAATAATTTCCCATAGTGGGAGCTGAAATTGGGTTGAACCAATTCAACCCGTGGGACCAGGTTTCCAAATGGGAACCGTCTCAGTTCTGCCTATTGTCAGAGAGCACGTGACCATGGGCCATTTTCTGCCTTTTGCCATTTTCTTTCGCCTTTTGCCATGTCCAATTATGCCTTTTGCCATTTACTTTTTATTTTTTTTGGAAAATATGATTTCTTTTTGGAAAAATCTGGAAAATTTTGAAAATTTTGATTTTTTTATTTCTTATTTTTGTTAGAAATTTGAAATTAAATTTTGGTTCTTTTTAAAAATCCAAATTGCATTCTTTAAAAAAATGTATATGGTTCTTTTTAA
>JAULKM010000003.1:8676645-8694537 GCA_032355605.1 Rubia tinctorum | reverse complement strand
TTTTTTTGGGGTGAAAATGTAAACGAACGGGCAATAGAACTGCCAACTTTTGTCATGGAGAAAAGAAAATGAAAAAAGAGCTAATTTCTGTAAGTTTGTTCTTCTCCCAAGGCCAATCCATGCAATCTCATGGGTAGTCAGGAAAAGCAAAATTTTACTGAACCCAAAAATTCATGAACAGGGGACTCTTTTGTGTACTTAAGTGCAGTAAAAGCAGGTTAAAAACAGAAACAGAAACAGAAACAGGCCCACAAAATTCAACTTCTGTATCTAAATTTATCCCAGGAATGAAGAATCTATTGCTAGTTTGCTACCATGTATGTCCACAGCCTAAGCAATAATTTTTACCTTTTCAAATCACATTTACTAGTCACACCCTTGAGCACAATAACTACAAAAGATTTAAACTAGATATTTAGCACCAAATATAAAGCTTCATTAGTACCAAATAAGACTTTTTCTTTATTCAGATTATATTTCTGACTCTATGTTTCACGATAGTGCATCAACTATTAAAATAATCAAAAACTATATTTCAGACGGTATGATTCACAGTGGTGTAGAAACACCAACATCCACCACCATATCCGGTCAATATTTACGCAGTTTCATTGAAAACGATCACTTGCTCAAAAAATTGTGCTAGTATAGTTCGATTGCAAGCACTTTCATTATTAATATATGTTTCCACTAAGCACTTACACCACATTTCTCTCCAGATTTAGTGTACCAAAAACAATCTCAATGAGTGCAACGTGAGTCAGAATTAGGTGGTGGTCGTTGCAATATGCAACAATTCTTAATATCTCATAATCAAGAGTAAGGGTGTTCATGGGTCAGGGTGGGTCTCAGTCCAAATTGCCTCAAAATTTTGGGTCAAATGGGTCGGGTAAAAGTCCCATAATTTAAGGTCGGGTCGGACTGAGTCATGGGTGGACCCAAATCATATAAAAAATAGTAAATTATTTATAATTTATTTAAATAAAATAAATAATTTTAAATACTAAATAAAATTATAATTTATTTTTATATAGTTTAAAATGAGAATATTATATTATATTTAGTTATATATTATTCACTTAATAAAAAATTATAATTATTTTCCTTTTACTTAGTTAGAATACTTTTAATATTTCAATTAAAATGTTTAATTATACTAAAATTTAATTATATAATTATGAATATATATTTCATATATTAATCAATATATTATTTATAATTAATAGTAGTATTGCAAAAATATTTTTAGTTTTATAAATAATTTTTTCAAGAAGGTTAAACTTGTTTATGAAGTAAATTAATGGTGGATATGTTGTATTAAATTAATTTTTTTAATGATTTTTTCCAAGAAAATTAGGCAAAATTGCAAATGAGTCCAAACGGGTCGATTTGGGTCAAAATCCGACCCGAACCATTGTAACCCAACCCACTCGACCCAAATGAGACATTGACCTGATCTGACGCATATGGACCGGGTCGGATTAGGTCAGGGCGGACTGTTGAACACCCTGGTCAAGAGACGTGCAAGAGAAAGAAAGGAAGAAGAAGAGAGAGAAATCGTATGGGAAAGAAGAGAGAGTTACTAAGGTTGGTGGCAAACATAAATTAAGAACCAGGAGCGGGGGGCACAAATTAAATAACCCCACGAACCAAAACAAGCAAAGGCATGGCAAACATTAATGTTATCCCAAGTTTGTTCAACGTCAACATTATTGTCTTAACCCTCCTTATTAATCAACCCCTAATTAAACTCCCCCTTCATGCATGTGACGTAATAATTAGGTCAAAGGCATACAGTAGGTTTTAGGTACGTGCATGTATGGGAGAGGGGTAAAATGGTAAATGGAGGACGGTCGTCAGGTAGTTCGGGCATTCAAATAAAAAAAAAAGGTACTGCTGCTATCTAAGATTGAGAGTCCATTAAAATCGAATAAATGCTCAGAGTAATTGAGGCGGTTGAGAATAATGAGGCTATTGCGTCATATGATAAATACAAATTTAATTCACAACCCTCCCGAGCTCACCAATTTATTCTTTTTTTTAATTTTGATTATTATGGGTGGGTTCCATATTTTTGACCTGCATAAGCAGTCTTAAAAATGTCAACCAGTTAGTTAACCTACGGTGCATCCCAAAGAAAATCATACGTGGAAAATGGTGTGTGAGGGATGAGTTACTAATTATAATAGGGCAAGTGTTAAATGAAGTGGGTGAGAAAAAAATTAAATTGATTTCTTGCCTCGGAGTTCCACCTCATTTTATTGTCATATTATGATTAGTTTCTCACCTCCACAAACATTATTTTCTCGTGTATAAAGTTTTCTTGCAAATTATCCTATTAGATCTGTTGGCCACGTTAAAAGACTAACATCGGCTCACGACAATTGGGCTGAACCATACTAGGTACTGAAAATTGATAATTTTCTAGCGCACTCCTTAGCGAGATTTACGAAGCATAGTACTATAGACTATGTTCCATGGGACTCTCCGCCCAACTTTCTCAAATAAAATGCTATTGGACGTTTTCCAATATCATGAAATAAAATCATTCTTTTTATTAGAAAGAAGAAGAGAACATTGCGGTCATATGCTGATATGCCCCTTAGAAAACAATCGACAAATGAATAAGACTGTTGTAGATATGGAAAATGAGTGGATGGGTCGAATATGAGTCGGAAAATATTGGTAATTAAAAAATACGAGCAACCCATTTCAACAAGTTTTATGACAGGTCAAAAATTGATCGAGAAAAAAAGGACAGGGTTGAAATCCGCTCAACTCGCGAGTTAAAAATCACTCATCCCACGGGTCAAAATGGATTAACCTGTGGGTTGCAACTCATATATATATATATATATAGACCCATATAGATTTATATATTAATACATATGGTCTATATAACAAGTCTGTCCATTTTACCAGTTCGCAGTCAACTCGTAAATCCATTCCACTCTACCCATATTTTAAAATTACCCATTTGACGGAGTATACATAACTTATTGGAATTTTTACACTCTTAACACTAACATTAAGCTGAAAATAGCAATATAACATTGTAAAACGAGAAAGTGTCAAAATAACCCTAACTTTATGACAAAATGTGTAGTTAACCTTTTGTTACTATTCCAACGTTGACTCATCAGTTTGAGTGTTGACTGGACCTAAAATGATAAAAATACCATTGCCCCCCCATAAGCCAAATTCCCATTTTACCCCTTTTAATTCGGGGTAAAATTGTCATCTCCTTAAATTCCGGCCAAATCTCCCTTAGACTATTGAGTTAGATTCGAACATACATCATAATTGTAGGGTTATTTTGACATTTTCTCATTTTACAAGATTATATTGACATTTTCATTCTAAAGTTATGGTTATTTTAATGTTTAACTAGTTAACTCTAACTTATTTAACTCATTGGCCATGTTATGCATACCTGGCGAGTTTAAAATAGACAATATGTTTAATCCATGTGTTACGAGTTCATTTTGTCACCCTGTGTTAGTTTGTGATTTTTGCATTCCATATTGGCCTGATAAAATTGATCAGTTTGGGGTTTAACTCAGTGACATATGCATCATTGAAAATTTATGTGAATGACTAAATCACACTATATATTTTACTACCTTACCGTCTATATTTATATATTTTTCGCTTTTTGAAACATAAAAGATGTAACGAGAGTGCAGTGGTGGTGGGGGCGTACAACTAGCAAAGCGAGCGTTCCAACGACTAATCACCGACTCAAGCAAACCGTGCATCAGCGCTCGAGAGCACCGAGTGCCGGTGCGAGCAACCCATGTCCTATTATTCCACACCGGGTTTTTGTACATTCAACAAATTAGAGTATGTCATGATATCATGGTATTATTATAACATCTGAATATTCAATCACACAGTACACTTATGCCTCTCCTTGACCCGCATTTGTAGATGGAAAGTTTGATTATCTGAAACTTGGGGTCGGGGTCGGGGTCTGGTTGGGCAGGTGGGTTGTTTTTGGTTACATGTGTATTATATGTACGTAGATGTCAGGTATTTAGGCTATCGACTGAATTGGGAAGCATTGATCGTCCCTCCCTTGTACCTTGTTCTCGTTATTTTCAATGTTGCTAAAGGTCTCGTACTATTTCCTCAGTACTCTTTTTTCTTCGTTTTAAATAGTAGAGGTGATTATGAGGTGAGGGAAGGTGAATATGTCAATGTTTATCGTTGGAGAGTTAAGATGATGGGAGATGGATGATAATGAGAGTCATTTTAGTGGATGATTAGGGAGTAATTTTAGTGGATGATTACGTAGGTTGTCATTTTGGTCAACATATTTAGACTTCAACCCAATTTTACCATTATGAATTAGTGGGTTAAAATATTTTTCCTTACTCCCTCCGTTCTAGGGCAATCTGCAGAGAGAAAAAAAAATTCTTTCAATTTGCCCTGAGTGAAAAGATCATTCTGCCCCTGCTTTCAACCTCCATATCTGACCTCCTCCTCTCCTCCCCCCTCCACCGCACCTCCTTCCCCGCCTCCACGACTCCACCTTCTGCCACCTCGACTCCCCTGGCCGCCCCCTCCTCTCCGCTAATCAGGTCTGGCATAGGATCAGACGGGGATGTTGTAGTTAGGGTTTTGTTGGAGGGCGTTGATGGATACAATTGGGGCAACGCCGGAGCTCGTGCGGGAATGGCGGAGCTGCGGAGAGAAAAAATCTCTCTTTTGATTTACCCTGAGTGAAAAGACCATTCTGGCCCTGCCTTAAACCTCCATAGCTGACCTCCTCCTCTCCTCCCCCTCCGTCGCACCTCCTTCCCCGCCTCCACGACTCCACCTTCCGCCACCTCAACTCCCCTAGCCGCCCCCTTCTCTCCGCTAATCAGCTCTGGCATAGGATCAGACGGGGATGTTGTAGTTAGGGCTTTGTTGGAGGGCGTCGATGGATACAATTGGGGCAGCGCCGGAGCTCGTGCGGGAATGGCGGAGCTGCGGAGGAGAGTCTGGTACATCACGGCGGCGACGGTGGCGGGAATTTCAAAGTTGCGAGAGGGTTTGGACTGCGGGAGTGAAGAAGTTTTGGGGGAAAAAGAAGAATAAGGGGTGTGGGGGGTTTAGGTGTGAAATTTAATTTGTTTAAGGGTAAGAAAGTCTTTTGTTGGTTAGTTTTTTCTTAAAGTGGAAAGTTTGTAAATTTACCCTTGTGGCAATCTAAAAAGGAAAGTGTGCAGATTCCGCTGAAATGATGTGAGACCGAGGGAGTATTTTTATTCTGGGCTATGAGTTTGATGTGTTTTCTATATCGAAACGAATAAGTTCATTGTTCTACAGTATGGCCAGATATTTCCTTTAAATTTGGCATTCAAGGAAATACTCTTAAATTCTCGCACAAACTCCAAAAAATGCAATTCCATCCACCCAGGATACCAAGCCAAAACAGAAAATTCCTCAGAACTTCAATTTTCATCCCCAGTGGCAGTACTCATTACTCTTGACCTCCCTCCATATCAATAGGAATACACATTCCTTTTAACTGTTCAGATAGAAGAAGAAGATAAAGCATGGTAAAAAAACCCTAAATTCGGGCCAAATGTGCCTCAGAGAGAGAGGTAAGGAGGAAGGCATATTATTCATGTCATTTCACTTATGCAACCCTAGGGGACTATGAATCAACTTCAATCCATTGAAGCCAAATCTTCAGAGATAAAAGGCGAAATCTCTCGACCTCAGGGCCCGTCATCCCGTCACCACGGATTGATGAGGGTAAGATTACAGCATCCATAGGTCAGGCACCAGGGTGGTCACTTTTTGGTATCCACAAGGAACCCTCATACTCGGTGAGTTATCTGCCCATGTCCATTAAAATCATTTCCCCCCAAAAAAAGCTGTGAATAGTTACTGAAAGAAAGTATGGAGATGCTAAACCAACAAAATTATCGGTATGGTTTAAGATTTAGAAACTTAATTAAAAAGGGAAAATCTTATAAAACAGAGGTTATTGATCCAATTTCATAGGCCACACTACGGCCACATTCTTCCTTAAGTCACAATTCTAAACATACTGATACTGACAACCAAGGCAATTAAGCAAAGAACACTGCAACACCCTATTTTTTGAACAAATCATAACGCTCTAATAAAGTGGCTCAAACTCTCCCAGTGGTAAGGCGTGCACAAGATTCGCTGCTTTGTATCAACTTCAACGGATGCATAAATCACGAGGTTTTCATGAAGAGGAACTGCACAATGCATGCTGACACAATAGTGCACGGCAATTTTGGTACAAAAGCTACTCAAGACATTTAAAATTCAATGAAAAGGTTAACGAAGACATGAAAATTCATAATATACCAAAGGTTCCAAGTCTCCCAAGTCCTGAAACAATTTCATGAGCATATTCAAAATTCACGACATTGCGAGTACCTTCACACTTAGCCAAGATAAGTTGTCCAGCAATTTAGAATACATGATTGAGAGGGTCCGAAAGCATCTGCAGACAAGCAATATAAGTGCACTTAATAATTCAGAAACAGGTCAGGAATTTTCACCAGTTAATTCTCTCCAATCATTGCTACTTCTAATAATATTTATCCCAGATTCCAGATTTTGCTGGAATATAACGATGGTTCATTACACCATCGTTAGATTTTATACCATTCGTTACACCATCTGTAGGTTTCAAGTCTCTTACAGGATATGGATTGGACCTAGTTTCTGGCATCTTCAACTCTTTCGAACAGTTCTCCATTTTGTGGTCGTGTTCTTTACATCCTTGGCAAGGCCAAGGATATATAGAATTGTTCGGATTAACCTGCTCCGATTTAGATTCCTCTTCGGACTTTCTTACATCCGAATGAGTAGAAAAACTAATAACTTCTCGTCATCATCGTGACAAGATTCATACATATCAAAATCCTCTTCATTTTCTGCACTTTTAGCGCCAAGTTGTTCTGCACACATTTCACTTTCTAAAGCATTTACACAAGAGCCAAAGATCCTAGTTTTCCCAAACGCACAAGCTATAACTAAAAATTCTCATGAGTGGATTCAAATTAGCACAATGTAATTTCAGAATACGAGTAAAATGAAGTATCAATCCACGGGAGAATAACTTGAAATTTGGTGTTTAAATTAAGAGTCCATTCCTCGATTCATCAAATTCTCTAACAAATCTAGCGAAGTTTAACATAATTCCATCTCCTGTTATATCCAGTGGCATTCACAGCTAAACACTAAACAAATACTAAAACACATAGGGTTCAATAGTAAATCAGTATCTTCATAAAAAAAACATCACAGACCAAATTTCGCTTACAGGATGAAAACCTGGTGAATGTCGATGTTCGATTCAACTTTAGTTTCAAGCTATTGGGACTGCAAATGTTCGATTGTTTTTATACCTATCGTTTGCAGGTCAATTGTCGGCTACCGGGAGTGTAATTGTGAAGGTACAACTACGGTTAGGTGAGGTACTAGACGTCGGTCCTAGTAGGTAAGAAAACTCCACCGATCCATGGCGGCAGGCGGCGGGACCACAGGGGCGGAGTCAGCATAGATATATGGCGGGGGCTGATCAATTAGTTTTAAAAAAATCTTAATTTTTTTCCTTATCAAAGAGGACTGATAATTTTTCAAACGAAATTTTACTATCCAAATTCCCCGTAATTTTCGTTTTGGTGGGACTCATGTAGATCCACCCCCGATCCAAGCTCTAAACTTCCAGCCCGGGCGTGCAAAAGCGCATTTTGCCTCGTTGCGTAATATCAACGCTTTCGGGAGGCAACCCACACCAAGGCAGGTGGGACCCGTGATAAACTACAGATTTATTTACAATTAAGTTAATGACAAAGAACCACTTGGGTTAACCCAAGTGGCAGAGCACTATGCCGGTCTGGTTCAACCTTTCTCATTGAGTTGCATTATTATGGGTTTTTTTTTCTTTCAATGCACTATGTTGGTGAGGAGGCTCATCCCAATTGGTGTGAAACACAATTCTCATCTTAATGAGGAGTCCACTAGTTTAACCAAAAAAAAGTCAATGGCAAAGTTTAGAGAAAGACTGTGTTTTCATAGACCGGGTTAAATTAGAATTTTAAAAAGAAAAGACTGTCATATGGAAAAACTGTCTTTCCACACCAAGGCTGATGGGACCCATGATAAACTATCAGATTTATTTACAATTAAGTTAATGAATTTTTTTGGGAAATACTGTCTTTCCATATACACACGGAAAGATTGGGTTGAATTAAAATTTTAGAATGGTAAAAAGTTTTAGTTGCAAAAATAAAAATTTGTCATGCAACATGCATTAGTTATAAGTTTATGGTCCGATTAATACAATCCAAAAAAAATTATTTTAAATTTCTTCTAATTTGTATTTTAAATCTTGATTTTTTCATAACTTATGGAAGATCGTCGTCAAAGAACGAACTCTAAGTTAAACTAAACCTATTTCAAAATATAATATAATAATAATAATAACTAAACCGAAAACCTAAAATGTCAGTGACAAGTCGAAGGTTTATCACGTTCAAATGTTTTCCACTTGGTGAACAATAAAAGTTGGTGAACATGTTATTAAGATGAATTTTTTTTAAAAAAAATAAGCTAATAAATCTAGGGAGCTATTGTGCAATTATGAAATATTATATATGTTCCAAATTATTTAGAATTTTTATTTTCATTTTTTTCCTGCAACCCATCGGAAACCACCTTCTCCCACTGGAAACCGCCAATGGCGATGGTTACCGTCAGTATTTGTCGGAAATTCATCGGAAATTCGCCGATTCCGCCGATATCCGCTGCTATTCCATCGGTTTCTGTTGCAATTCCGCCGGAGAGATCTCCATATTCCGACACTGTTCGATCTCAGACATTCCAGAAACCGGAGATCGGAGATGATGGCGGCTACGGCGATGACGACGATGCAGCTTGAGCCAAGAGCGGCGGCGGAGGACGTACTTGCGACATAGTTATGTTCGCCACTGCTAGAGGTCGCATTTTCGGACGATTGTGACGAGGTTTCCGACAATTGCGACGAAGTGCGACATGGTGAGGAGAAGGACGCGACGAGTGGTGAGGAGCAGCAAAGCACAGAGGTTCCGTCGGCGCGTGAGATCCACGCACTCGACTGTTGAAGATGACGTGTGTGCTGTCACGTGCGGGTAATCATGCGCGCATGACATACTTTAGCGTGTGTAATCACGCGTCTGTCGGTAATTTTTTTAAAATTTAATTGATATTTTATGATTTTTTGTTGATGTTTTGTGATGTTTTTATTGATGTTTTGTTAGTTGTAAACTTGTAGTTGATGTTTCATGATTTTTAGTTTGACATTTTGAATTTGATAATTAATTTGACAATTTAACCTCTTTGTTGATATTTTATGATTTTCAGTTGATGTTTTGTTTTTTCTAGTTGATGTTTATGATTTTCAATGACATTTTGAAATTGTTATAAAATTTGACAATTTATTTTTTTGTCGACGTTTTATGATTTTTAGTTGATGTTTAGTTAATTTTAGTTGGCGTTTATGATTTTCACTTGACGTTTTGAAATTAATTTTAATTTGACAATTTAATATTTGTTGATGTTTTATGATTTTTTAGTTGATGTTTATGACTATTTTGGTGGGGTTTAGGTGATATGAGTTGATGTTTGCAGTTTTTTGAATGATATATGTTGACGTTGTAGTTTTTATTTTCACAGTTGATGTTGTAGTTTTTATTTTCACAGTTGATGTTTTTCATTTATAGGTGAGGTTTAGGTGATAAGAGTTGATGTTTGTAGTGTCTTTTTTCTCATGTTGTTCATTTTCATTTTTGGCTGAGGTTTTAGTAATATGAGTCTATGTTTGTAGCTTTGGGTGATGTAGGTTGATATTTGTAGTTTTTTTCAAAAATTATAGATGTTTTATGATTTCCAGAGTGAATAATTTATACTATTGATGTACCGTAGCTTTTTTTGTTGATGTTTTAAGTTTTTTTCTTCTCGTTTGTTGATGTTTTTCCCTTTTTAGATGAGTTTTATGTGATAAGGGTTGATGTTTGTAGCTTTTTTGGTGACATGGATGATTTTTTTTGTAGTTTTTCCCCTATGTTGACGTTTTTCGAGTGAAGTTTTGATGATAATAATTGATGTTTTTATTTTTTGGGTGACATGGGTTGATATTTGTAGTTTTTTTGAAAAAAATGATAATTTAACCTTTGTTGATATTTTATGATTTTCAATTGATTTTTTGTTAGATGTAGTCGACGTTTTTTCCCTTCAATTCTTGGTTGATTTTTATTTAAGTCTTCTTGTTTGATTTGATTTTTTAATGTATTTTTTGCTGCAATTCTTTAGTTGACATTTTATGGTTTTTTGCTGATGATCTGCTATTTTTTGCTGATATTTATATTTTTCAATTCGTTGATCATATTGATTTTTTACATTTTTAAAAATATTTTTTCAATTTTTTTGCATATTGCAGATAGCGGGAAAATGATGGGAAAAAATTGGATAAACAAGTCCCTCAAAAATATTAGTGATAAGTTCATGTAAAATTATTAGAAATAGTTCTCTGTAAAATTATTAAAAACAAATCAATGGAGGTAGAATATAGGTAGAATCGTATAAAAGCGTCTGCAATTTAGCATGTTTCACGATCTATATAGTTTTTCACCGTCTATTTTCCACTAAACATAAGTAATCAGTATACAACACTAAAGTAAAAGGGTGTTGCTACATCACGTCCTGTATTTTACTTACTTACGCCCTAATACGTATGTACGTGTATAAAACAAATTTTAATTCTGGAAAAAAAACAAAACAAATTTGCCCTTCTTCTTCCCCATTCCTTCACCACTCACCGCCGCCTCCGCCTCGCCGGCTCCCGCCGCCGCCCCTGCAAGCACCGAAAAATGCGAGAACCGAGGGAGAAAAAGGAAAACGCGAGCCGGGGAGCGAAATACGCGAGCCGAACCGGGTTGGGAAAAATGCGAGCCGGGGCGGGGGTGCGGGAACACGCAAGCTGGACCGGGGTGGGGAAACACGAGCCAGACCGGAGTGGGGAAACGCGAGCCAGGGCGGGGGCGCGGGACAATGCGAGGAGGAACGGGAGCGGGAAAGTGCGAGCCGGACCGGGTTGGGAAAACGTGAGCTGGACCGGATTGGGAAAATGCGAGCCGGGCCGGGGTGGCAGGGAAGACCTCCGGGGAAAACACCACTACAATGACGGCGCTCGGCGGCGGGTGTGAACCACTTAATTATTTATTAAATTTCAATTTCAATTTTAAAAAGTAAAATTAAATTAAAATGCATATTATATTAAATACATATAAATACAGGGCGTAATACAGTAAAATAAAGGGCGTCATATAACGATTCACAGTTAAAATGGAAAAAAGAAATTCGCAAAAGAAAACAAATATTCTTTCATTTCTGAGTTTTATAATAAATAATTCTCCGCATCGCGTGATGATCTCTAATTCTCTTTAGTCCACAGATTCTCTTTGTACCGCTGATTCCCTAATACCTAATACCCATTTCTCGCCTCCCTCTCCTCATCGGTCGATCGGTTGATCGATCTCTCATTCGCAAATTCTTCTCCACTGACCAAAACCCTACTCATGACGGGAGGATCCAGCGTTGTGGGTGAGCTTTTCTTTCGTTTCTGCTTTGCAGTCTCTGATTTTGAATCTGTAATTGATCGAATCGGATGGCTCTTTGATGTTTCCATGTGTTGGATGGAGGTGGGGTTTGGGTTTTATGTGCTAGATGGAGGAAGGGTTTTGTAGAATCTTGATGTGTTTCCATCAGCGTGGAATCTTGATGTGTTTCCATCAGCGTAGAATCTTGATGTGTTTGATTTTGGGGGTTTTCGTAATTGAATGAAGTTGTAGTTGTTTCCTTACCTTTCTTGTTGTTTCCTTAGGGTTTTGTAGTTTTAGCATCTGAATTGGTAGCTTTACTGTCCCATGGTGGCCAGGGTTTTTGCATTCAAGATTTGTTGACCTCAAAACTTTTTTGCGGTCTTCTGGAGTATTTTGTTGGAGTTCGGTAGGGTTGACTTCCTATTACGGGTGGTTGCTTTTTATGTGTGCTCAGTGCTGATTGAAGGGGTGTTTATGTTGCAATCACTTGTATCTCTGAAACTTATTTGCCGATATTTGGCTCGGTGGAATCTGTGAGTCTGCATATTATTCTCTGGGATTACATGAAATGGTCTAGGATTGGCCCATGTGCCTGATAATATGCTGTGGTGTGCGAGTAGTAGGTTTGGCTGTGCAGCTTCCTGGCTTCTTACCGATAAGGGAAGTTGAGAGACTGTGAGAGTTTCTGGTCTTAGGATTAAGTTTATGATGATTGTATGTTTATCTTATGTTTAAAATTTTGTTGCATTTTTACTCTGCCGCCCTATTACGCATGCATGAGGCTGTTGTACTTTTAGTTGTCCACCGATGTAGCACAATGCAACTGTGTTTGGAATTCTAGAGTCTTCAACCATTCAAGTTTATGTGCAGTGCCCAGAAACTTCAGATTGCTGGAGGAACTCGAACGTGGAGAGAAGGGTATTGGAGATGGTACTGTGAGCTATGGGATGGATGATGGAGATGATATATACATGCGTTCTTGGACAGGCACCATTATTGGTCCTCACAATGTAAGCACCTCGCCTTTTTTTTTGCTTCTTAGCATGCTCTTTCTATGGGTGTCTGTGTCCGGCCTAAAACCTGACAGTTTACATAGTTTGATCATTAGGGTTGGGTGTTTCTCCAAGAAATTATAGATTTGTGTTAAAAGGTGCCCTGGAAAGATATCTTGTGCATTTCAATTATTTCTCAAATTTCAGATGCATATCATTGGGATTCTTACTTTTTAGGTCTTGCACATATCCAGGGTCTAATAAAACTTAAGAATTGCTTGTTACCACTTACCATGGTCCTGTATATCTGGACTAGTTATCAAAATAAGGTTACAACATAATCTGTTTGTCTACACAGTTATTTGGTTATGACTGATTGATATAACGATACAAAATGATTTGGTTTTATCCTCGTTATGTTTTTGTTGCCTTGTTTTCTCTCTCCGATGTAACATTTTTCTGTTATTATTCACAATGTGGCTCTTCCTTTGCAGTCCGTCCATGAGGGTCGCATTTACCAATTGAAGCTGTTCTGTGACAAGGATTATCCTGAGAAGCCACCCAGTGTTCGTTTCCATTCTCGGGTCAACATGACCTGTGTCAACCATGAATCTGGAGTGGTATGAAATTTCATCTGTCATATTGTGATGCCTTATCTCTTTCCTTGGAAAAAAATGGTACTAGAAGATGATGATAATGATACCATAGGTTTGTACTGCTGTTATTTTGTAAATGATGAGCGTGATATAATCTACGTCTTTCCCCTCGCATCGTATACAAGTGGATTAGCTGTTATGAGCATGTATGTGGTCCCTGTGAACCCTGATGATATAAATGAAAATAGTTGTCCTTGCTGAATGTTTTTAAATTCGTGCATTAGTGTACATGTATGTTATAATTGAATAATGGCACTGCCAACTACAAAGTTTACCTACGCAGTCTCCGGTTTAGTCCTGCCTGCATTATGTCTTTTTGTGCAGAAATTTTTATTTATTAGGAAAATATTGTCTCATTAGTTTATATTACTAGTCCTTTATTAGCCCCTTCATTGCTGGAATATGATTCTTCTATTTTGGGTGAATTATTACCTGTCCAAGCTTTTAATTGTCACTGCAGTTTTGTATAACTGCTTCACCCAAAGATAACCATTTGCATTTTGAATCAAGATAGTCGCGGAGTGGTCTTGAGTCTGTGTCCTGGCTGTATTTATGAAATTTCTTACAGAAGTTCAACATCTGATGCAATGCAACAATTTGATCCAGGTTGATCCCAAAAAGTTCCCACTCCTGGCAAATTGGCAGCGTGACTTCACCATGGAAGACATCTTGACACACCTGAAGAAAGAGATGTCTGCAACACATAACCGTAAGCTGGTCCAGCCACCAGAAGGAACCTATTTTTAGCATGAAGACCATGTTGGTCTTGTTGGGAGCATGCAATTCTATATCTTGTAATCCTTTGGTGAGTAAGTAGGAGGACGTAAATGTCTCAAGGAACTCTTTTGACACTCCTGTCCCATTAATGAGTTTCTTGTCCTGTTTTATAAACTGCATTGCTGGATGTTTATTCAATGGGATCTTAACTCTGTGTCAAATAGAATACTTCATTCCGTGAGTACTTTGTTTCCATCGTTGTTTGGAATGTAAATTCATTGTGTTGATTCTACTGCTGTCATTGTTCATTTGTTTGGAAGTTTGTTTCATAAGCAGCACCCGTTGCATTTGGGTTTATGTGATTGTATTGGCATATTTGTGCAGAGAGCACAACCTTACGCCCCGAGTGATCAATCACCAGTGTTGATATGCAGTGAGCATATCAATAATTGGAGCTGCGAATTTGCTTTTGTTCACATTTATCTTCTGCCATGTTGTTGGATTGAATTTGCCATCTTTTTTCGAGGTTAAAGGCCTATTCTTCTTTCTAACTAAATTCCTGGAATACAAAGAGTAGTTTTTGCTTTTCTTCTCTTTTAAGAAAGTACTTTTCTCCTTTTTCTTACAAGTAGTTACTTGAGTTTCGACCTTAGGGTGAGGCTTCCTTATTTCAATGTCCTGAGAGCTTTTAAATTGGAATATGAATTCAATCCCCTGTAAGCTTTTAAATTCCCGCTGGAGCAAGGTAATTAATAGGCCATCTTGTAAGAATTCTGCTCCGTCCCGTTTTCCCACAACCTTCAGGCAATGAATTTAATTTCAGGAACAGGGATGGTGTGGCAAGTTGAAAAATGATGACGGAACATATGGGTGCCCCGATCTTCCTCTCTCAATATTTATTTTGTAAAGATGATTTGAATTAAAAATTAGAGTAAAGTGCATTTTTAACCCTATGTTTTGGTCGAAAGTGTAGAAATGACCTTGTAAAATCTGAAAGTGCAAATCTAATAGGACGAAAGTGTCAATCTAACTCTGTCATCCTGAATTTGACTAGAAATTATTAAAATGATCATTATACCCCCTGATAAGACAAAAAATTGGAAAAGTCAAATTATACCCATGGAAGAGAGTTGTTCTTCCCAATGAAAAATTGATCCTAATTTGGAGAAGCCCACAGCCAAATTCTCATGTAGAGAGTTCTTCTTTCCAATAAAAAAATGATCCTAATCTGTAGAAGTCCACAACCAAATTCTCATCGCCGCTACCTCATCACCGCTGGAGAAGCCTGCTACCTCATCGTTGCCGGAAAAGCTCACGGGGGAATCTGGAGAAGCCCACGACCAAATTCTCCCCCCTTCCCTCTACCTGCACCACTACCTCATCGTTGCTGCAGGCTGGGATCGCCAGAGAATTTGACCGTTGGAGATTTGGACAAAATCTGGTTCACGAAGACATCGATGGATGGAGGGAGCGGTAGAGCGAATTGGCAGTGATGGAGCAAAGCAAATGTTGGTAGCGGTGGAACGGTTAATACAGCGAGGGTCGGGTTATAGCGGTCTCTTCACTAATTTCACAATTGATGGAGGTAGTTAGGTTGGGGAGGTAGGTAATTCAACGTCGAAACGAAGTTAGGTTTTCTAACAGAACATGGGAGAATTGGGGTCTCGATTCCTCCGAGAAGCCCACTGCGTCATATTCCAGATTCCGGCAAAATCTGGAGAAATCTCGAGGCTTCGGAAATTTTCGGAGAAATTAAAATTTCGGACGGCGGTGGCAGTGACGGGCAGTGGTGGTGCTAGAGGTGGTCTTGATGAAGAAGAAGACTAGGGGTATTTTGGTAATTAATTTTTTGTTTTAAGTTTAAGGGTATTTTTGTCATTTCATATTAGGTCGACGCCTGAATTCAGCCAGTCAAAGTCGGAATAGTGCAATTTGGGTAAATCTGCACCATTGCTAAAAAATTATGGTTAATTTTGCATTTTTAAATTTTACAAGGTCATTTATGCACTTTTAAAATTTAATACGGTTATTTTTGTACTTTTACATAAAAAATTATTAGGCAAGATCTTGGAAAAAATCTTCTTTCCATAGACATATGAAAAAGACAGAGTTGAATTAGAATTATTGAAAGGTAAAATATTTTAATATTGCATAATAAAATATTTTAGTTGCATATAATTCTAATTTAACCCGTCATTCCACGTGCCTGTGAAAAGACGGTGTTTACCAAAACGTTGCCTTTCTTAAATCAAGATAGCAGTTTATTGAATATAAAAGTAAATAAATGATTTTTAAATTATATAATGATTTAAACCAAGATAAAGTTCACAAAATATTTCATCGTATTCTTATTTAAAAAATAAGATCAATTTCAGTTTAAAAGATACAAATAACTTTACACAAGAGAAAACAATAATTCAGGTGTTCAGTTCTAGCTGAAATTACAAGTTTCATTTCTCTTTTTGTACCATGTTCTTTAAAGGTTCCTATATTATTACAAAATATTTTTTATTTTGTTACTTTATCGGACATAACACATTTTAATTAAGTTTAAGGACCATCAACAACTACCGATTTTTTTTTATACTTTAACAACTTTTGAGGCCAAATCAATGTCTTGGAATTTTCTATTCTTTCATTATGTTCTCCATTGCCTCTTCTTCCATGTTCCGAACACCACAAATCCAACAATACTCATTGTCTCTTATATAGTCCTTGTTTTCCATGTTCCCTGTTTCCCAATGGCAACACTACCACCATTATAAAGTTCAACTCAATGTTTACTCGCCTAAAGCGACTAATAATATATGGGAGTAAATTAAGAGCATTTCATTATTATGTGGGAACGTTTTAGGAACAATTTTCAAAAAGAGGAACAAAATCTGTAATTTCTCCTAAAGTGGGTTCCAAATCTGTCATTTTCTCCTTTACACAATGTCTAATAACTGAGATCTTTAGAATTCGAGCGACACCCCTATCAAGAATCTTGATAGAATTCGCCCAGCGGCATGAGACTTTGTTGGTGGTCCCGTTGGGGTTTCTTAGCCTACAGGTGGTTCATGAATGTGTGATCGCGGTGGTTCCAACTTCGGTGGTTGTGGTGCAGCAGCTGGAGTTGCAATCGTGGTGGTTCCAGTTTTGGTGGTTGGGGTATAGTAATTAGATAAGATCATGGTGGTTCTTACTTTGGTGGTTATAGTCTAGCAACTGATTGTGGTCATTCCAGGTTCGGTGATTGAGTGCAGTAATTAGATGCGACCATGGTGAATCCACCTTCGATGGTTGTGGTGCACCAATTGATTTTTTTGGAGAAAGTTTCTAACTATTCAAATGGATAGAGTTTCAGGTTGCATTGGATTTTAATAGAGTTGAATGAAATAGGAAAACATCGCCAATTATTCAAATGCAATGGAGCTTCCGGCTTTCTTGGGTTTCAAAAGATTTAAATGGACGGAGTTTCAAGTTTTACTAAGTTTTTAATAACTTGTTTGTAATTTGGTTGATTGAGAGTAATTCTCTGAAAACAAAAAATAGTATAAACAGCCGTTAAGTATATACCAATTTCGATACGACCAATTTTATAGTTGGGTGTCTGTAGAACATCATATGGAGTATTGGGACAATTTCAGTTTAAAAGTGCGATCTCTTTGAATGGATATGATAAAGAAAATTTATATTAATATATGATTTTACCTGTTAAATACTTCAGAATTGTAATAATATTTCGACGATCCTACAGTTTCAGACTGCACTTGCTTTGGAAGATATATCAACCTAATAGACAATATTTGGATATATGTGTTGGATATCGATGTGAGTCGCGTTACGTACACTTTCCTTAAAGAGTAATTCGACCCTATTATAGCCTTGGGTTACACGAATTCCCTTCGAGGATAAAACAATCGAGAA
>JAULKM010000003.1:8621434-8661787 GCA_032355605.1 Rubia tinctorum | reverse complement strand
ATTTTATAAGAAAATATACAATTGCATTAAGAACATATATACTAGGGACCGGAGATTAGAACCATCAAAATAAAATTTGAGGGTAATATATAATTCACAATTAAGGCTCTTAGTCTTGTCGTATGTTATGTGACTGGACTAGTGCCTTTGTTTTAGTTCATTGCCAAAAAAAATTCATATTGAAGGTGAAATCTAGTTACTGAGTAACACAACAGTACAAAGAAATAAATTTCGTACACAATAACTCTTAAGTGTGTAGTTTGAATGCGAATTTTATATGATAATTATAATACACGCAAACTACACGCTTGCATATAAAATGTGCACGTAAATCACACGCTAAGGTGGTGTAGATAGTAATACTATTGTATTCAAAATGTGAATTATGAAATTTTGTGTATATATTTTTATATGTTGCACGTTTATCTAATGGCGTGGATATTATGGAGGCCGTATTATACTACCCAAAACCCTAAACATAAAGCATATTCCCATTATTTGAAAGAAACAACCTATGTACAAAGCTAGCTTACAACCCCACATAAATATAATTAGGTAACCTACCCAAACCATGAATAATGAACATAGGGAGATGTCAGAGGTAAGGGTGAGAAAAGATATGTCGTATAACTTACAATAGTTAGTGCTTTCAACTAGCTAATTCTTATAGTATGAATAAAGAGATATACAATGGAGAAATATTTTCAAATTAAAAATCCACAAGTTATAAATTCATAATTGAATGAAGAATGTTAGATATTTTCAATATTTACAAAAAATATTGTTAGCGAGAAATTATAATATTTCTACCATAAAAAGAGAGAGGAAAACAACGGATAATCATTATGTTACATAGGTGATAGAGCAACATATATTCCATTTTTTTAGATTTAGCAAATTAGATTTACCAAATCAAGTTTCTACACCATACCTCTTAGGCGTGTGGTTTGCGTGCATATTTTATATGCAAACTATAAAATTTTCACGCAAACTACACGTTTCCATTATAAAATATGCACGTAAACCACATGTTAAAGTGGTGTAGATAGAAATATATTTCCGTTTACACATACCTTGTACTCAAATATGAAATAAGAAAATTTGTGCATCAATTTTTATATGTTGCATGTTTATCTAATGGAAATGGAGGTGAAATGCTACCCCAAACCCTATCAAAAACAAGTCTAGTAATACCAAGGTGCCTTGAAAATATAAGGACAAGGCATATTCTCATGGTTTGGAAGAAACAACTCATGTACAAAACTAGTTTACAAACCCATTACAAGGTAAGCTACCCAAAGCATGAAGAATGAACAAAGAGGGATAACAGAGGTAAGGGTTAGGAAAAATATGTTGTATAACTAGTAGTGGTTAGTGTTTTCAACTAGCTAATGCTTATAGTATAAGTTAGGAGATATACTACGGAGAAATATTTCCATAATAAATATACTACGAGTTACACAATTAATAATTGAATAATGTTAGATACTATCAATATCTACATACAATAATGTTAGTAAGAAATTATAAGGTTTCTACCAGAAAAAAGAAAATCAATAAACTACATAATCATTATTTTATATCGGTGATAGAGCAACCTATATATATATATATATATATATTATTTTTTAATATGTAGCACATTACTTTTACCAAATCAAGTTTATACAGAATACCTCTTAATCTTGTGGTTTGTGTGCAAATTTTATATGCAAATTATAAAATTTGCACGCATACTACATGCTTGCATATAAAACCTACATCTAAACCACACAATATGGTGGCGTAGATAGAAATACTATTGCTATTTACACATACCTTGTACTCAAATGTGAATAGTAAAATTTTGTGTATCAATTTAAGATGTTGCACTTTTTTAATGGTAAGGATACTATGGATGTGAAATGCTACTTCAAACCCTATCAAATTAAGTCTGGTAATACCAAAGTTGCTTTAAAATATAAGGACAAGGTAAACTACCCAAATCATGGAGAATGAGCAGAGGGGGATGCCAGAGGTAAGGGTGAGAAAAAAGATATTTTTTACCTCGTAGTAGTTAGTGTTTTCAACCATCTAATGCTTATATGTTAGTGTTTTCAACTAGCTAATGCTTATAGTATAAATAAGGAGATATACTTTGGAGAAATACTTCCATAATAAAAATACCACATGTTACACAATTTAAAATATGCTGAACCATGTTAGATATTATCAATATTAAAAGAAAGTAATGTTAGTAACATATTATATGGTTTCTACTAGAAAAAAAAGAAAACAACAAGCGGTATAGTCATCATGTTACATAGGCGACAGAGCAACATGTATTCTAATTTTTTTGAGATGTAGCACATTACATTTACTAAATAAAGTTTGTACACTATACCTCTTAAGCGTGTGGTTTGCGTGCAATTTTTTGTGTGTTTATGTGTGTTCCTGTGTTTAAATATTGGTATTTCTAGATGAGGTAAAATATGTTCATTAGCAGAGCAGGAAAACAACAGTTAAGGCACTTGAGTCACACAACTGAGTTTCCATCCATTTAGTGTTGATGAGTGTTCAGCTTAGCTCTGTAGTCAATGGTTTACAATACGCATATGTATGCATATAAGAGCGGTACATTATTGCCAACTATAACTGTTTATAGCTTGTACATATATAGTGATTAGCTAACTAGCTCTCATTTTTGCCAACTATAACTATTTATAGCTTGTACATATATAGTGATTAGCTAACTACACTATGTAATTTAACCAGCTCTCATTTTTTTCACTTTTCTTCATTTAACTACTCTCATTTTACAATTTTTCCCATTTAAATGCTTTCTACCATTGAAGCTCTAAGCTTCTTCTGGTTTTATCCGGTACAATTTTTTCCACTAGTAGGTTTTGCGTGTGTAGTAATGTTTGATTATTTCTACCAGTAGGTTTTCTCTACTCTCAAATGCTTTTGGTACAAGGCCTAAAATTTGGTTCTATGTAGGACTTGATTTATTGCATTTTGTGATGAAGAAAGGGAAGGTGTGGGTGGGTTGTAAACTCCACATATACATGAAAAACTAATTTACTTTAATTGACTTTCTCTAATAACGTCAACCCTTAATTGATTTTCTCTATATAAACAATAATAAAAATGTTTAACTTTAACTAATCTGTAGCCAACCGTTATTTGACATTTTCTATATATGCACTAAAAAATGAATGAATTTAACTAATCAACGGTCAACCCTTAATTTTTCTATATAAACACAAACAAAAATGTTTGACTCTAACTAATTGATGAGACATAAAATGCACGTGTTTCCTTAGGAATTTAACGTATCTTTTGGTTATCTTTTGTACGGTTGATTTCCAGATTTAGTTGAGTTGCATTGTGAAATGGTTTTTATGACTGTTTGTGATCTTCATATCTAAATACCTCATTTTGTAACTTATTTAGATCTAATGAATTCTATGTCCTTACGAGCATCTAGATTCTATTGTGAGCTTATTTGTAGATCGCCCGTAAGCATTTCAGAGTATTTTAGTGAAGGTCATTCGTAAGAATTATAGAAGATAGTTGAAGGTCATTCGCAAGTATGGTATTAGACCGAACCCACACGCTAAATCGTGGTAGTAGATGGGATGCACCAAAGAAAAGAGTTAAAGTTCAGAATAAAGAGAAGACCGGCATAACCTAGGTACATCTACAAGGACTTTCCCGAATCAAAAGCTACCATCCCAACCCAAAGCGAATCCACGTAATGTCAGTACACTAAAATTTAGAAGTGGGAAGGAGGTGCGTGAAGCCAAGAAGGAGGTTGTACAAGAAGATGACACGTTTGTGGAAAACAACAAGGTCACTTTTGAAGAATAGGAATTAGTAGTTGAGAAGAAGCCCACACGAGAACTTCCTACTACCGAGGCAAATGTGAACCCTCCACCATCGTTCCCTAGTGCTCTACGGGGAATGCCGATGGTGGCATCCAATGAAGATCAAATCCATCAAGTCTTCAAAAAGGTGGAGGTTAGTATTCCACTCTTTGACGCAATTGAGAAAATTCCATCATATGCTAAAATCTTGAAAAATTCTTGGACTATGAGAAGGACCAAACCTATTATAGAAGTAGGCTAATTGAAAATAGGAGGAGTCGTCATTTTAGACCACGGGAATATTCCTAAAAAGTGTGATGACCCCAGTATGTTTTCAATCCCTATTTCTCTAGGTGGTTAGTTGATTAAAAATACTACGATCAACTTAGGAGCTTCCATCAATGTTATCCCATTTAGCCTATATGAGACTCTTTGACATAGGTGAACTTATGGACACTAGGGTGATAGTCCAACTAGCTTATCATTCCCAAGCAAGCCCTAGGGGGATATTCAGGGATGTTATGGTTAGAGTGGGTAATCTTGTGTTTCCGGAGGACTTTTATGTCCTTGATGCTATGCACGACGGAGGAGCTCCCTCAATTATATTGAGGCAACCATTTTTGAAAACATTAAGGACTAATTTACCACTTGGGAAAATTAACCCTAGAGGGTCATTGATAAGGTTGGGTATAAAATTTATAAATATAAGCATGAATTCTCTACTTCTTCTCTTGCATGTAATGGCGTAAGCCTATGTGATGGATTTGACCAATTTCATGAGTCTTGCATGAGTGATGATGACGAGAGTCTTAATATTATTGATGAGGGAAAGCATGTTTTGAGCTTTGATTTTGATGAGAATGTTGATGAAACTTATGCCATGCATGATTTTAGTGATAATATTTCCATTGTGGATTTTATTTGGACACTAACATGCAGTGGTTGATGGAGAGTGGCAAGGAATTAAAACTTCCTAGACTATCTCCTAAGTTCGAGGAAAAGGCTAAGAAGTCAGCATTAGCTAAGGATGAACATGAACTCTTGGTTGTTGACAAGGAGCGCGAAGGTAAGGATGACGCTTTATGGAAAAATCTCCACATAGACGTCATCATGGGTGGAGTCACGGATGACGACTCTGGATACCCAATGATAGGTTTGTTATAAATTGAATATATGAAAAATAAGTCACGGGGACGATAATAAATATACGTTGTTTTTCTTTGTTTTGGTGCTTTTAGTAGTTGATTTTTTGCATGTTTGTGTTTATGTGACAAAGATTTTTTTTGAGAATTCTGGTTGATTGTTCAGTCTAAGATCGAGTCACGTGGTTGTGGTAAGGAGAAAATGATATTGATTGGAAAAGTGTTAGAAAAATGAAGGTACAGGGGAGCACGGCCCATGTAAGGCTGGTGTAAGAAGAACTGGCATGAGGCCCTCACATGGCATGGCCTTTCCATGCCTTGTGCCAGCCAGAACGTACTACAATCAGGCAAAAATGCAGAATTTTGGTAAAAATAAAACTTTGCCAAAACAAGCATTTTTGCCCCCTTTAATTCCGCAGGTATCTTCTTTCCCTAATTGGTTAGTGTTAGTGGTACTACACCAAACATTAACACCTTCTTTAAGCATGAATTCATTAAGATTTTACTCCAAGAATTTTCTTTTTTTCCAAAACCATAACTACCTTTTTAGTCACTCTCCTAAACAACCCACTTATGGAATATCATTGATTCTATGAATAAGAATTCAGAGTACCTTCTCCCATAAATATAGATAATTTAAACCACTCCAAGTACTTCAAAAACATCCACCCTCACTTCACAATTGGAGAAATTTGAAATTGGGCATTTTCTCTCAAGGGAGAGTACTCTTTGTTTTTTCTTGTGTGATCTTCATCTCCTAGCCTCTAATTTTAGGTAACTCTTTTAAATTTGTGTTTACTTGATTTTGTTGGAATGATTGTGTTGTATGAAGGGAACTTCAGAATTAAAAAACAGTTGATATTTTATTGGAGTATGTGGGTCATGTGCATGATGTTAGATTGAACTAAGTTTTGGGGAATATTATGACCCTTGAGTTGAGATGACATGATTTATATGTGTTGGTTGTTTAGGAAGAATGATTCTTGCTAAGTGATCTTTGATGCATAAGATTTATGTGTATTTTGCCATCACCATTTTCTCTTGTTGTGATAGAATGGGTCCTAAGAGGAGTTGATAGTAGAAAGGAACAACTTCACGAGGTAATAATGGGAAGGGTTCGGCTAAAGTTGGGAGACAAGAGCCAAAAACTCCCGTACCTACTCCTGCCATTGTTGTTGATGAGTTAATAGGATTAACTAATATTGCCTGGGTGTGTCCCAGAAGTGGAAGTATCTTAATAGGCCAAGGAGGACAATCTCGGAAACCAAGTTCGCATACAAAGAGAAGTTGGTGGCACTAGGCCTACTCGAACCTATCACCTACTAGTTAGGTCGGATAGGCCTAGAAGGCTTCTTCGAGATGCACTACAAGACATACATTAAATGGAATTTGAAGTTCTTAGAAACCATGGATTGAACATCCGACAATTCCAGGAGGAGGATCATCACACTCGACTTGGATGAAAAAGACTATTCAATGACCCATAGGGAAGTCACAGAAGTACAGGAATGAAGTCCCGAAGACACATCGACAAGGTCTTCCGTTCTCTTTAAGTAGAATTTGGAGAAGCTTGGTGTTTGTGGATAGGAACTATTTGGGCAAGAGTACCACAATAGTTCACTCGACTTTGCGGTACGAGCACCGACTCTTATCCATAGGAGTTCTTCTCCAAGAGGAAATTTTTCAATGCCCTAACCGAGACGTTCTTATCCGTACCTAAAAACATGTGTTAACCAATGAGTTTAGCACATTTATTAGTATGTCTTTGTCGGTTGATTGCTAGATTTAGTTGGGTTTACATTACAAGGGGTTTAGAGAGCCATTGTTGGTTTTCTTGCTAAATCCTTAGTTTTGTAGACTTATTTAGAACTAATGGATGTTATGTCCTTACGAGTGTCTAGTATCTATTTTGTGAGATTATTTGTAGATTTCTCGTAAGCACTTCGGCGAAGATTATAGAAGGCCATTCACAAGGATAATAGTAGATAGTATAAGGTCATTCAATAGGATGGTAGTATATAGAAGGCCACGAGTCAAAATGTGGTAGTAGATGGACTCGCACAAAAAAGAGAAAGGAGTCAAAGATTAAACAAAGCTGAAGACTAGAAAGACTGTGTTGCATTGCACAGGTCGTGCCATCCAATTTGACGGTGCCCAGTAAAGTCACGGGCCACAAATAACTATACGACCCATGCAGTGCAAACACATCGTGCGACTAAGTATGAAGCACATGCCATGCCATATTGCACAGCCCGTGACCCTTGAAGATAAAGATTTGAAGACTAGTCTACGTCCCGTAACATTATGCATGACCGCGCCAACAGTTTCCATGGAATCGACTAGTAACAGGTGGCCACAAAGGTATTAAAAGGGCCGTGCTGCTCAGAAGGTGTAAACAAGCTCCCAACCTGTGGCTCATGAGGAATCACACAGGCAGTCCAGTTCAGCAAAAAAAACATTCCGAGCCAGTGGCCTGTGATGAAATGCACGAGCCGTGCACTCAGAAGATCGAAGACATGCACCCAGCCAGTAGCTCGTGCCCTATTGCAGGGGTCGTGTGCTATTTTTCACGGCCCTTGCTGGTGGCCAACTAGGGTTTTCTTGCCCTTTTTAGGCCTCTTTAAAGCCAAATTCCTATCTACTATATAAAGGGATCCATGTCTACTAGGATTTAAGTTTGGACAGTTTATTTTTCTTTCTACTGATTTGTCTAAAAGTAGGTAGAGATAGAAAGGGAATAACCCTTCTCTCTTAGTTTAATCTTCCTAGTTTTCCGCAAGGGCATTGAATCTAATGGAAAGATTGGGTTCAATACTTAGGAGGTATTTTATTAGCTTGGGGATTTAAATTTATATTCATGAATTGGTAGCTATTTTGTGAGATTCTAAGATCTTACTTTCTATTAATTCTTATGAATATTAGGCTTGACTTGTTCCTTACATTCTTGTTAAATGCATGATTGATATTCTATGTTGGCATACACATTAGTCTATTTTTCTTGTACGGTGCTCCAATTATTATCCCCTTAGGAGTGTCGCTAGGGTAATAGGGGAGTAATAGTCCGCGACCGTGTGGGTGTATTCATGTGGGTCGTAAGCATCGCTCTGGTGACTGTACACTAATATGAACTAGAAAATGGTAGCCCGATAAGCGAGAACATGATAGTTAGTAGCAACTAGAGTTGGCGTAATTCGACCTTTGTCGTTGCAACCCTAGAGTCATCATGAGAAGTCAATCCCTTTTCCTCTATAGTCCTAGAGAGAAACATTCATAGTGTAGTGCCCGCGATATGATTCTTTACAGGGAAGAGGAGCGCATAACGGCCTGACCACTTGACGTACTTTACTAATTATGGGGGCGGTGTCAATAGAATAAGATGTGAGCATATTTGCATGAAAGAGAAAGGGAAGTGTTGACTGTTGATCACACTATGTGACATAAGTATTATGATAGGTTTATATGTCTTGTATTTGATAGAATGTAAGATCAAAGTATCTTACCAATCATGTAACACAAATATAGTTTATTTTATTGCACTTGCTTGCTTTTATAGTTGATAGATAAAACCCCCAGAACCTTGTTTGCAACATTGACTATTCCCAACATGCATCAGATTTACGACCCGATTGCTAGTTCTGCGTTAATTAACTTTTAAATTCCTAGGATCTCCGTGGACAACCCCAAACTTACCACTATCTATCCCTTGGTAGTTTAGTAGTAAGTACGGGAGCTACATATAAATCTCTATCCTTGCATCTAGCGCTTCGCATGTTAGTTTATTCTCTCATCAAAAGGTCAATTTACTAGTGATCCCGTGGAGTGCGGATCAAAATTTTGGCGCTGCTTCCCGGTATGCTAGTTTAAAGATTTAATTGTTAACTTGCATTACTAGTTAGTAGAGTAGTTAGTGTTGTTTTTTGTAGATTTTGTTGGTTATTGTGTTGAGCTTTTTATATAGTTATTCCAGTTACTTCTAATATGTTTACTAGTGTTTGGCTTGGGTTAGTTTATGGTTTATGGTACACACTCGTACCGCAAACCTAGGAACTTTACACTACCTACCGGAAAACACAGGTGGTTGGAGATAAAAAAGAAGGAGAGGTAGGCTAGGACCGACTGTTGTAATTGAAGAGTTAGTTGAGATGGCGTAAGGCAATAGGACACTTAAGGAGTTGATGGCTCTAAATTTGGAAAGTCAACCCCTTTGCATAGTCTTCCCACCCTTCCCACCGAACGTAACTTATGAGTTCAAGAGAGGCATGATCCAATGCTTTCCCACCTTCCATGGGATGGCTGGAAAGAACCCGAACAAGCACCTCTCAAATTTTCACTTGGTTTGCACTAATATGAAACCTCCGAGAGTGTCGAAGGAGGACTACAACTTAAGATCACTTCATTTGTCACTGCGAGACACAGCCAATAATTGACTTTATTACCTTCCACCGGGTTGCATCACTTCTTGGATGGACATGAAGCAGGGGTTTCTTAAGAAATACTTTCCAGCTTCAAAGTCTGCGGGTTTGAAGAATCAGCTTTCCAATATTTTGCAACTGGCGAATGAGTTCCCGTATGAGTATTGGGAGTGGTTCAAGCGGCTATTGGTGAGTTTCTCCTATCATCCATTCAAGGAGGACGATTTAGTGTTTTACTTCTCTAAAGGCTTGTGTGATGAAGACATGCGTATGATGAATGTGGTATGTAATATCTCTATAGCTAACGAAATCCCCAAAGGTGCAGTGGAACTATTCAAGGAAATGGTCAACAGTACAAGGAATTTTGGTACCCGATCCCGTGTGAAGAACCTAGAGGAGCCTTCTCATTCTTCCCAGCTTGAGGAACAAGTCCATGCGCTTGCTTCTATGATGAAAGACCTTATGAAGGAGAGAACTCAACAAGTGAAAGTGTGTGGCATTTTCAATCTCGATCACCCAGCTGATACATGTTCGAAAGTGGTGGATGAATTCGAGGAGGTGAAGGCCTGGACTTCAATGGTGGAAATAGGCAATTTTCTAGGGGCAACAACAAGGTTTCTGAAGGAACCAATGAGGAGATAGGTAGGATCCCTATGTAATTTCCTTTAACCCTCGATACCGTGACCATCAAACTTCCGGTGGACTGAGGAAAATCAAGAGTACAACCGAGGTGGACCACCTCCCGAGGGGAGAATGACCCTCCAAAACTAATGCGTCATTGTACAAGTTAGGCTGGGAGGAGATTCTTGATGCAATGGCCCAATTTTCAAAGAAGAGTGATGTGTTCGCGAAGCGAACAAGAGGAGAGATTGAGGAGCTTAGCACTAGAGCCTTTTGAAGTATCAAGAACCTCAAAGTGCAAGTTGGTCAACTTGCCACTTCAGTGAGCCAACTTGAGGCTAGGGAATGGAGCAAGCTACCTTCATAACCACCGGTTAATCCACACAATGTGAGTGCCTTAAAGATGAGAAGTGGGAAGGAGGTACGCAAGGCCGAGAAAGAGGATGAAAATTGGTGGAAAAAAACCAACCTCATAGAAGAAGAGATAGTAGTTGAGAAGAAGCTCTCAAAAGTGCTCCCTACCACCGAGGCAAGGGTGAACCTTCAGCCTCTGTTTCCTATTGCTCTACGAGGAAAGCCAAAAGGGGTAACCAACGAAGCTCAAATTTTCCATGTCTTCGAGAAGGTTGAGGTTAGCATTCCTATTCTTTATGTCATTGAACAAGTTCCCTCATATGCTATTTTTTTAAAATGGATGCACAAAAAGTAGGGGAAAAACCAACCAGAAAGGTAGGTCAATTGAAAATAGGGCGAGTAGCCGCTTTAGTTCACACGAACATACCTAAAAGGTGTGATGACCCTGGAATAATTTCAATCCCTATCTCTTTAGGTGATAATTGGTGAATAATGCTATGATTGACTTAGGTGTCTTATCAATGTTATCCCGTTTAGCCTATATGAGAACCTTGATATGAGTGAGCTTTGGGACACAAGAATTATTTTCCAACTAGCCAGCCATTCCCAAGCTAGCCCTAGAGGTATAGTTAAGGATGCTATGGTTAGGGTAAGAAATGTAGTATTCCATGCGGATTTCCATGTTCTTATGTAGTGCACGATGGTGGTGCGCCCCCAATTTTATTGTGGAAACCGTTCCCAAAAAATCAAGGACTAAGATAGATGTCCATTTGGGAACACTAATCCTATAGGATGATATTGATAAGGTTGGTTTTGAGATTTACAAGTATAAGCATAGTTCACCTATTTCCTCTCTTGTGTGTAATGACATATCTTTATGTGATGACTTTGTTCAATGTGACGACTCTTGCATAATCAATGATGATGAATGACTTGATGAGCTCCTTGATGAGAGTAATAATAGAAATCATATCCCAAGCTTTAATTGTGATGATAATGTTGATGAACCTATGTCATGCATGAGTTTAGTGATGGTATTTTTTATAATAGATTCTACGGTAACTAACATGTAGAGGTTGGTGGAGAGTGGATAGGATTTACAACCTCCTTGACCACCTCCTAAACTCGAGAAAATGGCTAAGGATTCAACATTAGCTAAGGATGGGTGTACACTATCTATGGTGTGGAAAGAGCATGAAGGTAAGGATGATACTTTGTGGAGGACTCTCCACAAAGATGTAATCATGGGTGGAGTCGCAGAGGAGACTTCGGAGACCCAGTGGTAAGCTCATTTTAAGTAGAATGCATGAAGAATAAGTCATGAGGACGACAATATATATGATGTTTTTCCGTGTTTTTCCTTGATGTTTTTGTTAGTAGGATTTCTAATTTTAGTGTTTGTGTAATAAGGGATTTTGTATGTAATTCTGGTTCATTTTTGGGTCTAAAGATCAAGTCATATGCTTGTTGTTAGAAGGAAATAGGATTTCGGTGAAAAAGTGTTAGAAAAAAATGATGGTGATGGGGAGGAACGGATCGTGTAATACACATGCCCCATGTAAGATTATCTGGGATAAGGCCTTCATATGTCATGGATTGAGCCTATGCCTCGTGGCATTCTGCAAATGGACAGAAGTACAAGATTTTTCCACATTTGAATTTTTGCATTTCTGTCCCGTTTTTGGCATATTTCTTCCTCCCGAGCCGTTAATGTCCGTGTACTACACTGAGCATTAACATCCTTCCTTGGGCATTAATTAATAACAAATTTTGCTCCAAAAAGTTGCCATTTTTTTACCAAACCAGTTCTACTCCTTTTTACCTCTCTTCTAAGCCACACATTTTTTTAAAGGTCTTTGATACTACAAATCTGAAGTCGGAGTACTTTATCCAATCCACAAAGTCCATTCAAAAAATTATAAGTAACCCAAAAATATAAACCCTGGCCTCATAATGTGAGGTTTTCAAAAATTGGGTAACCTTTCTCTAGAGAAAGTATTCTTTATTTTCTTGTGTGATTTTCAGCTCTTAATCTCCAATTTCGGATGAGTTTTTTTAATTTTTTGCTTCCTTGCTTCATTTATCATTGTTATGTTTATGTAGGAGCCATGAATTTGATTTTTTAAAAATGTTTTGGAGAAGTATGTGGGTTATATGTATGTTTTTGTGTCAAACTATGTGTGGGGGAAGTTTATGATCTATGTGTTGAGATTACATGATTTTCCATGTGTTGGTTGCTTAGGAATAATGATTCTTTTGAATGATAACTGATGCATATGCTCTTGTATTCTTTCCATTACCATTTTTTCTTGCTTTAAGAGAATGGCACCCAAAGGAATAGGCCGCAGAGAGGAACAGCCCCCAGGAGTGAAAAAGGGAAGAAATCGGCTAAATTTGGGAGACAAGAGCTGACAACTTACCTTCCTCCTAACCCCGCCTTTGTTGTTAATTACTTCATGGGCCTGGCCAAAAAATTTGGGAAAGCGACCCGGAAGTGGAAGTACCTCATTAGTCCAAAGAGGACCATCTTGGAGACAAAGTTCGCGTGCAAGGAGGCCTACTCGAGCCTGTCACCTATTTTCTAGGTAGGATAGCCCCATAGGGTTTCCTAAAGATGCACTCCAAAACATACATAAGGTAGACTTTGGAATTCTTGGCAACCTTGGAGTAAGCAACGGACAAGGACGGGAGGAGGATAATCACTTTCCATTTGGATGACAAGAAGTACTCGATGACCCATAGGGAGATTGCTCAAGCATATGGTTGGAAGTAAGGGAAGGAATTTACAAGGACTCACCAACAAGGACTTCCTTTCTCATTGAGCGGTTTTTGGCAGAACTTGACGGGTACATATAGGAGCTACTTGGGCAAGAGTACCGTAATAGTCCACCCGTCTCTGTTGTACATGCACCAACTCCTATCCATGGGAGTGTTTTTCCAAGAAGAGATCTCTCAATGCCTCAACCGATACGTCCCAAATCCTTTAGGCGATGAATCAGGAAGGGAATTTTAAATCCAACTGTATGGGGGGGATTCTGTGGAATAATTCTTAGTCGTGGGGAAGAAGAAAGGTGGAAAGATACCTATTGGAGGTATGGTCTGACTCTTAGCCTAACATTTGGGACATTCGACTCCAACTCCCTTTGCCGTGGAAAATTTAGGTCATTCGGGGACGAGGTACACTATAGATACGTTGGTTAGGGCCTCAATGATTTCACCACTACATAAGAGGATTGCTTCATTAGGTTGTACGGTGGTGCCTCAGTATGCAACTTCATGGTGCTCCTATTACCTGAACGCATGATCATCGACTACAAAAAACCACCCTAGATTACCTCTTCCTAGCTCTCAATCTAAGGTTTGAGAAGGTCTTCTACAATACCCCCTCAACCCCAGACATTGACATTGAGGAGGAATATGGTGAGATTCCACCTAGAGTACCACCTACTCGAGCTAGCCTACCGGCGGATTTCTTTGACCAATTTTGCACTTTTGAGGAACAAATCATGAGTTCAAACCAAATAGTGCAAGAGGTTAGTGACATGGTAGGAAAGATGAGCTTGCATTTTTGAGTTCGGAAATACCTTTAAAGGTCGATTGAAATTAATTGAAGGTGGTTCAACCTTTAATGGAAATCGATTAAAGGCGGTTCAGCCTTTAAAACGTTCTTTAATTGAACTTTTAGAGTTTTAAAAAAATTTCCGAGTTTACTTTTTAAATTTAAAGGCGGTTCTAATGCTAAAACTGCCTTTAAATGGGCTCTTTTTGGCCCACTCTATTTTTTACCTATGCCTTAGGGGTTTCCTTAATTTGTCTTATCTCTTCCACCTCCCTCCTTTTCTTCTCTGCCTCCATCTTCTTTCAACACCGCCAAACCCACCTCCATCTTCTTTCAACACCGCCAAACCCACCTCCATTTTTTCTATTCTGCACCCTCTTCTTTCACTCATTGTTTATGTATCCACCCTCTTCCACCACCCTCCACTGTGCCATCTTTATCGGTCGTTCACTTTCCATGAAGTTGTGAAGCTCTTCCAGTTACTGGTCCACTCCGCTGGTTGCTCGTCCTCTTTCTCCACCCTCCACCATGAAGCTCCACCGTTGGTTCATCCTCCATCTCTCTCTTTATCACTAGCTCATCCTCCACCTCTATCTCCACAACTGGCTCGTCATTCGCCTCATTTTCCACTGATGACCGCTGGATCTTCATTGTTAACTGTCCGTCAGTCTCCTCTCCTGTTTCAGATTTATGTTTTTGCTGTAGTTTCTGAGTTGGTATTACGTACATTGGTGTTGTGTTCTTATTGTTCTGTTGATGTTTTTCCTGTGTTGGTCAAATGTCAGAAATAGTATTTGGTGTTGTGTTCTTGTTTGATGAAATTTGTTTTTTCAGATCTGTGTTACTCGATTGGTTTCCGACAGCTATTTTTTGGAAGGTAAGAAATAGTTTCCATGTTCGGAAACTGTTTCTGGTCCTTTTTAAAGGAAGTTATTTTGAAAATTTTAAGGCAACTTTTAACTGCCTTTAATTGCAATTTTTAAAGGCAGTTCCTTGAACCGCTTTATTTCTTGATTAATTAAAGGAAAAACCATTGTAGGCACTTAGAAAGGGCTTTTAAATTACTGATATAACCGTATTTAATATTCCCCTTCTACACTAATTCGTAAGGATGGTAATAGGTAAAAGGCCACGAGTCAAAACGTCAGAGTAAATAGAATCGCGCCAAGAAGAGAAAGGAGTTAAAGATCGAATGAATCTGAAGACTAGCATGGCCGTGTTGAATTGCACGGGCCGTGCCAGCCAATTGGATGGTTCCAAGTAAAGTCACGGGCAGCAGGTAACTGTACGGACCGTACACTGTAAACACCTCGTATGGCTAAGTATGAAGCATCGTGGCATATTTCATGGCCCGTGCCCCTTGAAAATGAAGATCTAAATACCAATCCATATCCTGTGACATTTTGCACAACTGCACTATCAGTTGCCAAGAAATTGACTCCCAGCCAGCGGCCCACAAGGTATTGCATGGGTCGTGCCTCTCAGAAGGTTGAAATAAACTCCTAGCCGGCGGTTCGTGAGGAATCACATAAGCCGTGCGGTTCAGCTAAAAGATACGTTCCTTGCCGAAGGATGTGTGCTCAGAAGACCGAAGACACGCAGCCATCTGGCGGCCCGTGTTCTATTGCTCGACCCGTGCTGGCGGCCAGCAAGAGTTTTCTTTCCCTTTTTGGTCTTATTTAAAGCCCAGTTAATATTTACTATATAAAGGGACCTATGTCTACTAGGGTTTAAGATTGGATAGTTTATTTTTTATTCTTCTAGTTTTTTCCTAAGAGTGGATAGAGAGAAAAAGGGAATAACCCTTCTCTCTTAGTTTTATCTTCCTAGTTTTACCCAAGGGCATTGAATTCAATGGAAATATTGTGTTTAATTTTTAGGGAGTAGTTCATTAGCTTAGAGATTTAAATTTGTATTCATGAATTGGTAGCTATTTTGTGAGATTCTAATATCATTCTATCTTTTAATGCTTACGAATATTATGCTTGACTTGTTCCTTTCATTCTTGTTAAATGCATTATTGATATCCTATTTTGTCTTATACCTTAATCTATTTTTCATGTGTGGTTCTATCATTGTTGTCGCCTGGGGAGAGTCGCGAGGGTAATAGGGGGAGTGCTAGCTTACGGCCCTGTGGGTGTATGCATGTGGATTATGAGCACCGCTTCGATGACCGTACGCTAGTATGAAAGGGAAAATGGTATCCCGGTAGGAAAATACACGATAGTTAGTAGCAACTACGGTTGGCGTAATTTTACCTTTGTCGTTGCAACCCTAGAGTTCCTGGGAGAAGCATTCATAGTGGAGTTCCCGGGATGTAATTCTTTACGAGGAAGAGGAGAGCATAACAGCTGGGCCGTTTAACGTTCTTTCCTAATTACGGAGGTGGTGTCAATAGAATAATAAATGAGCACGTTTTTGTGACAGACAAATGGAAATGTTGACTATCGACTGCACTATGTGACTTAAGTATTAGGATAGGTTTATGCGCCTTTTATTTGATAGAATCTATAATCAAAGTATCTTACCAATCATGTAACGCAAATATCCCCAAGTGTTAGGTTTATATACTTTATTCTCTTGCTCTTGAAGGCTTCGTATTTGATAGATAAAACCCCCAAGACCTTTTTTTGTAACATTGACTATTCCCGACACGCATCGGATTGACAACCCAATTGCGAGTTCTGCATAGTCAACTTTTAAATTTCTAGCATCTCTGTGGAAGAACTCAGACTTGCCACTATCTACCCCTTGGTAATTTAGTAGTAAGTACGGGAGCAACATATAAATCTCTATCTTTGCATCTAGTGCTCCGCGGGTTAGTTTATTCTCTCGTGAAAAGGTTGATTTACTAGCGATCGGAAACATTTGTGAAAGAATTCATAAGCACGGGAAAGAAGAGAGATATAAAGATACCAATGGGAGGAATGGTCAACCTTCTTGCACAACACCTAGGACATGAAGCACTTCCTCGCTTTGCTTTGGCATATTTGGGTCATTCGGGGGATGAAGTATACTATGGAAAAGTTGGCAAGAGCTTCTACAATCTCCACCAACACCATGGAGGATCACTTTGTTTGTCTATGTGGCGGTGCCGCCATGTGCAACTTCATGGTGCTTCCTCAACCCGAGTGTACAACAATCAATCATGACACCGCATTGGAGGATCTATTCATATCCCTTTATCCGAGGCTCGAGAAGAATTTATACAACACCTTGTCGGCCTGGATGTGGACATTGAAGAAGAAGATTATGAGAACCCCCCCCTAGAGTGTAACCAACCTGAACCAACCTACCGGTGGACTTCTTTGATCAATTTCTCACATTTGAGGAACAACTCATGAGTTTGACCCAAATGGTGCAATAATTTAGTCATGCGATAGGTGGGATAAGCTTACTAATGGAAGAGTTTGGGATGAGGCTTGACTCTATGGATGGAACCATGAGGACTTGGGGGTTAGACTAGATTCCATCGAGCAAGTGAAGAGGGAGTTTGCCACTGTTGAAAAGAGAGCCAATATGTAAAAGAGGCCATGGATCAATTGATTGAAAGGATACATGCCTCAAAACTTGAAGGTTTTTGTGACCTTGGTCCTATGAAAGGCAATAGTTGAGTCAAGAGGAGAGAAGAAAAAGTTCCGAGGCAAGGCGCATCAGAACGGGCCCTTCGGGATCCCAAGGGTAAGTGCTTACCAATCTCCTTACTCCACTTGTGATTTTATACTTTGTATTATGCATTGGGGACAATGCAGGGTTTAAGCGTAGGGATGGGAGTAGTTAGGCACTTAGAACTTCTAACAAAATTCCTTTGTTCTTGTTTGTTTTTCCTTATTCTCATTGTAGTATGAATACTACTTTGGGCATTTTGTGCTACAATTTTTTTTTAAAAAAATTAAAATATATATATCTGGCTAACTCAAAAACTTGAAGGGATGACTTAGGCAACAATGGAAAAGACCTGGATAGGTTGAAAAAACTATGAAAAATTGAGAGGCCAAATGGTGTGGAAAATAGTGAGATGTGAGCTTTGAAAAGAAAAAAAATTGTGCGATGCTAGGATGAAAACCCGAAAGAGCTCCTAGGCAAAATAAGATAAATTGAAATTTATCCTATGTCTCTCTTGGATTTTCTTGTGTTAGTTTCTTTTGGTAGAGTAAGTTAGTTTCACATATTCATATTTTGTGAACCTCAAATTTGAGTTGGTATGATGGTTGGATAGATTGTCTTAGTTTCTTCAGGATGTGAGAGTTGTGAGATTCTTATGTTTTTGGGGGACTAGGGTAGTCTAGGAATAAACGTTGGGTATTTTGGGGAATTGTTTGAATGCTAAATTGTGCTTAGTTCTTTTCTCGTTCTTGTTTACTCGAGGACGAGTAAAGGTTTAAGTGTGGGGATTTGATGAGACGTAAAATGCACGTGTCTCCTAAGGCATTTAATGTATCTTTTGGTTATCTTTTCTACAGTTGATTGCTAGATTTAGTTGATTTGCAATGCAAAAGGGTTTAGAGGATCATTTGTGGTATTCATATCTAAATTCCTCGTTTTGTAGCTTATTTAGATCTAATGGACTCTATGTCCTTACGAGCATCTAGATTCTATTTTGTGAACTTATTTGTAGATCGCTCTTAAGCACTTCAGAGTAGCTTAGTGAAGCACATTGCAAGAATGGTAGAAGATAGTTGAAGGCTATTCGCAAGGATGGTAGTAGATAGAAGACCACGCGTTTAATCTAGGTAATATATGGGATGCGCCGAAGAAAAGAGTGAAAGTCTAGAAAGAAGTGAAGACTGACACGACTCTTGTACATTTACATGGCATGTGCTGAATCATAGGGTTGTGGGACAAAGTCCCAGTGCAGGATGTGTCATTTTTCACGACACGGACCTTAAGTTCATGCCCCGCATCCAATTGTGCAGGCGCTCTACCAGAAACATAGGAGAAGAAAAGAGTGAAAGTCTGGAAATAAGTGAAGACTGACACGACTCTTGTACATTTACACGGCATGTGCTGAATCATAGGGTTGTGCAACAAAGTCCCAGCGCAGGCTGTGTCATTTTTTACGACACGGACCTCAAGTTCATGCCCCGCATCCAATTGTGCAGGCGCTCTATCAGAAACATAGAATTATGAATCCAGTCTGCGGCCTGTGTGCATCTGCATGGACCACGCCGCTTCGACTGCTAAATGCTACGTGGCCAGCACTCCTCCGCACTAGCTGCGCACTCAGTTTGACTAAGGATAACCTCCAGTCTGCGGACCATGTCCTATTGCATTACCCGTTCCAACGTGGCTGCTAGGGTTTCCCTTTGTTTTGGGCATTTCTAACTCCCAATTCCACCTACTATATAAAGAGAATTATTGTACTACGGTTGACGAGCCTTCATAATTTGTAATTTCTAATTCCTAGATCTTAGAGTAGGTAGAGAGAGAAAGAGATTAACTCATCTTTTCTCATTTATTATTTCCTATTTATACTTATGACATTGAACACAAAAATTGTATTGGGTTCAATGTCCATGAAGTCGTGTAATTACTTGGGGATTTTATCTTTATTTATGACTAGGTGATGATTTAGTGAGATTCTAGATCTTACTATCTTTTATGCCTATGAATATTCGTGTTTGACTTGTGCTTTTATATTCTTGTAAGATGCATGTTATGTATATTCTATGATTCTCCGTAGTTCATGTATTATTTGATATCGGGCTAGGCCTATTTACTTTCTTAGGAGGGTTGGGTTAGGCGTATAGTAGATTCGTGAGTACCGGTGATGTGAGTGTATGCATGTTTGATTGAGAATACCATTTCGATTGTTATAGCCTAGGTTGATTGGATCATCGTGTAATAATGTTCATGTTAGGGAAGACGTTACCCCTAACGGGGGTGCAAGGCACCCCTGTGTACCCCGATAGATTAAGCATGACAGTTTACAGCAACTAGGGTTTTCGTGTACCGACCATCATTGTTTCAACCCTAGAGTTATCATGAGATGCCGATTCCCTTGCCTTCATAGGCCTAGGGAGAAATGTTCATAGTGGAGTGCTCAGGATGTATTTTATTTACACTCACACCTAACGGTTGCTATGCCAGGAAGGTGAATGCTAAAGCACTTGATCCTTTAAGCGGGGGTGAGTTAGCATTTGGAGTGACTTTTATGGGGAAAGAGGAGCGCTACTTGAATCCTTTGTCCGTTAACACACTTTCACTCATTATGGAGACGGTGGTGATAGCTTATAAGATGCTAACAAACCTTTGTATGATAGACATTGGGAATGGCCGACTATCATCCACACTATGTGACATAGGCATGTGATAGGCGTATATGTATTACACGCGATAGAATCTAGGATCAAAGTCAATCATCAGCCATGTTACTCAAATATTCCCAAGGCTAGTCTAATATAGTTTAATCTCTCTCATTCGTATGCTTAATAGTTTTTAGATACCCCCCAAACGTTTGTAGCACTAGTTATTCCCGACACATAATTGGAGTGACGTCTAATTGTGAGTTGTGTATAGTTAACTCTTGAATTATAGAATCTCTTTGGATGATCCCGGACTTGCCACTGGCTACTCTCTAGTAGTTGGTAGTGAGCACGGAAGCAATAATATAAATATCCATGTTTGGTCTCCCAGCACTCCGCGGGTTAGTACTGCTCTCCCGTAGAAAATTTGGTGTTATAGAGGATCCCGTGGAGTGCAGATCACTAATAAATAGTCAACCATTATTTGTTTCTCTATATAGAAACACTTATAAAAAGGTTTTAACTAATCAACGTTGTTCCCTTAAGTAACTTTCTCTATAGAAACACTTTTTTTTACTTTAACTAATAAATGGTCAATTATTATTTGACTTTATACATAGTAACACTAACAACTAAGGTTTGACTTTAACTAATCAATCATCAACCGTTACTTAACTTACTAAATATAAACTCTAATAAATTATTCTTGACTTTAACTAATAATGGTCAACCTTTACTTGAATATCTCTCTATAAACACTACTTCATGAATTGAGAACTGGTACATACCTTTAGATGAGCAGTTGATGAATGACAAGGAGAATGTTGCAAACAACTTGGCGTATTTTTGTTTTTCAATGGGTCTAGGTTACGCTCCTTGCGTCTTTCTGTTACCATGGCAAGAAATGTAAAAATAAAGATGGACTTAATGGGCTAAGATTGGCTAGGCAGGAGAGCATCAAAAGAGAGACGGGTACCAAGATTGTTGGTGTTTTATGAAATACAAGTTATTTAAGTATACTTGGATTCGAGTATTTGTGAGATCGGGACGTTAGAATAAGTTTGGTGATGCAGAGTGCATACTTGTATAAAATTTCTACGAGTTTACAATTTTAGGTTAAGTGTTAATTTCTTATGGTTGGCTTATCCTAGAATGAGGAGTTGTATCTGTTCGGAATTTATTTTTTATAATTCTGATAAGTACAAGCTTATCGTGGAATCATGAAACATTGTGTCTTTCTAGGACATGTAAGTACGATGAAATGTTGTATTGTTTCACAACATTTTTCCCTATAAATAATGAGGAGTTGTATCTGTTCGGAATTTATTTTCTATAATTTTGATAAGTACAAGCTTATCGTAGAATCATGAAACGTTGTGTCTTTTCAGGACATGTAAGTACGATGAAATTTTTTATTGTTTCACAACATTTTTTCCCCTACAAATACATGTAGTCACATGCATTGCAATATAAAAAAACACAAGGAGAAGTTCTTATGATTTTCTCAGACTTATAGACAATCAAAAACACAAATACTCCAAAGTATTTTTCTTGATTCAAACCTAGACCCAGAAGGTTTCTCGATTGTTTTATCCTCGGGGATAATTCGTGTAACCCAAGGCTTTAATAGGTTGAATTAGTCTTTAAGAAAAGTATGTTCAACGCGACTCATATTGATATCCAAATATTATCACAATAATCCATTTTACCCCAACAATCTTAAAGAGTTTTTTTCCATTGTGATAATGACATCGGTACGAGATATGACAACTAGGTTTAGGAAACTAGACAAGTTTGAAGGTGTAGAATTGTGTAGATGGCAAAAAAAAGATGTACTTCCTCCTTACAACTCTCAAAGTGGCGTACGTTTTGTCTACACCAATGACGGAACCCGTGGAGGATGAACCATTGAAGGAAACTCGTTGGAAGAACAAATGGGAAAATGATGACTACATTTATCGTAGTCACATCTTGAATGGTATGTCTGACTCACTATTTGATGTTTACCAAAATGTTGAATCTGCAAAAGAATTGTGGAATTCTTTGGAGTCAACGGACATGGATGAGGATGCTTCTAGTAAGAAGTTCCCTGTAAGTAATTTTTATAATTACAAGATATTAGACTCTAGACCCCTAATATAACAGTACAATGAATTGCTCCGGATTTTAGGGCAATTTTCATAACACAAATTGGAAATGGATTAATCTATTTTGGTGTCAAGCATAATCGACAAGCTTCCACCCTCATGGAAGGATTTTAAGCACATACTTAAGCACAAAAAGGAAGAATTGTCTATTGTACAACTCAGAATCCATTTGCGTATAGAGGACACTCTAAGGGTGCATGAAAATGGCAAGTCCAAAGATAAAGAGACGGGGGGGACTATTTTCTGTTAATGTGATGGAAGAGGGTGAAAGTTCAAAGAAGAAAATGGGGAAGAAGTGTCCATTTAGCAACACTAACAAAGAATAAAAAAAAACCTAAGGGTACATGTTGGATTTGTAGTAACACTGGGCACTTTAAAAGTGATTGTTAAGTCTGAAAGATCCAGAAGGGAGTGGCATCAAACCAATCCAGGTAGGGGTCTAAGGACCAAGGTCAACACCTCATCAAGGTCAGATTTTTTATAATGGTTTAATTTTGGTTGAGAATTATATACCATTAATTTCTGAAGCATTTTATGTGCAGGATGATGAAGTTGCTTCATGGATATATTCGGGTGCAACCAAACATGTTTGCAAGGACCGTAAGTGGTTCAAGTTATGTGAACCGGCTAACGATGGTTTCGTTCTTCATATGGGAAACGAGTCTACCACCACTATTCTTTGTCGAGGAGAAGTTGTGTTTGAATTTGGTTCTAGGAAATATCTTCATCTTAAAGATGTGTTACATGTACCCGGAATTAGAAAGAACTTTGTATCTGGTAGTATTTTATCAGATGTGGCTATAAGCAAGTGTATGAATTCCGATAAGTTTATTTTGTCGATGTTTAGTGTGTTTGTAGGATTTGGATATTATTGTAATGGAATGTTTATGTTGAATTTAAGTTATTTGTGTAATTCTATCTACATGGTTTGTTCTATGGCATGCTAGATTAGAACATGTTCATTATAAACACATGCTTGATATGTCCAATGATAGCTTGATTCTGACTTTTGATATAAGTATGCAAAAATTTAACACTTGCATGTTGACTAAAATTGTAAAACAGCCATTTAATAGTGTTGAAAGGACATCGAATTTGCTAGAACTCATACATAGTGATTTGTGTGATTTGCATGCACACCATCTTTGGGAAGTAAAAATTATTTAGTAACATTCATAGGTGATTATTCTAGATTTTGTTGCATCTATTTATTAAATTCTAAATATGAGGCAATTAAGAAATTTAAGACTTTTAAAATGAGGTTTAGTTGCAGAAATATGTTTTTATAAAGAGGTTGTGTATTGATAGAGGAGGTGAATATTATGATCCTGCATTTTTTGAGTCATGTGGCATCATTCATGAAGTTATCGCTCCATATACACCACAATCAAATGGTGTGCCATAATGAAAATATAGGTTCCTAAAAGAATTGGTAAATTAAATGTTATCCTACTTGGGATTAAGTGACGAGTTTTGGAGTGAAGCCATGTTGACGACTTGCTATTTATTAAATACGGTTCCTAATAAATGGAAGGAAATCACTCCATATGAACTTTGGTACAGAAAGAAACCAAACTTGAATTATCTTCGTGATTAGGATAGTCGGGCGGTTGTTAGACTTCCCAATATCAAGAGGAAAACATTGGGGGAACGAGGTATTGATTGCACCTTTATTGGATATTCTATGCATTCCAAGGCTTATAGGTTATATGTTATTGAACCGAGTGATTTTATTTGATTCACACTGTAATTGAATCGGTAGATGTTATTTTTTTATGATACTTGGTTCTCTTAAATGGCAAGACCGGAGGATTTAGTTCCTACTTCAAGTATAACTATGGAGGGAGATGTAATCTCACCTACAATAAGTCACCTGAGCTTTGAAGGAGCAAGAGAGGTAGGATTGAGAAATCTTTCGGTCCTGATTTCCAAATTTATTTGTTTCAGGAATCAAGAGATGAGATAGGTTATAAAAATTCATATTGTTATCATATTGAGGAGGATTCTAAGACGTTTAGAGAGGCAATGAAATCACGAGACGTTTCTTTCTGGAAAGAAGCGATAAATGATGAGAAGGATTCCATCATGGGTAATAATACGAGGGATCTCTCTGACCTACTGCGTGGTTGTAAACCTTTAGTTTGCAAGTAGATCTTCAAAACAAAGATGAAAGTCGATGGTTCTATTGACAAGTATAAATCTAGATTGGTTATCCAAGGCTTTAGGCAAAGGAAAGGTGTTGATTATTTTAATACATATGCCCCGGTTGCTCGGATCTCTACTATTAGGTTATTGATTGCCTTAGCGGCTATTAACAACTTAGTGATCCATCAAATGGATGTCAAAACCATATTCTTAAATGGAGATCAGGAAGAGGAGGTTTACATGAAACAACCAGAAGGGTTTGTTATGTGGGGAAATGAGCATAAGGTTTATAAACTGGTCAAATAATTGTATGGGCTAAAATAAGCTCCTAAGAAATGGCATCATAAGTTTGATGAGGCGGTTTATCAAATGGTAATGAGGTAAAACCAGTCTGGCAAATGTGTAAATGATAAATTTGATAATTCTGGAAATGGAGTTATTATTTGTCTATATGTGGATGACATACTGATTTTTAACACAAACCAAAATCAAGTTGACCTTACAAAGGAACTTTTGTTGTCAAGTTTTGACATGAAAGACATGGGGGAGGTAGATGTGATTCTTGGTATTAAGATCAAATGAGAGCGCAAGGGAATTACTTTGACAAAATCTCACTACATTGAGAAAGTGTTGAAAAGTTCAATTGTGGGAACTGTTCTCTGGTTAGTACTCCACTGGATGCGAGTGTGAAGCTTATGCCTAATAAGGGTGAGGTGGTATCACAACTTGAGTACTCACAAGTAATTGGTTTCTTGATGTATGCCATTACAATCACAAGGCCAAAATTCGCTTTTGTTGTGGGAAAATTGAGTAGGTACACAAGTAATATTAGCACGCATCAATGGAAAGCTGTTAGGCATGTAATCAAGTATTTGAGGAGAACCATGAATTATGGTTTGTGCTATGTAGGATTTTCTTCTGTTTTGGAAGGTTATTTGGATGCTAGTTGGATCAACAATGGACAAGATCATTCATCTACAAGCGTTTAGGTATTCTTGCTTGGTGGAGGTGCCATCATTTCCTGGGCATATAAAAAAGCAAACTTGCATTTTTTTACTCAACCATGGAGTCAGAATTTATAGCTTTAGCAGTAGCCGGTAAAGAAGCGAAATGGTTACGAAATCTGGTATATGAAATTCTATTATGGCCTAAGCCAATTTCACCTATCTCTATTTAGTGTGATAGTACAAATGCTTTGGTTAATGCTTGTAAGGAAATGTATAATGGAAAATCTAAACACTTGGGGTTAGGCATAGCTCGATTCATGAGTTAATAACTCATGGTGTGATTTCAGTTGATTTTGTAAGAACTCAGCACAATTTAGCGGACCACTTGAAGAAGGGATTAGCTAAGGACTTGGTAAATAAGTCGGTTATTGGGATGGGTTTAAAGCCTATTTAAATCTTTGTTGATGGGATACCCAATTTTTCTCTAATACGACATTGGAGTAAAATTCAATGTGGAAGGCCTATGGTTTGAGGTTGAAATATATGTTTTTATATCCCGAAGGTAATATGTTTGGACCTGTAAAAAAAAGTAGGTTGAGGTTTAACTTCTTAGTGGATCTTTTGACAAAGTACATTTGAAGGTGTACGATTAAAAGGCTTCACCTATATGGAGTGTGAAGTTTAGCCACTTCAAGAAGCTCGGGATTAGCTTTGTATGCACTCATGAATGGATAGGGACACGTGAATTGCATAGTGTCGGTTTTAGCTTTTGAGTTGTATTTGAGCTTGTGTGTGTATTATCTTCAAGTGTTAAAATGGGTGGAAGGGTTTAATTGTTATAGACACCTCGATTCTTGAGCATTTGGAACGTGTAATTAAATAAGATGAAAATTCAATCTTCAAGACATTTTCATATATGCACTTGTTTTATATGGTTGGATTGTTGAATTTTCCGAATCAAGGATTATACTTAAATCCAACAATCCAACCATACCAAACAAGTGCATAAATGAAAATGTCTTGAAGATTGAATTTTCATCTTAGTGAATTACACATTACAAATGCTCGAGAATCGGGGTGTCTATAACAATTAAACCCTTCAATCCATTGAACACTTGAAGATAATACACACACAAAAGTTATTTAAATATAGTTGGATTCGGGTATTCATGAGCTCGGGCCGTTAGAACAAGCTTGGTAGTGTGAAGTGCACACTTGTATAAACTATCTATGAGTTTACAATTTTAGGATAGGTATCAATTTGTTATGGTTGACTTATCCTAGAATGATGAGTTGTATCTGTTCAAAATTTATTTGTTATAATTCTGATAAGTGCAAGCTTATCATAGAATCATGAAACATTGTGTCTTTTCAGGACACGTAATTACGATGAAATATTGTATTGTTTCACAACATTTTCCCCCTATAAATACATGAAATTTCATGCATTGCAATATAGTAAAAAAACCACAAGGGGAATTTCTTAGGATTTTCTCAGACTTACAGACAATTCAAAACACAAATACTCAAAAGCATTTTTATTGATTCAAGCCTAGATCAAGAATGTTTCTCGATTGTTTTATTCTCGAAGGGAATTTGAGTAACTAAGACTTTGATAGGGTCGAATTACTCTTTAAGGAAAGCGTGTTCAACGTGACTCATATTGATATCCAAGTATTATCACAATAATCCATGTTTGCAGCAACAAGGATTGCTATTAGGGGGAAAAAGACGAATACGATTTACTTGTTGTGGTGGAGACAGGTTAAAAAAACATTATTGTCTAGAACCAAACATTATATATATATGTATATGTATATGTATATATGTATATGTCTATATATGTGTATGTATATATATGTATATGTGTGTGTGTGTGTGCATATGGTGTACACCTTCCTAAGTTATGCGAAGTTCAAGCCAAAAGATAACTCCTCATGACTAGCGAGCCAGCGAGGTGAACCCCGAATGAGCCCACGTATAGAAAGAAATCCACCTCCAAATAGAAGATGGTTGGGAGGTCGTATTCGTACCTCTCAAAGATAGTATTTGTAACTACTAAAAAATAGCTAGTGGTAAGTCGGGGTCGTCCAGGAGGAAAATGGGGTTTTATCGAGTGTTAAACGTAGTTAAAAACACACAAAGATGTCACTCTACGCGTGCGGTAACAAAGTTGGGGAGTTTTGAGTTTATAAAACACGATGACTACTTTAACAAATAAATTACAAAAAATAGAAAGAACACTATAAATAAAAGCACAACTAGCATGAAAGATGTAACTAAGGTGATAACAAGCCTTGAGCGCAATTGGTTTACATTTCTAGTTATCCTTTGATCATCGACTAAATATCTTATCCGTATGCATTAACCACATATTATGGAGAACTTGTCAACACCTGTCGAGTGAAGATATATCTCACCTCTCCTTGGTTATAATTAGAATGGGCGATTAGCGCCACACAATAACTCTTACCCTCAGGTCAATCTAGACGATCGGCGTCATAGACTTCCCTGAGAATAGCAATAAACATGGAGACCCAATAAAAATATCATAATGTCTTACAAGCGAGAAACATCGTGATATCACAATTATGTTCCATATTAACGACTACAAAAATCGGCTTTCATGTTAGGCGTCATTAGGGTACTACTTCAATAATTAGGCAAATCTATTAAATTTTATCCTAAATTTAAACAATTTCATCAATCAATAGTCATAATTAGTTGTCAAACTCAATTGTAACCTAATATTAACCAACGATAATCACATCGACAAAAAGGCAAAGTCTTCTAGGTTTGACCCAAAACCTAGAAAATAATCAATTCATAATCATCAATCACACAATAAAGCACAAAACATAGTTGGTAATCAAAGCACAAAATAGGTTAAACCAAATCTCATAAAGCCATACTATAAATGCTTACCAATTGCTCCCAAGAGTATATTTAGCCTAGATTAACTAAACTCATAACAAAGAACACAAATTCACATAGAAAAATGGAAGAAATTGAAAGAGAAATGCAAAAAAGGGGTTTTGGAGGCCCCCAAATCGGGCTCACTCAAATGAGGAACAAAGTGGGCTATTTATAGTCCAAGGAAATGGAGGGGAAAGGCAAAAAATTTCAAATTCCAGGTTAATTTTGCGGCCCGGGGTATATGAATCCAATGATCCGTTTTCCAAAGGTAATTTCTAGGTTAATTATGGGTTAATTTCTGCCCTTTTCTTATTTCCATTACCAAGGGTAAACAGCTGATCCGTTGTGGAAGTTCTTGTAGTCATTTTTATAGTATTCATAAAGATGAATCCAATGATGCTATCCATGGAGATCAATTCATCTCGGATCATTCTTAGAACTCGGCTCCAAAAACCTGGATAATTCTTCCTCCGCTACTTTGCCTTCCTTTTTCAATCTATCTTCTTTCACTTTGTATGTGGCCTTCATTATTCTACCATTATTATGAATGTCCTTATTAAATATTCTATAATCCTTGAGAATGACCTTCTTCACGATGGTCTCCAAATAAGCTCACAAAACACATATGAATCGACAAAATTAGAAAGGTAAAAAAGGTTAGACACCAAATGCTTACAAACTATGGAAATTAGAGCTAATGGTTCACACGAAGATTCTAAACTCCTATTTGTAAAATATATAATAATCTAACAAACCAACAAAAAAGCTAAAAAGGATGTTAATTGTACCAAGAAAACATCAAAATAATGTCTCATCAACGGTCAACACCTGCGATCATTCCCTCAAGAACACAACATGGTAATGACAAGAGTAACATCGACCCCGATCAATGGGGATAATGCAGTACGCCAACTATAAATAGAGACTATGGACAAAGAGATGGGTAATGGTATTTCTTCCGATAAAAAAAGGACTACATATCAAAATACTGACTTAGGCATTAGAGTCGGATCCTGGGGACCCCCTGGGACTTTGTTTTGCAGGTAGATCAAGCAAGTCTGCTGTCCCACGATAATCCGGACATTATGCTGGCCCAGAAGGACCCCTGTATCAGTGGCACCTTCTGTGGGATGAATTTTTCTTTCTTGGACCTGATAATACTTAAGAAAGGATAGGATTCCCCAATCAAGATATTTTTCTTGACACCATTGCAAAGATCACAGGCAGGAACGAAGCAAATTACAAAAAAGTTGCGCTCGCGTGCAATAGGAAGGAAAGGACGATTGTGGAGACAACATGTATTTGTTTTAAACAAACAATGGTTAATATTGTCCAACCCTAACAATAAGGTACACTTCAACACACTTAACCTTATGCTTGTAGTTTCACATGACTTATCACATACTTGCCCGCTCAAATTCTAGAAATTAGGCTGTCATAAAGAAAATATTACAATAACATAATAGCTTTGGAAATTAGGTGTATCATAAAGAAAGAAACGGTAAAAAAAGTATCAAACAAAATTCAACAACATAAATTGGAATATAGGGTCAATAAAAAGGACCAATAAACCTCTGCTCTGTTTCAGATCGAAAAAACCCAAGGTAGACAGTAAAAATATGATTATAACAAAAACAAAAATTGTACTTAATCAAGTAGATTACATCGAGGAATGTTAAACTTTCCAAATAGCAAACCTATTATAGTAGGTAGAATAAGAAACTAATCCTAACGTAGCGGACTAGCCTGCTCCGTTGATGGTGCAACAATGGTCACTGCCCCCATCAAGCAGCTAGCGAGCAAGCCACCACCGCATCATTTAGGGTGTCTCTTCATAAAAGGGCACCCAACATGAAAATAAGAAAGTGTTCCAGTAATTGTGACCAATCAGCCAATTATTGATATCCTTGCATACTTTATCTCGTTCGCGCCAGTTCCCCTTAGCCCCCACCGTCAGTTGTCTCACAAATAGAGTTTCTTCATCTTCATCTACCCCAAAATTGCAGTTGCCGATCCTTGAAAAAATAAGGAAAGTATAGATTAATCATGTATAATGACACATAAGAACAAATAAAACATAGAATAGTCAAACATTTGCACTTACAGCTCACATAAGCTTTCCTAGAAAATCCCGTAAAGGACGTTAAATCAACATGCGCCGCCGAAAATGGAAATAACCCATCCAAATAACCAATCCAAGAAAGATTACCACCCGACCAGTAAGGCCTTAGGCACGGAATCCAACCACCTCCCAGAGTCCCACACACTGTTTGTCATAGGAAATCTACAACTTACACACATTCACAACAATTTCAACAACATGACACACACCACACAACCACAAATAGCAGACCTACAATAGAACTAACCATACACAGGTCAACATACAAACTAAAAATGAGGATATCCCCTAATAAGATTGCCCTTATATAGGAATAACAAGCCCATACGATAAGTACAAACTATTATAATAGACACTTGAGAAGATGCAACTTTGATCCTTCCCACAACTACCCCACCCTATATCCTAGCCTAGGAAAATGCAAAAATTAAACACCACGATCTAGATAATATGAAACAACTAACCCACATGGCTTATTTATCTCCAAAATCCCAACCCACTAATAGTTTAATACTACAAGAAATAGGACCTTTTACCTAGGTTTTTAGTCCTGGAAGAATCGAGGTAAATACAACCAGAGTAAAAGGTTCCTTTTTACCTTGGTTCAAAAGCGAGGTAAAATGTACCTTTAACCTTAGTTTTTAACCAACATCGGTGGGTTTTGTGGCCAACAATAGTCAAGGCTAGAAGGCCAAACATCGTAGATCATATCTGCGACATCGCTAAAGTAGGCGTTAGCACCCACATGTATGCGATGTCGGCCATAACATGAAGGCATACGATGGGTGAGGAAATACAGCGACGTCATCGAAGACGTGTGTCTAATTTGGAGTGATGTCGTAGACTATTGAAAGCCACATCACGTGCTGACGTGTAACGCTGGTAAATACAACATAGTTTTGAGTGGCCGACGTTGCAAAAAATGCCGGTTTATGCGACGTCGGTTAGGTGTCGCTTTGGCCCCAGATTGTGCGACATCGCGGATGAATTGGTTAGACATCATTTCTTGTAAAATATTTTAATATTTGATGGCCCAACAAATCATTCGTTGATAACCATTACATTTTATTTTTAAAAAATCAACATTACCAATACATTTCAGAATATATTAAAATACAAAAGGTTGATGTGAAATTAACAAACTAATTATATTGAAGCTTCCTTACCTAGGTTATCTGGCATAAAAATTCATGGGGGCTACAGAAATGATAAGTTCATTCTGCAAGTCCACCAATAACTCTCATTATCCTATTACAGAAGATAAACATGAAACAAAATTTATTTTATATTTGGGTTGTTCCTAATTGATGTATAAATAATAAAGTCAGGTGCATGCGACATAAATCTTAACATGGAATGCTTGAAGGCGACGTTGCAAGATTGAGTGATCGAAGTCGTAGAGTCCGAATGATGAGCGACGTTGGACATTCATAGATGTTCCAGTCAGTTCCTGGAAACTGCGACGTCGGTAACCATTCGGTCCCATGTCGTACTGGACGATAAACTGACCGACGTCGCACATTCAACTCGTGTTCATACAAAAATTTAATTATTGTCTACAATGAGCCCTAATATCAGTCTTTTTTCTCAATCCTTAAAAACATGGCATGATATTGGGAACGCAAACAGTATACACTATATAACATGTCACATAGTCAACATACTTAATAAAAATATTCAATCACATGCCAATTGGAAAAAACATGTAGAAGGTATGTTAATAAAATTGCTAAATGACATGGAATGGAGGGAAATTCAACCTTAATTAATTTGAACCTGGAGATGCTCCATCTTAGTATATTTGTTGGTGTTTGAGAGAAGAGACTAGATTGGGCTCTTGAGTTGAAATGATGTGAGTGTAAAGGAAGGTGTGGAGTTTGGTTAGAAGGAAGTGTGTTGGAAATGAGAAATGAATCATGTTGTTGAATATCATTTAAATTAAATGGGATTGGGGGAAAATATTTTTTCAACATTCTGGCTCAAAATTTTGTTTCCCACTGGAAATTTCAGTTCAACCAACATCGGTTTAGTTCCGGTCCATGGTTTGTTAAATGTGAACCTTTTTCAGTGTTGTTTCTGTAGGCCAAAGTATAATTTTTGAAAAATGTCTTAACAAATTTGCTATTAATATTGTGGGCCCTTCCGATTACCTGTTTATGCCAAATAGGAACAAAATTTTCCTATACGTGTGAATAACAAATTGTTATCTCCAATTTTGGATTTAGACTTCTCCCACTTCCTTGAAGGGACTTGAGTGAAAATATGAAAAAATTCACCGGTTGTCCCAAACTCGATTACGATTGTCCCGAAAATAACCTTGGTCACCCACACCTTATACTAATCGAGGGTAATAAATAAACTAGTCTTATTCCCACATGGACTTTGAGAAGATCTTCCTAAATGATCTCTGTATACTTATGAGTAATCACCTACAATTTACTATAGACCATGTACTAGTGTTTTTTAAAATCTTATGAATGGAATTTTATTATGTTTTTATTTCATAAAAAACATAGAATATGAAATTTCATTTGATTCTATTTGGTGGAAAATTATAGTTCTCATAACGCTAATAGTAAGGGTTTGAATGGAATGCTAACAAAAATTATGGACGATTACCCCGGTTATCGCCTCTGTTAGACAGTACGCATAATCTCCATATCAAATATTTATCCTAACGTTCAGGTGCAAAATTATTAAGTGTAGAGAGCATGCAAACAAGATGAGGTCATAGCGTAATTTTTGAAAAGTTGTAGCATACACTGTCTCATGAGATTGTGGTCCCGTTCCATTGACCAGAGCATGACCAAATTAGAACATCATGCTTGTGACTTGGTGAATTAGATAAGGGCATTTACAATTTTTTATTCTACTTCCCACACTTTGTTGGAGGGAAGTAAAGGAAAAAATTGAAAAGTAAACCGGCACTCTCAAATTTGATTCCAATTTTCCAATCGTCCTTCGCGAGACTTTGCAATCCCCATTCAAACTAATGATCCTCGAATGTGATAAAGAAACAAGCATGATCCCACAGAGACTTCCACAAAACTTCCAATTAGCCATTGCATACTAGTAAGTAATCTTATACAGCTAATTCTAGGCCCTGTATTAGCATTTTAAAAAATTGAAGGATGGATTTTCCTTATCTTTTCACTAAACAAAAAAACCCTAAAATGTGTAATTTTATCTGATTCTGTGTCGTGGAATTTATCTTCCAAATTAATAACGCTCATAATCATGGTATTAATGGAATACTAATAAAAATGAGGGACTAATACCTCGATGACCTTGATGCATAAGTCGGAACAACATGATTGTGAAAATGTGATTTAGAATATTGGATATCTCCAATTTTACACTTCGTCCTCCCCTACCATCTTGGAGGGATCAAATTGTAAAAATAGAAACGTTCACCGGTTGTGTTGAAATCGATTTCAATCGAACCGGACGTTAATGAAGTTCATGGATATTTATAAATCTTAAATACTAGTGTCTAATAAACGGTTTACCATTATTAATGCCATTTATGTTTGTTTTGTACAAACGCGAGCCCAGTTGCTATGCTAGTGGGCTGAATTGTTGTTGCCCAATTTATCCATGACCGACATCGGTAATATGTTGGTCAAATGTTGCAAAAAAACTATTTATATGCGACGTCACTCATGCAGTTGGTCAGACATAGGCCCATTTGCTATGCCAGTGGGCTGAAATGGTGAGGACCATGATTACACAAGCCGACGTCACTAAAGCATCGGTCTATTTTCGATCAGGTCGACTTCTATGCGATGTCGCACTGGGGCGGAATTCACAATGTTGTATAATGACTTTATATATGTAATCCACCTCATACATCATTTTAAACATTCAACTTACCCTTGAATTTCAACAGTCCTCCTGCCCATCTTCTCGAAGGTATTGTTTCAACATGTGGCTATTGTACTTTTGTTTTTAAATTTATCATTGAAATTTTGTGATGTATATGTTGTGTAAATGTGTTATTTGCATCATGTTTTGAAGTTTTTATGGATTAAAGTTCTAGAATTAAGTTCTGGGGTGTTAGGATGTTGGTTATATGTCTTCTACTCGTTATTGTGGCTAAATTATTTTTGGTTTAGCATCTTTCTTTTTTACAGCTTTCTGTTGTTGTTAGAGTGTCATCGTTTCATGAATGCGACATCGCTTGTTCATTGATCATAATTTTCTTGAAACGACCATAGAACGACGTTACATATTCATATTTTATTCAATTTACCTAGTATGTGATGTCGCACAGTTATCGGTTAACCTTTCAGTTTTACAAAACCATATGCGACATCGCTCTGACATGTTGCATTCAAATATTAATTGATTAACAGATTAATTGAATTTATTTGTAATGAATCATTACAATATGAATTTCAAGAATCATGTCTAGCAATGATGGTTCGAGTTGTTCCCTAAATGAGGTGAGCAATTTTATGTTTACATTTAAATTGAATTTTCTTGTATTATCTATATTCTAATTTAATGTATAATCATTTTGTTGACCAATACCAATCCGTAGTTATTTGGATGATGATTGTCCACGAACTAAATTCAACAATATCATTCCGCAATTTGTCCACACACTGATGCAGACAAACTTTGGTGTAATTCCCCTCCTGGTAACTAATCCCTGTCACGTATTAATTTTATTTTCAATATCGTTTTCCATACTTTACTTTCATATTTATTGAACATGATTTTTTGTTTGTAATTTAGTATGTGCCTAGCCAGATTGTAGAGCTCCTACGGCGGTACAAGTTGCCTGTTGTGCTCAGGTGCAACGGAAGGGAGTACCACATACATTACTCGGGGAACAGAATGATGAATACCCTGACGTAGGGTTTTAAGGAGATTCTTAATGTTGAGGAACTTAGGGTTGGGGATATGCGCTACTTCGAGCTAATCAATAGTGTCGGGCTTATAGTTTTTAATAATTAGTTTTTTCCCTAGATTTGATCAGAGCATTTATATCAAACAAGTTAATTCATGTTTGGAACATTATTTGTATTGTAGTATTTTAATATTTAATATTTAATTTATAATATTTTTGTTAACTATGTTATTTTAATGTTATTGAATACTAAATATATAACCTAACATACACACGAAGTTTTAATAGTAGTATCATTAACAAAACTGAAAAAGATTATTGGGTATTGTTTCAATCAGTCTGAAACTAGCAAATTGTTGCGAAATTTGTTTTTAAATAGAGACTAAATTGTATTTTTGTCCGTTACTTAGCATCTTATACCATCTTTTGGTCTCCGAGAGAAAAACCACATTTTTTAGTACCCTGCAAACTCAAAATGAAATTTTTGTTCCCCAAAATCATATTACGGGTGGTTTTCTGGTAAACCGACGTTATTTCTGATATGATTAGGGGTATTTTTGTAATTTCATTGATTAAAAAACATAAAAAGTTTCATTGATTAAAAATGAAAATACCCCTAACAATGTCAGTTTTAGGGACCAAAATATGAAAACTACTTGAAAACCACCCTGAATCTGGTTTTAGGGACCAAAAGTTTCATTTTGAATTTGTAGGGTACTAAAAGGACGTGGTTTTACTCTCGGGGACCAAAAGATGGTATAAGATCCTATGTAAGGGACCAAAAAATTAGTCTTAAATAAACTCGAACTGTTGACCGACTGCTTGGTGGGCAGAAATTTTTAAGCCTATGTAAGTCTGCAATGTCGGTAACGGGTCGACACCATGTCGCTTGATCCCACTTTGGTGTGACATCACATAATGCGAGGTGGACTTAATAATGGCTCAAAACGATGTCGTTCTGAAAGGAGTATAAATAGGAGGGCCATAACAATCAATTCAACCATTTATTATCAAGTTTCCCGTGAATTCCAGCAGTTTCTTGCTTCCTCCCTTTTCTTCTCTCTTGGAAATAGGTATAGTTTTTCTAATATCCTAACACCTAATTTTTGTAATTCTTACTTTACGATGTTTGATCAGTGGTATGTGAATGTGTTTTGTTTTTTTTTGGTTATCTAATGTTTCTCAAATTTATGAGACTGTGAACTTTTCTTGACTGTAAACGTAGGTACGATGATTTGGTATGTCTCCAAAGGGTTTTTGTTTAATTTGATATTAATAAAGCTTCATTTTTCCTAGTTTATGTGTTTTTTCTCATAGCTTCCTATGATATATACGATGTCAGTATGCTATCTGTCACAACTCGGTTTATGCGATAATAGTGCAACGTTGCATATTCTTATTTCCAATGGCTTGTTCTTAAATTTTTGATGTCACATCTATCTCAGTCTGACTTTCGATATGACTAAAATGTTACCGACATCGTATTATGGAATATAAGTATACAATGGATGTGCATATACGACTTTAGTCTTGTATCGGTCATGTGTTCAGATTTGCCGACCAATATGTGAATTCGCAGGTACATGTCGAATAACCCACTGCTTCGGGCCAACATGCACCTGCGATGGCATTTCCGACGTCGTACCTTGCATTTCATAGGGCAGTTCGCACTTAAAATTTCAACTTTTGATGCAGGACTAATAGCTGGCGAAGAATCGTCTAATCAGCCCTTTTTCAGGCCTTTCGCCAATGTGCATATATATATATATATACTAACTAACACGTCTTCAAACTTTATAACACCAATATTTTTTTTGTACAGTTCACCGCACAACGGAGCAACCCAGAGCCAGTTTTCTTTGACCTTGACATCATATGAAGGCTGTTGATACCCCTCGTTTACATTGCACTCTAAAGCAGCAGAATTTTAGGAAAGCCTACTTTGGTAAAGCTTTTTAAATAAATTTTATTTTTTGATAAATGCATTTATACACACACACATATATGTATGCATATTTCTAATTAATATTATTTTTTTGTGACTTAGTATATATCGTGTGAGATTGTACCACTTCTACCGATTGAGAAGACCCTTGTAGTGCTAAGGTGTTACTGGACAGAGTGGCGTATGAACTACTCGGGGGAGGTAAGATCAAGGCTCTTTCCCTAAAGGGGTTTGGCGAGTTCCTTTGACGGAACAACCTACGCATTGGGGACACCTTGTTCTTCTAGGTGATACAAGCTGGGGGACCAATTGTCTTTAAGGTCATCATAATCCAAGCTGATTAAGTTTATTGTATTTTCCGTTATGCTAGAACTAAGACAATAATTATTCGAATTTATGTACTATTAGTAAGGATATTTTCAGGACTACTATTTTTATAATTATTTAACTATCTTATTTGAATATTATATAATTGACTATGTATATGTGTGATTTGATCTTTACAAGATTTTATAAACTATTTTATAATCCTACGATTAAAAACCATTAAACAAAGAGTGTACTAGACATGTAAGAAAGAGGGGAGGATTTCTAGGAAGTTTGTAGCACAATGATTTCTAGCTACGTAGTGCCGAATTGTCCTTTTACATTCCCCTAGAGTAATCGTGATGACAGGATATTGGAAGGAGAGAGATGCCAAACGGGGGGGAAATGCAGATCACCATTTTCTTTTTTTCATTATTTTCTATCATCGTAAAATTATTTACTTTAACTTATCTTTTAGATATCTGCAACTTCGATAGTCGATCACAAAGAATATTGGTGAAAATAACATTTAATGCAAAATCGGGCCACCTTTTGAAACAACATATGCGACGCTGCATGCTATTCGGTAACATTGTATACTTCATTTTCTTAACATTTTACTTTGTTTCATATAATAACTGAGGTAAAAACGTAATTGTTTACCTCAATTTTTTTAAAACCGAGGTAAATAATATCTTATGCTTCAAAAAAACCGAGGTAAAAAAACTTGTTACCTTGATTATTTGATGTTAGCCAAAAAAAACAAGGGGAAAGGGGAAAAGTAATAGGTCATTTTTCTTGTAGTGTAATCAGAAACAACACTGACACGTTAACTCTTGCTTACCTACTGGACTTGTCAAAAGAAGGAAAATCACCCACGGATTTGCTAAGCAGGTAACCCAAACAACCAACACAACAAAGGAGGTAAGGATAACGCAGCTTTGCATACGCTTGGAAAATCACCAGGCTCGTGAGACTACTGGATACACATCCCCTCATTTTTCTATCCAAAGACGAAGAGAACACTCTAGACTCACACAACCCTGGAAAACAACCAACCTCAAAATGCTAGCGGAAATTCAATTTGTATTTTTCAAACCACCTACCAAATATAATACAAAATTACTACATATAAATGGGGAGGATAATGCGGCTTTGCATACGCCTGGTACATCGCCAGCCTCGTGACTTAAGCATAAATCCGACCCCTTTCCCGCCAAACACCACATCCCCTATCTTACGCTCATCCTTGATTTATACCCTGTCCTGACAAAACCACAACCACACACCAAACCCCACAAAATTCATAGGAACAAAGACACATAAATATTTTGAAAAAACCTTGAAAGATTACAAATAAGACCATGTGATTGAAATTAATACATGCCAGAATTCTAGCCAAAACAACTAGGGCATTCCATAGCCTATTAAAATTTTGGGTTCCATCATCCACATCCAGTATTTCTTCTTGTTTCCACTGCATATACAAAATAACCTCATCTAATCTGGAACCAGCGGCCTCCATACGACGCATATGCTTCACATAGTAAGCCTTTCGATCAACAATAGGTTGGCACTCTAATAAACCTAGCTTCGTACTCATCCAGTACATCGAGTATGTATAAGTTTCTAGGTCTCGTTTTAAACCTTCTTCATGTTCCAAAATTCTAACACAATCCTTCCAACATTCCTCATTACTATTCATAAGAAAACTCTTACTAATCTCGGCACGAAGGTTCCTATTCACCTCGTACTGGTCCTTCAAAAAATATTCCAGCTCTCAACACCTCCTTTATCTTGAAAATAGTGTAGTTCTTCATCCTCTACTTGACTTTCTAACCTCTCATAATTTGTCAAGAGTTGAACGGAGAATTCACGTTCCTCACCATAGAGCCCCTTCTATTACTGAATTTCCTACACTAACCCATGACATTCATCTTCTAGTTTTCTTTTATGCAAAAGAATATCATCAAAGCAATCAGCCTGCTTCGAGATAATATCTTCCATTCGATCACCCTCACAACATTTCCTCGTGAAACACGTCTGGCATTCTTCTTTATGTGGCATAATAACCGTCAATTCCTCTCTTAATTTCTGAATTTGGATCCCTTCTCAAACAGATGAGCATCATATTCATTCAAATGCATAAGATCTCGCCTCATGCATTGTTCTCATCTTGACACAACATCAATAATCCTCAAAAATAGTCTTCTACTCGACCACCTAGTGCTATCTGCCACTCCTTGACTTTAGAAAAGATATTTGAATCATTAAGATATCCTCAAACCTAATCTACATCTGACATACAAATCCTCAATGCATTATTTCAATCAACATAAGATTTATCCATAGGAAGTACACCCACAAATCCCATTAAAAGGAACTTAGTTGACAAAACCATGTCTTAAGAATGCACAACACAATTTATTGACAATTCTCCTATCTATACGTCACATAAATACCCGTTCAAAAATAAAATAAAATAAAATACTAAAAAACAATTTAAATCATCACTAGATTTACAATCCAAATGCATTCACAACTATCCTACTCTAGGACCATAGGTCTCATCCCTATTTCTTAAACCACAAGGCATACCTCCGCTGCCACTCTACACTAAAATCACACTATCACTAAAAGCCTCGGCAACAGTGCCACCTCATAACTTACCATTGACCCGTCCAAACTTAATAGTAGTAGCACACTGATCAAACCCACAACCCTTTAGACCCACCATGGTAGGAAACACATTCATCCGCTCTAGCTATCTAACTCAGTGACTCGAGGCG
>JAULKM010000003.1:8599939-8610608 GCA_032355605.1 Rubia tinctorum | reverse complement strand
TAAGTGCAAAAAGTAAAAACTTTACTCGTAACTCCAAATTGAAATCCGCTCGAACGTGGTGCTTCCCTATACACCCCTATTTTATTTTCCAAATCCTTAACAGAATATTTATCATCGACCAGGAAAAAGAACATATCCGTAATTCTTTCCAATTTCTCTTCCTTATTTCTATGTAATCAACTCTAACTTACTCTAGAACATCTACTAGTGTTTTCCCACAATTCACCAAAAACATTAATTATTTAAATTATTTATATTTAGGTAAGAATAACAAAAATCATGTATTTTGAAGTAATGGATAATGGGAAACACAACTTTGGGCCATATTGTAATTTTCCAAAAAATGTGTACAAGTAATCAATGTTGACTTTTGAGACCCTTCAGTTCACCAATACATGCCCAAATCGCAAAGTCACAATCATATATTATTCAATTGAATTTTGGTGTCACCAATTTCGTGATTTGATAGTTCCAAATTTCATGGAGGGACCTAAGTGCAACAAGTAAAAACTTTACTCGTAACTCCAAATTGAAATCCGCTTGAACGTGGTGCTTCCCTATACACCCTCATTTTATTTTTCAAATCCGTAACAGAATATTTATCATTGATCGGGCACAAAAACATATTAGTAATCTTTTCCAATTTCCCTTCCTTATTTCTATGTAATCAACTATAAGTTACTCTAAAACATTTACTAGCGCTTTCCCACAATTCACCAAAATATATATATTATTTAATGTTTTTATATTTAGGTAATAATAACAAAAATCATGTATTTTGGAACAATAAATATTGGGGAAACACAATTTTGGGCCACAGTGTAATTTTTCAAAAATGTGTACAAGTAATCGATGTTGACTTTCGAGACCCTTCCGTTCACCAATACATGCCCAAATATCGGGTCAGATTCGGGTTTTGGGTTGACTTCGGTCGTGTCGGGTGCGGGTTCAGGTTGATATTTCTCGGGCCAAATTCGGGTTTCAGGTTGAATTCGTTCGTGTCTGGTGCGGGTTCGAGTCGATATTTCTAAGGTCAGATTCGGGTTTTGGGTTGAATTTGATCGTGTTGGGTGCAAGTTTGGGTCAATATTTCTTGGATCAGATTCAGGATTCAGGGTGAGTTCGAACGTGTCGGATTCTCGGTTCGTGTCCGAGATTGACAGCACAGATCGTGGCTGCCGTAATCTTTCCCGAATAATAAGCTCTTATGTTTGTGGGCTGAGCTGAGGCCATGTCATGTTATTTCGGCCCACCTTGACTCCTTCGCCAACCTTACCAAGCTCACACTATAAATTTATTTTCTACCTTAAAATTACGGAGTACTCCATTTTCAAGGCGAAATCTTGGGAAAAATGACATTTTCATATGTATATGCAAAGACGATATTGAATTAAAATTATAGAAAGATAAAAGGTTTTAATTGTAATATTAAAATTTTATTATGCAAGGTGTAGTAGTCATACGTTTATGACCCGATTAATACAACCCAAAATTTTTGTTTTGATTTTTTCTTATTTGCAATTTAAACTTCGGTCTTTTCATAATTTATGGAAAGATCATTTTTCAAGAGACAAACTCTAAGATCTTACATTCATCGAGTATTTATTCTATTACTTTTATGCATTATTAAAATAAGAGTCCGTCTCTTGAAAGACAATTTTTTCATAAGTTGTGGAAAAACAAGATTTAAAGTGCAAATTAGAAGAAATGAAAATAAAAATTTTGGGCTGCATGAATCGGGTTATGAACTTTATAGTTACTATACGTTGCATAATAAAATTTTAATATTGCAACTAAAACCTTTTACCTTTTATTATTTTAATTAAATCCCGTCTTTCCATAAACTCATGAAAAGATGGTCTTTCCTAAAATTTTACCTTAAAATAACAGTAATTTTAAATTAGTCAAAAGGGAGAGAGAGAAACAAGGCATACTTAAAAGGATGAGGGGACTGTGAGAATATTTTGTTTGTAAATAAATAAATTATCATCATTATTTCTTCGTACAGTATCATATTAAGGTTATTTACTATCATACAATCTACTCTCGTTACTTCTCAATTCAACCTACACTTTTTAATTAACTTTCTCATCCAATATCAATAATGAAAGTTGCATCAGAAGTTCTCCCGATATTAACTAAACAACAATAGTGAAATAGCACTCTCACGACTCAACCACCACCAATAACAATGGTTAAACTGCCGAAATATTCTCATTTCAAGAGTTCGCCACCCTAAGAACATTTCGAACCCAATGGTTTGTTTGAGGTGTCTTCTTTCATATGATATCTATTAATTAGAACTTTAATATAACGCACACAAATTAAATGTATCGACCATTCATTTTAAATTTTCATCTCAAAATGAGCAATTGACACCTTCAAAAGCAAAAATGTGCTGCATCATAATAATGTCTGCACCTAACCCTTACATTGAAGACGCACTTATGAATTGATTCAAAGCTTACTAATATAACATATTGACTAGCTTTTACAAATTTTTTACATTGGATATGCTCTTACACCAGAAAATAAGACTCCGTAGTCAGTGGTGGAATTAAATCGGGGCGAGACGGTGCAGCCGCTCCGGTAAACCCCGGTGAACTAAGTGATTAATATTCTTCATATTTTTGTTCGTCCCGACTCATTAAAATTTAAAAGGGTTTCGCCTAGGAGGAAAATTCGTCCGTCCCAGAGATGCCCATGTAGTTCACCCCCTAAAATTTTGTTTCAGTTCCGCCACTGTCCATAGTTACATAGACATCACGTCAATATGGTTTCATCAACAGACATACCCCTCAAGGAGTAAATACTATCAATAGACTACAACTCATCAAATATGCAAATGTAAGCCGGCCAGCGCACTAGAAGTCCCCTCACTTGCGAGTGCATTTTACTGTTCTGAGTCATTGCCCGCAATGAATGGTCGATCAGAAGAACTATGCATAAATAAACTCACCCACAATTCTTCGACAACATTAATCATTCATTCTTTTTTCACGTAAAATGTGGACACAATCAATTCAGATTCACGAATTTTCACTGCGCCTCAAGCTTCATCATCATTCCTATACTACTGTAGCGTAAAAATAGCAGTTTTCAGGTGGAAATTATGATTAATGATATTAATACAAAGTGATACGATGCATGAGTAGAATCTTGAGTTTAATGCGATATAGTAGGCTTAATTATGATGATACGTAGCTTTGCTGCAAACATATATTCATTGCCATGTTTAATTTTACTCCAGAGTGCAATCACTGCTCCTGTGTGCTCGCTTTTACTTCATATCTGAGGAATTTATTATTGCACCTACTGCAGCAAAATTTATAAATTGTCTCTATTCATAAGCTGTCTCCTTTACTATTGTTCAGAATTCGGACTGTCATTTTTATTCGTCTTCTTAATCAAAATTTAACACTGCAATGTTTAGCTCATGTTATTGTGGAGTATTTTTTTTATATATAGAGACGGTTCCCAAGGACATTCCATAACTTCTGAATTTTTTTATTTTTTAAAAAAGAAATAAGGCAATGTTTTCTCGAGACGATTCCTTGCTGAGATCTAAACTAAATTTAAACATCTTGAAAAACAAGAATAATAGACAAAAAAATAAGCTCAATTGAAATTTTAATTAATTAAACTGAATTGAAATGAACTGAACTGAACTGAATTAAAGTGTAGATATACCAGAGAAAACGAGACGTAAGTATCAAATCCAAACATATAGGGCCGGTCATGCTGACCCATGGGTCAAAGCAAGTCTGTTGTCCCGACCCAAATTGATCCAAAATTTGGGGTCAAATGAGTTTGGTTGGGTCGGGTCAAAATTTCTATAGTTTTGAATTGGGTTGAGTCGGAACAAGTCACAGTTCGACCCATATCGATCCAAATGATAGTATATTTTTTATAATTTATTCTAATAAAATGAATAATTTTTAAATATATTAATATTTAAATAATAAATAAAATTACAATTTATTTTCATAATTTAAAATAAGAATTATTTAATTATATATTATTCACTTAATAAAAAATACAATTTTTTTTTCATTCTACTTATTTAGAATACTTTTAACATTTTAATTAAAAATATATTTTTTCTAAAATTTATTTATATAATTATGAATATATATTGCATATTTTTAACCAATATATTATTTATAATTAATAGTAGTTTTACAAAATTATTTTATCTATATAAATATATATTTTCAAGAATGTTAAATTTTTTATGAAGTGAATTAATGTTGGATAGGTTAAATTAAACTATTTTTTAATGATTTTTTTAAAGAATGATTTTTTCCTCAAGGAAATGGGGAAAAATGTACCCGGATCAAAATGGATCGATTTAGGTCAAAATCCGACCTGACCGATACCCAACCCGACTCAAATTGATTTGAATCACTTGATCCAAACGGGATAGGGACATTGACCCGACCCAATAGGCCGGGTCAAAACGGATCGAATCGAGTAATTTGAACACCCCTACTGACATTTGCAATGGATACTTCCGCATCCCAGCTATTATAATATTTATAGATCAATTTTAAAATATATAATTACTATAAATTTAAGAGACCATTCCTTGAAAGGCAGTCATTTCATAAATTATGGAAAAACCAAAGTTTAAATTGCAAGTCAGAAAAACTCTAGATAAAATTTTTGGGTTGCATTGATCGTGTCATAAGATTATAATTGTTGCACGTTTCATAATAAAATTTTAATATTGCTACTAAACCTTTTACCTTTTTATAATTCTAATTCAACCTCATCTTTAGCTATGCCTATAAAAAGACGGTGTTTCCCATGATTTTGCCTAAATTTATTACTCTATCCTTTTTCCAAATTTTATGTAAAATCAAGATAATGATTTTTTTTTTGTAAGTGAAGACCTTTTCGGAGTAAGGAGTGTTCAATTTGTCATGGTCCTCATGGAACATACCAAAAGGGACTGACCTCCCTTGCTGAATTGCTTTTCCCTTTATTTTGTAGTGTTCGTAGCTTGCTGGATCTTTTATGTTGTGTATCCCATGGACTCAAAATGTAGAAATCCAAACATACAAAACACATTGAATGAACACATATGGTATAAATATTTCTGCAGGGATCATTTGTTAGTATTGGGAATATATTTTTTAATATAAATATGGCATAGAATGAACACGTCATAATAATATATATTACAATAACATAAGGTTTGAATTTTGTGTCAAATTTTTACTATTCGTGATTGCAAATGACAAAGGTCCATACCAACATTTAATGTCTTACATTATTCGATAGGATGTTTCATTTAATTGTATGTATTGACAAGCGGAGGACTATGTTTTATTTTCAGACGTAGCAAGTGTAGTGGAGTACTACTAAGATTTACATTTATCTTATTCATCAGTATTATATCATCTCATTTAGGAAGGGGTATGGTCGGGTTTGAGTCAGATCTAATATGATTCAGATCTGATCCTAAAATATAATTAGATCAGAATTCAATCCAGATCTATCGAGTTTAAATTTTTTAGATTCATACTCACATTTGATGGGTTTTAATGAATCTAAAAAAGAAGGTTAAATGGGTCTTACATCCTCATCTCTTTTGTTTTTGCTAAATAAAATACATATAATTCTAAATACAAAATGTTGAGTTTAACATGCCGGTGAATTTTTTCAGGAAAAAAACTACAATTCATACTAAAAAGTTCAAAATCATACAACAAATTAATACATGAGAGATAGTATTTGTTATTTCATGAATAAAAATATAAACTTTCTAATCATATTTTCTCTTGACGTAAAATATAAATAAACCTACTTATTGATGAATAGTGACATAAGACATAATAACAGAGACTGAGGGAGTACCAGATCTGACCTGAATTTGATGAATCTAAAAAATTAAACATGTAGCCAATTCAATGGATCCGTGCCATAGAAATTTGGATCGAATTCTAAACCTATTCTTATCCCTAATCCCGTAGTAGTTTACATTTCACTCTCTTCGAATAGAGTTCCATCAATACTTACATATGACCAGGATCGATTTTGAGGGAAGGCGAATCTGGGCGGACGTGCATTTCGGATCATTCTCAATTTATTTATTTTAAAAAGATTATATATACTAATTCATTTTCACTAATTTATATTCTTTTTTTAGGGTCCCAAATTTGTAGAAACTGACAGTGTAAACTATATGAACTGTGATTTCATGTTCAGGTAATCTTTCACATTCCTAACTTTTGCCAAGTCGTTTTATGCGTAGTCTTTAAGAAACAAAAATGAATAGATGATTAATTTGTGAGGTGATAAAAGATGTAAAGTGCTTTTATCGTTAAGGGTATGGACGTTTATGCATGTGATGGTTTGGCCGCTATTAGTATTAGCCATTCCTTTTGGTTCATTTTATGAAGTGGATAAAACAGTGTTTTGTCATGTGTTATACATGGAAAAGATAACATCAAATTAGATTACAGGATAACCTTAAATTATATATATACATAAACAATGTGATAATAATTGTTGTGCAAATATATGTGGAATCAAAATATCCCACTCTTTTTAGGGTTAAATAGGCTTGCAATTACCAAATCCTAACTACAGATAATAAGCATGCATTAATTTGACAATAAATATTGAGTATTGTCTTGCTAAGACCACGCTTGCTTCAATGTGAGTCTCATAAATACTCGGGTGATAAAAAAACACATCACATAGCTTTGATCATGGCGAGAGAGAGAGATTAAGAGTGAAGGTGGCAACAAAGTTGAGATGATGGCGGTGGTAGAATCCGAAACTCGAGTTTATCATATTCCAACTTTAGCAATCTTTGACTCTATATCACTTGAATGACATGTGAGAGAAGGTTCAGATAGATCATAGGATTAGATTTCCTTGGATTGGCGTCGGTGTAGTTGACGATGAGCATCGTTCCTGTGGAAGTTTGTATCGGTAGCGTCGGAGTCGAGTTTGGAGGAACGAGAAACGGGGATGAGTATGACAAAGAATAATGAAATGGGGGAGACAAAGATGCAAATCAGAGGGGGCAAAATGGATTTGGAATTTCGAGATTTGAAATGGTCAAAACGGACATTTTTACCGTTAACTTTTTGCTGCACACGACATTTTAAATTCGAGATTTGAAAGGGTCAAAATTAATAGATCAAGACCTGACGATCACTCATGACCATTGATCCTTCTGGGTTGGAAGTGCAGGTAATGCATGGGATCTCCTGTAGCTTTTCGTGGCAAAGGTTTGAAGTGCAGATTAATGGTCTTGCCAAAACAGTTGCGTTGGATTGCTCTATAACTTGATACGAAAAACTGAAATGGATGATTTGACCATTTTACCGACCCATGATTAACTCATAAACATAATCCATTCGATTCACATTTTTCAATTATTAACCATACCTGCTTGAATTTAAAATATACGGATATTTTAGGGATGTATACCAATATAACCCTACCAACTTGACATAAGTGTCAATTTAACCCTCAGATAATTTTTAGTGCAGATATAACCCTACATAGTTGATGTAAGTGTCAATATAACCCTCAGACCTCATTTCCGCCGGACCACCGTCGGACCGCCGTCAGACCACCGTCAGACCACCGGATTTTCGTCGGACCACTTATAGGGTTATATTGGCACTTACATCAACTATGTAGGATTATATCTGCACTAAAAATTATCTGAGAGTTATATTGACACTTATGTCAAGTAAGTAGGGTTATAAAAGCATTTTTCTCTAAAATATATAGCTCACATGACCTACAGGTGCCCGTGCCCCCGATAATTTTCATATATCCACTGACCCTGTTTGCTTCCCTTCCATGGAGAAGGTATTGTGGAGAGAAGTACAGTTTTCACAAAATTGATTTCTCGGAAAATGGAGCAAGAGGATAGTCACATAATCCATAATGATGACCCTATTAAAGGGCATTCAAATCTGCTCCGATTCCACTCAAATCCCAACGTCTATCTTTTCTCGCAACCTGTTCCCCTTTTTTATTTTCCTCAAACTCTGCAATACTCCACAATTTGGCTGTCACATATTGCAAGCAAATTGATAGAGTATGATGTTTTTAATTAATTCCTCCTTATTTATTTTTACTATTAGATAGTCAATGTTTCCAACTATCTTTAATAATTTTAAATAAAAAATTCATATTAAAAAAATGGAGTCCATTTTTTTAGTTGTCTCACACTTACCTGATTGCGATTTTTTAAATAACACACTGTATATTTTTAGCAAGATTCTTTCAATTTCATCCACTCATTCTACTTTTTACTTTCTACATTCAATTTCATCCACTCATTTTCATCACCTATATCCAAGCGCATATACCTATGGTGCCACAAATAGAGAAACAGATGTGGTATTAAGATAAATTTAACAAGATCTCACATGATGAGTCCGTCTCTTGAAAGCCGGTCTTTATAAATCATGGAAAAACCAAGGTTTAAAGTGCAAATTAGAAGAAATGAAGATAAAATTTCCGGGTTGCATGAATCGAGTTATAAACTTTATAACTACTACACGTTGCATAATAAAATTTTAAAATTGCAACTAAGATTTCTTACCTTTTATTATTCTAATTAAACCTCATCTTTCCATAAACCTATGGAAAGACGGTGTTTTCCAAAACTTTGCCTATTTTTTTATTATACTCCCTCTGAGTTTTTAACATTGAATCCCAACAAAATGACACATTTTGTTATGAAATGTAAAATGTGTGGAGGATATTGTATTGAGAGAGTAAAAAGGAAATTGAACTGATAGAAATACAATTAATTTTGCCAAAAAAGGAAGGAGTCATTATTAAAAGACCAAAAAAAGGAAAAAGAGTCAATGTTAGTAGACTCGCCCGAGTATAGGAGTATTTGAAATTTAGAGTTAAGGTTTACAAGATTTTGAAAAAGAAATTAAACAAATTTTATTGGGACTGAGGGAGTACTATTCTTACTCAATCTTTTACGTATACAATTTGATATGGTAGGAAATAAATGCAGAAAAGTAAAGATACTTTGGAAAGAAGTGGAAGTTGTTGAAGTTTAATAACATCATTAACATTTTTTTTATCATTTTGATTAGTTTTCATATCATGTTAATTTTATTGAGATGGACGAAAAAGAAAATCGTGTCATTTTCATTAAAACAAAGATAGTATGTTATTTTAAACCCGTAACACTTCGGTCCTATTCTTTTCAATTTACTAAGTTCCGCCAATCAACTTTTCTTGAACCAATTGAGTAATTTTAGTACTCTCTCGTTCTTTGTTCATGGCTCATACATAAGAAATGAGGACATACAATTTTCAAAACGTAAAATAAGTAACTTAGTTTGAATTGGAGGAATAGAAAGTAAATTTGATGGAAGAAAATAATCAAAGATTAATAATAAAATATAAATGGAGCCTTTATAATAATAAAAAGCGACCTTAGAGGTGACATATAACCTCATATATTGAGTTCTCATATATTGAGTTATAAGTTCTTTTAGGGGCATAAATGCTTATATATTGAATTATAAGTTAGTTAAACATCAATTTAGAAATCTAACATTTGGTTTGGCTGGAGTTTAGGTTTCATTTTAGATACTCTATTTACTATTTAAACTCGAATAAGGTGGGTTGGTTCTAGAAAACCGGACGAGATAATACTTGCAGATCTAAATTTTACAATTATGAGAGTGAATAGTACTACTGCAGTATCAAATATCAAATGACTGAAGTACCGTACGAGCCTCCAATATTAATATTGGATACTCCATCCATCTCCCAGCTAGATTTGCACTGCAATCATTATCACGCTGTTTAAAAAACATATTTGACCGTTAATATCTTTACCTAGGCAAATTAAAAGTTTATATTCAGAAACTACTTGTTACGACGAATTGAACAATACCATACACAATAATATTATTGCTCATAAATCTATTCAAATATGCAGTCAAACTTTGATAGAGAATAGTGTCAAAAAAGTAGAAGTGCAAATAGAGTTGGGATACATGGAGTACAATGAAAGACACCATAAAAATAGCTGCATTCACTAGAAATTAGCTGATACAACCAACCAGATTACAATTTTCACAGCATTTTTGACTATGTGTAGCTAGAAAACACCTAAAACATGGAAATCACATTCTAATAATGTTAATTATAATCATAAAGGCTGTGAAAAAAGAACCCAATCCCACTAATTAATACTTAAACAATACTAAATACTAAGATTAATTAGTATTTTATACCACGAAAAGACCAAGATGCCCCTACCTTACCTAGGCACCCACACATGCAAGTTCTGCTTCCATGGCTGCCGTTTTTACACACTAATTACTTCATTAAACACAAAACCACTAAATTACGATGATCACAAACTTATTAATAACGTTAATTAGAACCCGACGGTAGCACGTGAGGAATCTAAATCTCACGTGACTCCCTCCGCCCATGCAGGAACGGCGATGCCGCCGCCGACCGAACGGAGAAGACGCCGTTCCAGATCTCCGTGAAGGCCCTGACGATTATTCCATGGTAGTACGGCGAGTTGAGCTGGAGAAAGCAGTTGAGGAGCTCTTTCAGATCGTCCTTGGAGTAAATCTCGTTCTCCAGAATCATCTGCAGCATCGACTGCCGGAAGTCGAGGTACGGGTCGTCGGAATCCTTCTCC
>JAULKM010000003.1:8582893-8599839 GCA_032355605.1 Rubia tinctorum | reverse complement strand
TCTAACTCCCACCATTAATCCCCTTCAGACCAATAACTCGCAATTACCACATCCTATCTATGGATAGTAAGCAGGCATTAATTTGGCAATAAATAATGAGTATTGTTTTGCTAAGAGTAAGAGTAAGAGTAATTAGGAATTGATGTTAAACAATACTTGCTTCTATGAGTCTCATAGATACTCCGCCAACGAAAAACACATCACATAACTTTGATCATTTCTCGAGAGAGATTGCGTTTCTTGGCTGGCGGGTAACCACGGGTGAAGGTGGAGACAAAGTTAAGATGACGGCGTCAGTACAATTCAAAATTTGAGTTTACTGGATCCCATCTTTTGCAATCTTTGACTTTATATCACTTGAATGACATGCGAGAGAAGGTTCATATAGTTCATATGATTATATTTTCTTTGATTTGTGTCGGTGGTGTTGACGGTGAGCAACAACAATGGCGTTCCAGTGGAAGTTTGTGTCGGTAGCGTCGCAGTTGAGTTCGGAAGAACGGGGAACAAAGAAGACAAAGAAGAATGCAAATCGGAGAGGAAAGGGTAAAAATGCAAAGATGCAAATCGGAGGGGCCAAAATGAATTTGGAATTTTGAGATTTGAAAGGGTCAAAATGGATATTTTTACATTTAACATTTTTTTTACACACAATAGTTAAATTTTGAAATTTGAAAGGGTCAAAATTGATCAAGACCTGATGATCACTCACCATCGTTGATCCTTCTGATTTGGAAGTGCATAGGATCTCCCGTAGCTTTTCGTAGCAAAGGTTTGAAGTTCGCTTCAGTAGATTAATGGTCTTGCCAAAACAGCTGCTTTGGATTTCTCTTTGACTTGAAACGAAGCATACGGAAAATTAAATTGGGTAAATTCACGAATTTGACCATTTTACCGATCCACGATCAACCCGTAAACCTAATTCATTATATTCATATTTTTCAATTACACATTTAATTCGTTATTCATTTAATTCGTTATTCATTTAATTCGTCACTCATTTAACTATATTTGCTCAAATTTAAAAATAAACAAATTACTTGATCCGTGTATTATGGCTCAATATTCTGATTTTCTAGGATGAGATGTTGGGTGGGTCAATGGAGTGGAATGAGTGCACATGAATCCCAGATTCCCAAGTCATACTATAACATTGATTTCTTCGAAATACACTTACACAAACACAATGATGGCACTGCTCGGAAAATGGACCAAGAGAATAGTCTCATAATCCATAATGACCCTATTAAAGTGCATTCAAATCTGCTCCGATTCCTCTCAAATCCCAACGTCTATCTTTTCTCACAACCTCTTTGATTTTGACCACAATCCCCGCCATTTTTTATTTCCTCGAACTGCGCAATTCTCCAACCTTGAAACGTAGTGCTCCCTCCGTCCTTATTCAAAATTTATAAATTTTGATACTGTTATCAAAATACATGTTTGACTGCTAATATATTTAACCATGTATAATAGCGGTAAAATATATATATAAAAATTACTTGTTACGACGAAACCAACAGTATCAGATAAAATCCCCAATTCACTAGATTAATGCGGTGTTGAGTTTTATTCTTTGATTTTCTTTTGCTTTCAATCACACGAATAGAAAAATGCGGGATATATGGTATAAAATATAAGAATTTTGATGATATTTTGTTTATTTTGTTGAGTTTAATTTGAATTGATGATTGTATACCTTTGGTGTTTTGTGCGTGATTGTTATTTTGTATATTTTTCAACATAGGTTTTTAATGTTTATTGGTTTTGCTTTTTATTATGTGTTGATATAACTCTACAATTTTTACGAATGTGCTGATATAACCATATAAGTTTTAAGAATGTGCTAACATAACCCTATCAGTTTTCATAATGTGCCGATATAACCCTATCCGGCGGTGATTTTGTCATTTTAGGGGGGTCAACGTCAAAAAAACACGGTCAATGCCGAATTTCTCACCAGAAAGTTATATTTACACTTTTATCAATTAGTTTGAGTTATATTTGCACTAAAAATTATCTCAACATTATATCCACATTTTATTAAATATATAGGGTTATATTTATATATTACCCTATTAATTGCTACTGCAGTATCTAACATCAAACAGATTACAAAGAAAGACACCATAAAAATATGAATATTCCGATTGCAAAGAAAGACACCATAAAAATAACTGCATTCACGGGAAATTAGCTGATACAACCAAACAGATTACAATTTTCACAGCATTTTTGACTATGTGGCTAGAAAACACCTAAAACATGGATATCACATTCTAATAATGTTAATTAATTATAATCATAAAGGCTGTGAAAATAGAACCCAGTCCCACTAATTAACAATTACACAAATGCTAAATACTATAACTAAGTTTAATTAGTACGTATTTTATACTAATCAGACCTCACGAAAAGACCAAGATGCCCCTACCCTACACCTAGGCACCTACACATACGGATTCCGCTTCCATGGCTGCCGTTTTTACACACTAATTACTTCATTAAACACAAGTCCACTAAATTACGATGATCACAAACTTATTATTATTAACGTTAATTAGAAACCCGACGGTCGCACGTGAGGAATCTAAAGCTCACGTGACTCCCACCGCCGCCGACCGGACGGAGAAGACGCCGTTCCAGATCTCCGTGAAGGCCCTGACGATAATCCCGTGGTAGTACGGCGAATTGAGCTGGAGAAAGCAGTTGAGGAGCTCTTTCAGATCGTCCTTGCAGTAAATCTCGTTCTCCAGAATCATCTGCAGCATCGACTGCCGGAAGTCGAGGTACGGGTCGTCGGAATCCTTCTCCACCGCCACGCTCTCGCCGCCAAGCCGCCCGAAGCCCTGCACCGCGCGGGAGCTCTTGATGCCGGAGGATTCCGCCTCCGAGGAGGGGGTGCCGACGTCCATGTCGGAGGAGAATGTGGTGGTGGCGGCGCTGGTCTCGCCGAGGGAGCCGGAGGAGTAGTAGTACTTGTGCTTGGGCTTCTTCGGCGCGGCGGCGCGTTTGCGGTAGTTGGCTTTGTGGGGGTTGAAAATGTGGGAGAGGAGGAGGCGCGGCCGCCGGCAACCGCCGCAGCCGAGGTCGACGGCGGTGGAGTTGAGAATGAGCTTTTTCTTGCCCGTTGACATTGGAAATGGGAGTTGCAGAGGAAGAAAGATGGAGAGGTTTGTTTGAAGGGGGAGTTTTGGGGTTAAGCTAAAATGGAGGTTGAAGGTCATGCTATAAATTAATTGGGCGAGTGGGACCCTCTGCTCTTTCTTTCTTTTACTTTTACATCCCTCAACTTTTATTAAATTAATCCATTCATGCTTAAAGAAGTGGGATTACACCTTTTTATGGATATAAGTACATGATAGGTAGAATTGGATGGTAGGATTCTAAACCTGTTTAAAGTTTTCTATAAGACCTATTAAAAATTAGACTAATCATTAAAAAAATTATTTCAATAAATTTTAGAATCAGATTATAATTGATTGTATATTTATTATTATTTTTACAAGAACCTGATCTCAACAAATGAAAATAAACCTCAACTCACCATTTTAATTACATTAATTATAAAATGACTCCATCTAAAATAATAATTTGCGTTTCATTTATGATATATATAACCGGCTGGTAAGTTGATACTATAATGGTAAATAAACTTTATTTTTCATCCATGACTTTTTTTACTTTTTAGCTACCTCATTACATGTCAGTTATTGATATATCATTATACTAGTATGCAATTTTAAAAACCAAGATTGTTAACGTGGCACCATAGATATATGTAATTGGATTTAAGTAACTAAAATGAGTAGATGAAATTAAATGTATAAAGTAAAAAGTAGAATGCGTATATGAGAATGAAAAATCTTGCAAAAAATGGAAAAAAGTGTGTCATTTTATAAAAGCATCTCAATAAAATAAGTGTGTCAGAAATAGATGAACGGAGGAGAAGTGTTAGTTTCTTTTAAGGCTAATTAATCTGACAGGTATAGCATGCACGGTGAGGAAGCAGTATTAAAAGGAAACAAAATCCGCAAAAAGGAGAATTCAGATCTCTATCTTGTTCCCCATCTGTTGCTCTCGTATTTTAGGAGTTGAAAGAATGATACTCTCTCCGTTTCATTGGATGCTGACACACTTTCTTTTTTTTGATTATTTTTGTGAATTTGACACATTTTTCTTTTATGACAAGATTCATTCAATTTCATCTACTCATTCTACTTTTTACTTTTTAAATTTAATTTCATCAACATATTTCATTCACCTAAATCCAAACATTTAAGTCTATGGTGTCACATCCAACGAAACGGAGGTAGTACAGAAGAAGAGAATTCCATTATGATTATATATTTATTCATTATTTTTTTAATGCCCATATAGGTTTGATATGTTAATAAGAAGTTAAGCCATTTTTTCATGATTGAAAAATGAACGCAATTGAATGATAGTAATATTGCAGAAGGAGTAATAAAATTAATTTACTTTAACTTGAAAACTCAAATTAAAAAACTTTTGATTGATACACATGAATGAGTGGTCAAAAGTAAACGTTACATGAGGATATGGGAAGCGGGGTCACGTGTTTTTGGGATAAAATAGTGGTAAGGTATAAAATGGGGTCACGTGTCTTTTGAAAGATTTTCTTTTCATAAGTTATGAAAAGACTAATATTTAAAGTGTAAATTAGAAGAAATGAAGATAAAATTTACGAATTGCATGAATCGAGTTATAAATTTTATGAATACTATACGTTACATAATAAAATTTTAATATTATAACTAAGATCATTTACCTTTTATTATTCTAATTAAACTATGTTTTTCCATAAACTTATGGAATGACGATCTTTCTCAATACTCTGTCTAAAATGAGAGTGTAAATTAAATAAATGGAAAGTTGGAGGAAGTTGACATGACAGTATGAGGTAGATGATGCGAAGAAGAATGATCTGGGGATCCAATTTATTCTATAATTATAATAATGCAATATGCACCACTTTCCTGCAAATTGACCTCATTTTATATCTCTCGTTGATGAAAATTAGGAGCAAAATCAGGAGAACCGGTTATGAATAATTCAACTCGGGAGCCGTTTTAAACGCAATGAGGTAATGCTGTTGAAGTACTCCGTTTTGGATTTGAGTTCTTAATTTTAGTTTTAAACACAAAGATTTTAATTGCAATATTAAAAATTTATTATGCAGCGTACAATAATTATAAGTTTATTACTTCACTAATGCAATTCAAATTTTTATCTGCTTTCTTTTAATTTGCAATTTGAACCTAAGTCTATAAGTTATGAAAAGATCGTCATCATTGAATTACACATTTATTTCTTTTAACATCGATGTAGTTGGATTGCGTACCATATGATAACCCTTTCAGTAACCTTTAACAATAAAATCATAAGGATATATAAACAATCAAACCATTTTAAAAATAAATAAATTCCCGAGTTTTGTTCAGTTTTTTATTTTAGAGATCTAATAGTTGATATGAAAACCATATATTTATCATGAATTGTATCTTGATTCATTGACTAATGCATCTTTTTTTATAATAAAGTATTTCATAATTCAGTCCACACTCTTATAAAAAATTATGAATTTTAGATCAATTATTTTTATAGACATTATCTTGCATTGCTCGATCATGTTGGTAGTTTCCGTTGTGGTTTCTCAAACTGAGGTGGTACACAATGATGGTGGTGTGGTTTCCGAGGTTGAGTTGGTCCATGAAGGTGCGATGATGGTTCCGACTTCGCAGTTGGTGCAACAACTAGATATTTTCAAGAGGTCATACCCAACTATTCCATTTTTCAATGGATCCAACTGCTAGATATTTTCAAGAGGTCATACCCAACTATTCCAATTTTCAATGGATAAAGTTTTAGAGTATCATTTAATAGATCACAAGACCGTATTGAGGGTACCCATTGTATTTCCCTGATTGCGAGATGGTCCATGAAGGTGCTTTGGTGGTTCCAATTTCGATGATGGGGGTTCGTTGGTGGTCTAGGAGTTGGGTGTTCTCATGGTCCACAAAAATGTGACGGTGGTTCTGGGTTCGATAGTGGTGATTTGTTAATAGTGCAACAACTCGATATTCCCATAGTACATGATGGTGCGATAAGAGTTCCAAATTCAGTGGTTGTGGTTCATTAACGGTGCAGCAGGTCGATGTCACCTAGTTTAATCTTATTAATAGATTAGGATGTTTTGTCTGTAATTTAATTGATTGTACATCAATTTTTATAAAAGTAACAACCATGTTTATCTAAATAGACTATCAGCTTCTCAGTGAATATTTCAGTGTACTTCCCCCGTGCCATCCAACACGCACAAAATCTTTTTTTAGTCAAAGATGTCGAACTTTGATCACATATTTGAATAGATGTATGAACAATTATTTTATCGCATGAGATATGGTTAGATTTGTCGTAACATGTAGTTTCTAAATATTAATTTTTTTTGTGTCATTATTTTCCATAGCTACACATATTTACAGTCAAGCATGTTTATTGGAGATCGTGAAAAGATTATGTGTTCAGGAGGGAGCAGGAAACTTTACTGATTTTCAGATAATGAAAATATCAAATTGCGAGGGGATGTTAAGCCCTTATTTATCTGTCTAAAGAAGCTATTTGAGTACTTTGGTTTCATCCAAGGAAGGATCATTTCATTATCTTTCACATGCGGTTGAAGGATGACCACAATTCATCATCACCTCTCTCATTTTCAGCGGTCAAAAGAACCACGGGGGGTTCACTGTAGCTGCAAAACTGAACAAAAAGAGCGAAAAGAAAAGCTACAGCTCCAAATGAAGTACGTTTCCAGATTTCTACCACATGAAAAAAAAAACACCCCCTCCAAAACTGAAAAGAGCAAGATTTATTCTAGTGTTGATGATAAATTCAGTGTGATGGATGCAGTGTCACAGGAATAAAAACAAACACGGAACCACCTCATTAGTTCAATCAATTATAAAATGACCCGTCAAACGATTAGTCAGCGTAAAACAAGACTTCGTTTAACCCAAATTGTGACAGGTTCTTTCAATTTGGAAGGACACTAAACGATGAAGTAGTGGGGTGTGATGTTATGTTTCAGCCTTCTTCGTATAAATTTTCCTATCATGTCCGATGTGTGTAATAAGCCAATTGTTTCATTTATGACACCTGACACAGCTTTCGTCTGCTTCTATACAAGCCAGGAGAAAAAAAAATGGTAGGTTATGATCGCTGCCAACACGCAATGATCATGTATTGCATCCAGAAAAAGAAGACCCATTTTTCTCACCTCACGGTTCTCACTACCTTTAACCGGAGTCCCTCCGTCCCAGCAGAATTGGCAACTTTGTTTTTTCAAAGTCAAATTTCATAAACTTTGACCGTAAATATATATTAATCTATAATATATAATAAAAATATCATGTAAGATCTTGTTAATTCATCTTAACATTTATTTTCTAAATATCATTTTTTTAATGCGAAATTGGTATATGTAGCTAGAGATATTGACGGTCAAACATGATCATTGAAGACCGTGAAAAAGTAAAGTGGCCAATTCTGCTGGGACGGAGGAAGTAGCTTCTTATTTTATGTAGAACCTTCAAGGCCCCAAAAGGGCCAAATACCAGACCATGACAAGGTGCTCATTAAATAGCCTATTAGTATTTTACCCCATCAAGATAAAAATAACCGTTGAATTTCGACCAGAGAAGCCCATGACTTGGAAGCAGATAGTCGTCTATCCTTTTATTTTACTGGTCCAAAACAAACAGGTAAAGTAAATGAAGGAGCAAATGCTCAAAATAGTAAACACTTTCAGTTGAAATTCACACTTTCATACTCTCATTTTGAATTTGTGCTGAGGCATCAACTTTTTCGCTTAAGTGACACCATTTTAATTTGAAATGGTAAACGGCACATCTTCAAGGCATAAAAAAAATTGGTGCCATTAGTGGACATATTAAAAAATAGGTATGAAAAATGTGAATTTCGATTAAAAGAATGTGTCATTTTGGCTATTTTCTCGTAATTGAAGCTATGATGACGAGAATATGATCAATATTGCCGATCCCACATAATGAAATAAAGGCTTGGTAGCAGCTGCTGTTCGAAACAAACAAATAATGTAGGATTTGTACCTTAAAGGCCAGAAGGAATTGATAAGTAACCAGTTATCCAAGTAGAGACACGCTGAGCAGCCCATAAAGCGCCAGCCTCTGTGCAAGAAAAAGCATGAGTGTGGCCCTGGCGCTCAATTTCAATGACTGCATCTGGGACCTGCTTTGATATCTGTAAGCAAGAAAAGTGGGTGAGTCTATAGTATTTTGAAGGAAATTGTAAGGCTTTAAAGGTGAAAACAGATGTAACTTTGCATGTCTATGAGGTGAATTTGCATGTTTTGCAACTTGCAACAAATGAGGATAACTAGGACCAAATTACTACAACAATTATCGTTCTGAAACTGTGTGCAAAAGCTATCCAATCCTCGGCTCAGGCTGCTGAGCTAATTTCAGAAACTGAAGAGAGTGGTTCTGAATCTTGGACCTACTTATATGTAGTTTGCAGTCATCCTGGCGAGAACAAATAATGACGTGCAATTAACCCTTAAATGGCCTAACGACTAATGCAACTTGCTGTTTCATAGGTTTTTAACTCTTCTCTGATGCTGATAACTCAGCAGCCCCGAACTCGTTTTGAAGCATTATGTATTCTAACTATCAATATCAAGTCACAGAACAACCAAGACTTTTATCCTATTATTGCTCCAGAACTCTTACAAGTTATAACAGACAGATTTTCATGAATATTCAAAGAAACACAACTCACAAGGTTGGTAAAGACGATAAGTATGTATTAAGTGCCTAATAGTTCGACAGTAAAAATTGGCATTTACCTCCTCGGAAAGATGTAAAGGACCCCAGTGATCATCCAGACCGAACAAAAATGAGAACTGACTTCTTTTCTCCCTTATGAAGTTCCAGTCTGGAGTTTCTGAAAGCTAAAGGAACGAGACATTGGTGCTTTATAGATACAACTAGAGAATAGGGAGAAGAACAGCTTCTTAAATATACAGATATATGTATTTTAGCGATTCCAGCACTCTTTTTTCCCTTCTCCCTTTTCTCAACTATCGAATGTAGAGTAAGAAATATGTTACCTCACTGAATTCTGTCATCGCCATATAGAGCATGTTTCTAATTGTATGATACTGAAAATAAAGAGTTAATCAGCGAAAATCAAACACGGAAAGTAATTGGCATGGAAACAATAACGATAGTGCACCAAAAATGTCCACAGAGATCATATTCACTTATGAATTATGATCACAGAATAAAATTACACATATATGCTGAAATTATATAGCTAGACAACTTCTAACTGAACTTATGGTACACAATCACATTGTTGCATTTTACTATAAGGAAAAGGCAGATGATCTAAAACTAGGTACACAGCCTATAACTTTCACTCATGTTTCTCTAACCCAGTTACTTACCTGAAGCACATGAGTACAGAGTGCATCCACTGCAGCAGAAGACCAAAGCTTCCCTAAGGAATATTTAATAAGAACCCTGGATGCCCAAATCGGTATCATTCCAAACAATGCCACAATTGAACTAATTGCAGCACATAATAGTGGGGACCTACCATTACAACCATGAACAATCAATATCTGAAGAAGTCGCAAATTATTATTCATCAATGAATAGCCACTATAAAAATTAATCATGAAAAGAAAGAGAAGTCATTAATGAAAAGAAAGAGCTTACACTGCAATTTTTCTAATCATAGACTGTGTTGAAGATTTTGTATTTACGGCCAAAAATGGATACAAACAGACACAATATCTAACCTACAAGGACAAAGGATGCATCAAACTACTATCCAAAGTTCCAATATCTAAATATTAAAATTAAACCAACAAAAAAAAATGCTGGACTGGAATATTGATCGGATTTTATCACCTTTTCCTGTGATCTTTTAAACATTTCAACAGATATGTGGGCACCAATGGAGTGACCAACCTTCACAGAGAAGTAATTTGACCACGTGAGAAACTAAATTATGAACTGATAGCCGCGGTTTAAAAAGAACCAGAAACAACCTAAGTCAAAAATGATTTATTGATGCAGGATCAAGTGATAAGAAAATGAACTGACCTGGTGAATAGAGTAAAACTAACAAATTAGCAATATCTAGAGGTTTAAAAAAAGGAATCATAAGTGTATGTAAAAAAGCAACAATAAAAACATTCACCCCTTAATATCTAGGCTTGGCAATATGAACAAAATCTTTCTATCGCATTCTATCAAAACAAAACATTTACATACTTTATACTAGTTTTTTTTCCAAAACTTAAGGAAGCTCTATAAGACTACATCAACCCATACACATTGCACTTAATTATACCATTGTGAAGTAGCCTTACCAGTACAATTGGGACTTCATTATCTTCAAGCTCTTGTTCCATAAAACTCATCTATGACACGTTGCATAAATCTAAATCAAAACCAGATTAAAAGGGAATTCAAAAGAAAAACTTCTTCAACACTCACAATGCACATTTGACCTACCTTATGATCAATCTGTTCTTGTAAGGAGAACAACCTCCCGTTCTCCCAATTCTGGAAATGGATACATGAACTTTGAGTGTATCCAAGGTATTTAACAAATCATTCACACGTACTTAATTAGCAACATAAAACAAATTCTCAATGTGGAGAAGATAGAACTGAAGTTAAATACTGAGCATTAGTCAACCTGCTAGTATTACCTTCTGCGTATGAGCCACATGCCCGATAGCTGATAAACCGGAATGTCAGTAGCCAACCATTATCATCATAAATTCCAAAAGCTATAAATATATACTAAAGCTTCAGACAGTAAACGCTTCTTCAAAGTATGAGCATATTAAAACCACGAAATTACCAGTCACAGTAGCCTTTCCTCCCAAATGCTCATATAGCGACTCCAAAAAACCAGTATAGAATGAAACAACACCTGCCGGCAAGCATGAAATCACACCTTTTCCTTTAGAAACACGACTTCCTCAGTTCCTTATGAAGACGAGATACATCACAATTCTTTTTTTAAAAAAACGCACCTGGATTGCCAGGGATGAACAGGACATGAAATGCAGGATTAGGAGATCGAATTTCTACCAAATCCGTCTTATGACTGAAAAGATAATTGAAAATTAAGCGTAAATACTAAGCTAAACTGATAACTGAAACAAGGGGGAAAGAACAAACAGCGAGCATACCCAGCTATGTTGCAGAGGCGGAAATCAGCGCGCCTTTTCTCGTCTATCCGCCTGACATTATCGTCGCTCGTCTTCGGATTTGCAGCATTCATTGACGAGAATTTTGCCCTGTTTGAACACCTGGGAATTAAGATGATCGTCAGCAATTGGAGACTGGAGCAGCCAGTAGTACAATATCAACACTAAAATTTGTGAGTGTTGTGCTTCTTCAGCAAATGAACTTGCAGAACAATGTGGCGGCGGTACCTGGAGGACAAAATCGGGTTGATGGCTCGGGCAAGAGGGAAGCGAAAATGGGCCAGTATCATCGAACCGCTGATTAAATTCCCAACCGTTACCTCTGTTACTTTGCAGTTGCGAAATGTAATGTGATAAAAACCTGAGGGGGTCGGTGTAATATTATTAGAAATCAGAGGCGGTAAAAAATAATTAAGTGAAATCTGAAGGATGAGATCGCAAAGTCGCCAGTTTCCAGGACTGACGTTGACTGGACTCTGTCACGAGCACAAGGGTTAAATAGTCTTTTGCTATTCAATAAAGTCTCAACGGCAGAAACTTGAGGTGGGAGCTTATGGCTTCTTGACTGAGAGCTAGAGTCGGTTTGGGAGCAGTTTAATGGCAGTTAACTGTTTATTGATTGTATAAAATAAATAAATAGGGGGAAGGTTTTCAGAAAGATCGCAATTTATAGTTTGACTAGTTTTGAAGCCATTTTTTCTCTCCAAAACTTTTGTAATATGGCTTGGATTTCTTTGATCGCAACCGACTCCGTGAAGCACCTCAGCGGGCCTGGGATTCAGGATTAAACCTAATCCAGTTTCTTTGCCAAACACTAACCCAGTCCAGATATAAGCAAAACACTTCTTTTGGCCCATATCCAATTGCTAGTTTTTTCCAATAAATGTTGATAAATTTTCTGAGTATATTAAAATGTGATTAAGAAAATATATTTCAGATTCATAAATATTCAATATTTTATTTATAAAATTATCATTACATTTGACATTAATTCATGTTATATACTTAGTAGTAATAATAGTTTAAGCTATGAATATAGTATAATTAATATTTAAAGTAACTATATTTGGCTTAATGTAATTACAACTATACTTTCTTTGAATTTATAATTTCTTTAATAAATTATTTTCACACTATTGTTTAAATTGTTTAATGAAAAATAATTTTAAAATGAGTTTTACTTCGAAGATTTTTTTATCCATAATATCTTTTTCCTTTTTAGATGATAGACACAATTTCATGGCTTGATTTTTTTAAAAAAAATAATTATATTTAAATTAAATATATACAATAAATGAGTTTTTGAATTTTATAAATAAATATTGATAGACTTTATAATAATTAAATATTGGTAAATTGTATTACTTTTGAAATAAATTTATATTAGTATTAAGAATATTTAATAAATATTACTCCATGATATCATTCCATGATTTATTTCTCATTTTCATAGATTTTAGTTAATACGAGGATTGCAAGCCAGCAACTATAAAATATCACATAACGAGTCAAGTTACAAGGTGTTATATTCGTGAGTAATTTACAACAAAAAAAGAGAGTAAAATTTGTGAAGAAATTGACTTTTTTCTCCATTACAATAAATTTTGAAACTGATGAACTTGACCTAATAACAAAGTTGGTCGATCGAGTAGTGCATAGAATCACATGTATTTTGAACGTTTAGTACTGGTATCAATTAATTTGTCTTATTATTAAAATGAACTCATGTAAAAATTCATTTACGTCATATGCAGCAGTAAAATGTGACATTAGTTTCATAAAATACGTGCATTTATCTTTCTTTCCAACACTTCAATTGTTCCTTTTTCTTCTTTCTTTCTAGAAATTGGAATGATAGAAGGAAGATGAATAGTCAGTTTTAAGTCCCAAAGGGGGGGAAAGGAAGTAGCTTTAAAATTGTTCAAAAGTGCTGGGGTTCGTCCCTTAACGACGTGTTTAGTAAAATGAGCAGGACAGAGTGGATATTATGGATGAACAAAAGGGTCAAAAACAGACGGCAAAATTAAAAACTGCAAGTTTCCATGACATCATTCCTGCCGTTGTGCAAAAAGATAATACTTATCCTTTACACTTGAGTCTCGTGAGCAATTACTAATTAACCAAATGTGAAGGGAAGTTTTTTTTTATTATTATTAAACTTCAACAATTTTCTTTTGTTTCAAATGTAAATGACCATATGCGCAAAATTGGATTTTATAATTATTTATTATTGACCTGAAGTTACCTGCAGCTTTCTTGCCCTGTATTTGGTCAAATGTCCTTATCTTTAACTATCATATATTTTATGCTAAAATTTAAAAGGAGACTATTTTTGGTTAGACGAATTAATGATTAGAACAATTATAAAATGTTCATTTTTATAATTTTAAGGTTAAATTATAACTAGGATAAAATACATTTCTGACCTTTTATTTTGCATGAAAGTGCCAATATATTCCAGCAAAATCATAAAGTGTCAAACTCACCCTAACATATTGATGAACTGTGCGATTATATCCTTTTGTGCAATATCCAACGTTGATTGAAAGAAATCAGTCGTTGACCAAACCTGAAAAAAGTCTGAAATACCCCTAAACTCAGCAAAAAAAATTGATGCACATTTTACCCTTGATGATTTGGCACTTGTTTGGATGAAAACGGTTATATTTGAAAACAAAAACTCATTTTATCTTCTTCATTCCCCCGCCGGTTTCCCCTCCCTTGTTTCTTCCTTCTACATCGCCTCTTCCGCCTCCATCGCCCTCCCTCTCGGTAAGTAAGCTTAGTTTGTTTGCCGATTGCGATCCCATGTAACCCGATTTAATTGACTGGATTCATAGTATGAACCATAGGTTCGATTTGGGGGAAATTTAATTTCCAAAATTTTGGGTATTTGTTTCGGTAATGGGTTTAAGTACAAATTTATATGGATTTGGTTGTTGTGTTGGTTGATGAAATATTTTAATTTTGGGAAATGTGAAGAATGGATTCATCCGTTGTCACCAGTTTCTTCCTCAACCTGAAATTCGTAGAAAATAATGAAGACGAATCGTGCAAATGAGGTCGAAGCCCAATTGGTTGCTCCTAGTCAAAGTATCATTGCGCCCACAATTAGTTGCAATTGTTTGGTGTTTGTTAGGGCCTTGAATGCAATGAATTTAGTGTTGTTATGTGCAAACATGCTAAAATTGTTGTTGTGGTTTATTTTACTCAGTAGGTGCTAGTCGTGGGATGTCAGCTTGTCGAGTTTAGTATCCTTCAGTGTATGTTGTCGACGAAATACTTTTGTAGTGGATTTGATGAATTAATTTGAATGTGTTTTATGTTATTTGGCTGATTTTTGCAGTTGTTTGTGTTGCCCAGTTCAGTCACTTGGAAAAGAAGTTCAATGTATTTCATCTAGCTAATTATACTTGTTCAAAGAATGTTACTCTCCCATGGGCATGAATCTTGTATAAAAAAAATACTCTCCCCGTTACTCTGTATATGTCACAATAGATTTAGTGCTTAGATTTGGTGAATGAAATAAGTGAATGAAATTGAATTTAAAAAATAAAACCTAGAATTAGGGGGTGAAATTGATAGATTTTTGCCAAAATTAGAAAGTGGGCTAATATATAAAAAAACAAACCGAAAAGAAAAGTATATTTGAAAAATAAAAATAGAATATCTAACTAATAAACATAGTCGTTGCTCATAGTTTCAAAAAGTACTCCTTTCATCTCATCCATTTTTGCACATTTTCCCTTTTTTAGGTGTGCCAACCAAATCTGCGCACTTTTCATATCCATAAAATTTCCATCTGTCGTCAGACAAAAATACCCTTGAAATAACTAATAGTTACTCACAAACCTAATTCTCTCTCACCCATCATCACCAGCTTTCTCTCTGGTCAACATCTTTCTCTCTCACATTTCTCTCTCATTTCTCACCTGGTCACGTCTCCATCGTCTCCGCCGCAACCCTCTCTGCATCTCTGCCACTGCCTCTGCGTCTCCACTGCGACCTGCTTTGTGTTTCCGTTACATCTTTGCATCTACGTCGTGACCCTCTTTACGTCTCTGCCGCATCGCCTTTATCTTTCTCTATCATCCTCTTTGTCGCACCTCCGGCGATCATTTCCCCATCTCCGTCTACCCCGATTCTTATATATCTGGAGTAGGCAGACTGTTTCCCCATCCCGTCGACCTTGCTTCTTCCCCGTCCCCACAGTTGGCGAGAATAAGGAGGGGAACAGGTCTCTTGGGCCGGAAATTATGGCAAGTGGAGAGGCGGTGGAGAGGCGGTGGAGAGGTTAGGTGTAGAGACGGAGAGGACAGCCGGAGAGGGCAAAACAAAGGGCTTCTGAATTGGGGGCAATTTGGACATTTCATTTCCCCAAAATTAAAACCAGTCGTTTCTCTCTCTGCATAAATGGTTGGGGGCAGAGGGAGTATGTTTGTTCAGGAGATTTTCTTTCAAATGTAACAAAAACACATTATCAATCAAGCCACCTAGATTTTTCGTCCGAGTAGGATCACCTGTGGGTGAATTAGTAGTTGGGCTTAGGGCATGTACAATGGTGATCTATTAATTTTAAGAGACTGCTCTAGAGACCACCATTGTGGGAATTTTCGGTCTTTAAAGCGGTCTCTTATTAAAAGACCACCATTTGGTCTCTTGCTAAAAGACCACTCAAGAGCCCACTTTCCATTAATGTATTCTTTTAGGGGGCGTTTGGTTGGGATGAATCAGGAAAGATAAAGAGAATCTGAGGTATTGATTCCCTTAGTTTTAGTAATAATTGATCATACTAGATCAATATTTTGATCATACTAGATCAATATTTTGATTTTCTATTTGTAATAATTTGTCAGAATAGATCAATATTTCAAATTTAAAATTGTAATAATTGGTTGGACTAGATCAAAATTTTATTATTTGTAATTTTTCTAGTTATAAAATTTATTTTAAAATATGTAAAATGTTTTAAAAATCTGTAATTTTGCTTTCACATCTGGAAAATTAAAATTTTCATTTTTAAAAAACGAAATTAAATTTTAAAAATGAAATTGTATTATTAAATTTCACTTTCAATTTATTTTGGGTGGAGAAATTTATTTACATTAAATGTAAAAAATTAGTGAGTATGATAGAGAAAATTAAGTTGTGTCATGAATAGCAAAGAGGGATCTTTTACCATTGTGAAGGAAAAAAAGAGTGGTCTCTTAAATGATCTCTTGAAAGAGAGATTGAAGAAAATATTATATTTAATTGGTAAGAAACCACTGACGGTCTCTACTGTTGAACATGACCTCAGGGATGTAATGATGTGTTGGGAAAAAGAGAGATTGAAAAAAATATTATATTTAATTGGTAAGATACCACTGACCGTCTCTACAGTTGAACATGACCTTAGGGATGTAATGCTGTGTTGGTCCAAATTTCCAAATTTATGGTCTTGCTGTGTTGGTCAAAGCTCTAGAATTAATTCCTTCCCAAGGGATGCAATGCTTTGACCCCTTCCCACCAACTTATATTCCGTAACTTTTCACCCTACTCCTTAGTACCATATTAATATATTGTATTGTATTGTATTTTGATAAATAAATAATTTAATTAACATTAATTAATTATTATAAAATAATTAAATTTTTATGTATTTATTAAATCAGCT
>JAULKM010000003.1:8533651-8564474 GCA_032355605.1 Rubia tinctorum | reverse complement strand
TGTTGAGTCTTTTCATTGTGACTGATCTGCTATTTCCTTCCCTTGACATATGTTCTATGATTGTGTACATGCATTGAGAATAATGCAAGTTTTAAGTGTGGGAGAGGGGATTAGATAATACTTATGATTTTTTGTTTCTTTTATGTAGCTAATATCTCTTCTAAGAGAATTTTTATTTTTGTTGAAAATTTTAATAAAACGTGGAAAAATATATACACCCTAGCTAAGTTGGAAACCCAAAAGTTCGAAAGGCCAAGGTGAAAATAAGAGGCTAGACCCGGCTAAGTTGGAAAACTTAGGCAAAAATGAGAGGCCATGTGAAAAAAGGTGAGATGGTGAGCTTAACATGTGTGAAAGCTAGGATGAAAACCTGAAAGGGCTCCTAGGAAAAATGAGAGAAATTGAGAGAAAATGGAAACTAAGTTGAGGATATTGCGGCATTATCCTTGGTTTTAGCTAAGTTGAGAATCTTGAGTTATCCTCAGCTGCAACCAAGTCAAGGATCTTGTGGATTATACTTGGCGTGTTTTTCGGCAATAACTATTGGATTGCTTTGAGCGGACTATTCAGTGGAGTAAGCCAGTTCAAAACTTATCATTTCTTATGCTTAAATTTTTCTTCACATTATGTTGAGTGATTAGGTTACTTTAGAATCTTCGGGGAGTGCGAGAGTTGTGAGATTCTTACTTCTTTAGGGGAACTAGGGTAGCGTGGTAATAAGTTGAATGCATTGGCTAACTTCTCTTGCATGCTATATTTATCTTAGATATTTTCTTGTTTTTGTTTACTCGAGAAGGAGTAAAGGTTTAACTGCAGGGGGATTGATGTGCACCATATAGCATGCATTAGTCGATGCATTTAGCATATTTATTATATTTTGTTCGGTTGATTGATAGTTTTAGTTAGGTTTGCACGACAAAGATTTTAGACGACCATTATTTTTTTCTTGTCTAAATCCCAAGTTTTGTAGATTTAATTAGAACTAATGGACACTTTGTATTCACAGGCCCCTAGATCTTCCTTTTTTTATCTCAACATTAGGTTGCTCGTGAATACTTCTTTTTATTATCTTTTAGAAGGCCATCCTCAAGGGTGGTAGTAGATTGAAAGCCACGTGCCTTAATTCATGGTAGTAGATTTAATTGGGACCAAGAAAGGTGGATTCAAAGTTCAAGAAGGCCAAAGGAGAAACAGAGGGATCATTGTTCGAGGTTGCACGGAGTTCTGGAAAACTATATCAGAGTATCAAACCTTTAGGGTGTCACCATTGGATTCTTCTTCTCGAGCGCTATGAAATAGACTACAAGAACTCCCAAATTGGACCAACGGTTAACCCATAACGGAGCAAAGAAGTCAGCGGATTGAACCAACCATGGCCGGTTCAGACCGCACAAGGCCTGCATGAGGCCAAAGCCAGCACGACTGATATCATTTATGTGTCAGGGAGTATTGGCATGGCCTATACCACACAACATGGGCCGTATCAATTTCCAGCATGAGAAGTCTCCGTTTTGTCTAGTCGTGCACTCCAAGTCACCTTTTCACTCCGAAATTTTGCTAAGTATGGGAGCAGAACGTTCTGTTTTACACAGATCGTGTCATTTCAAAAAAAAAATGCCAAGACCACCCTACAAGGTGTGAAGAATGATGTGGGGCACACCGAGATACTGAGAAAAATGAGGTTCCGGCCGACGGCTCTTGCAGGTTGACACCGACCGCGCCGGCACGAAGAGGCCAAGCGTTGGGGCTCGGTATAATGGGGCCTGTGCCAGGGCTCAGTAAGAGGGAACCCTGCACTAGGTTTCAGCACAGCTCGTGCCAAGAAATACTGGCCGTGTCAATTTCCAGCACGAGCCACTAGCCATGGCAGGAGGCACCCCTCGCGCCAATTGCAGCTGCTAGTGTTTTTAGCTTATTTTGGGTCTTTTCAAGGTCCCATTCCCTACTTCTATATATATAGGAGCCTTTAGTTTTCTAGGGTAAAAAAGTAGGCATAATGTGGGTTTTATTTCTTTCTCTAATTAGAAGGAAGATGAGAGTTCTCTCTCTATAGTTCCCCTTCTCTTTTCTCTCTTTTTTCTTCTCCGTTCTTTTCTTTTATTTTATATCCCTATTTTCCTAGATCTATATAATTTAACTTAATATTTTCCATGGATCTATTTTTTAATGAGTAGTTAATTAAATTTAGGGATTATATTTATATTCATGTGTTAATTTCTATTTTGTGAGATTTATATATCTGCATATTTCTGTGTGTTTTGTGATCATTATACTAGGTTGATTTTAATATTCTTTTGAATTGCATGATTGGGACACTTTGTTAGCACACAACTAAGTCTACTTTTATGTTGGTGCACTATTGCTATCTCCCAGTTAAGGAAACCTAGATGCACTTGGGGCGACGATAGTCTGGAACTTGGTACGTGCACGATGGTTTCCGTTGTTAATTGTCACGATCGACCATCCTCTAGTTAGCCGACCAAAGAGGTCCGAAGGTTTGCAGGTAGATATAGGTTGGTTAGCAAGACTAGGAATCATCTTGTTGAACCTAGAGCTATCTATAAAATGACTACTTCCTTTGCTTTTGTAGGCCTAGGGTTAGTTTCGTTCGTAGTGTTCTGCACGTGACTTAATCTCACGAGAGAGAATCAGGCCTTCGCAATGAGCCATAGCTGTTGTTGCACTCTCCTAGTTTCAGAGAAGAGGCTGATGGAAGAGTCTATACGTGCACCCCTATGTGACAAATAGGGGGAAGTTTTGACCATTGTCCGCACCACGTGACATATACAATGAACTCAATGATCATAATTACATTAACCATGTTACGCAAATATTCCCTAAGCGTTAGTTTATAGAGTTTATTCCGTTGATTAAATGCTAGTAGTTGATAGTTGAAATCCCCCCAATGGTTATTTTCACAACACTTGTAATTTCTAACACGTGGTCAGATTGATGACTCGACCACAGTTGTGCATAACTAGTTTCAAGGATCATAACATCTTTGTGGATGATCTCGGCACTTGTCCCTATTTACCATTTTTGATAGTATAGTAGTAGGAACGGGAGAAACTTATATATATATATATATTTTAATCTTTGGCCCTTGAAACATAGATAGCCTCCTGTTGTGTGTTTAACGAGGCACCGAGAAAGGGTGGGTCAGCTGGCAAATGATTAGAATTGTAACATTTTTTTCCTTTTTCTCTCTTCATCTCATTTTGCCTAGGAGCCTTTTCGGATTTTCATCCTAGCCACATATCATGTTTCTTTGGCTCACATCTCACCCACACATTTAGCCTCTCATTTTTTTCCTGGGCCTCCCTTTCGGGTATTCAGCCTATCTGGCCCCCCAATGTTGCCTAAATTTCTATCTCAGGTTTTTAACTTAGTGGGTTTACTTTATTTTATTTTATTTTTCATTTTCAAATTTTTTCAAAAATTTCAAAAATTCAAAATTTTCCGATCAAAAGTGTCAAAAAGCATTCTGAATGTCAAAGCTACTAAGAGCATCCAAAAACATCCCTAAATCCAAAAGCATCCAAAACAAAAACATCTGAAATATCCAAAACATGAAAGAGCAAGTACGTCTAATGCTAAATCCCATCCTCACACTTAAAACACTACATTGCCATCAATGTATAAAAATACAGGGCAAAAAAAATATGGACATAATGGAGGAGTGGAAAATAGTCACAATCATTGCTGGGAAGGGGAAGCGCCATCTTCGGAGTAGTGTTGTTTGTATTGGGCCACCCAATCCTCATTCCTCAAATGTCGCTCCCTATGCCTTGGTGCCCCGGGATCAGGGATCGGGGGACTACCAATGTGTGATGGGATGTCGTGTACCATGGATGAAAGAAGATCAATCTCCTTATCCATCTCTATGAAGCTCCACGAGATGAACAAGGTGGTGTCTAATATCATTCCCTGCAGTCGGGAGTAGAAGTCTGGGAGTGGTTGTGGAAACTGAGTGTGCCTATGTCCTCCAGCATTAGCTCGGTATCAAACAAAAGTGAAGAATGTGGTGCACCCTGTGGCGAGTGCTGAGTGAATGGTAGTACGCGCTCCTCAGTTTAGACTGGCCATGACGGGAGGTTACAAAGTTCCCACTAAAAGTGTACTCAACACTGCACATCTGCATCTATCTCCAAGTCTTTCACGGGTATGTTGGGCTCCAGCTTGGGCCATTGGAACTGGGGGAGCTTCATAAAAGTGACACTACCTTGTCTCTAGCATCTCTCACCCTCCTCGTGATGGTTTACCAAAACTGGATATCATTTTGAATATTGCGCTCCAGGGCCTATGGGTCCAATCTTTCCCTAATTTCAATCGTGTTCCACCCAAAAGTGACTTCAATATATGATATAGTCATCTCTCAAGAGATATCATCGAGGTGAAATGAATGTATCTCTCACATGGCTCCCCATCCCTAGTACTGTACATCCTCACTGTGGAGAGAAACTCCAGAATATACCGCATGTAGGTGGGGGGCACTATTGCCTATAAACCTCTTTAATCCTCCTTTGGCGAGGAGGCAGTGGACCAACTTCTTCAGCCAGAGAGCCTCCAATGTTGTCTCATCTATGAAAATGATCTCCTAAATCTTTCAAGTTGCTAAGCTTTGCCACTTTTCCGTATAGGCTCCGATGATCCAGCTCAAGCCTCTGAAGCTTCACAGTGGTTGTGCAGGGATGGGCTCCGAAAGTGGAGGTGGAGGTGGGACAGAAGGACCTGCATTCCAATCAACTCTCAGTCTCTTTGGAGCCATGGCTATCAAAATAGCAAAAAACGTTAACCGTACAAGGACATAAGAAAATCATGCAATTTTCATGGGAAATCATCACACAAAAATATTCAACATATTGCGAAAAAAATCCAAGTACCATTATAGAATTTAGCAATCTTAGTTAAAATGATGTAGTCCACACACTATGATCAACAAAAAGTAAATATAAAGATGCAAGAATGTGTATATGTCCATATATGTAAACTCCAATGATATTTAGATAACTCATGAACACGCTCATGTCCTATTCCATAAATCTAGATCATGCATTGCAACTCTTCCACAATTTGAGACTAGATCATCACATAGCCAAATATCACATACGCAATTCTCTATAAGCACAATCATAGGTATGTATCATCATGTTTAACCAATGTCAAAATTCCCAACAATTTAAAACCAAGGTTAAACAAGCATAAGAAATTTCTCCTATTTACATACCCAAAATTGAGCGATGAACATGATACCAATCAATCCCAATGCATGTATTAATCACAAAAATATTACACAATGTTCTCAATTCTCTTACATTAATAAAACTACACAAATATCACAATTCCTCAAACTATACACATATCACAAACCAAGCATGAAAAAAAAAGAGTATTCGTACCAAATAGGAGTGTAGGAGGATGAGAAGAATAAGCCCACAAATATTCCTAGATTCAATCAAAGGCAATTCAAAAATTTTCAAAACCTAGGATTTATGGAAATTTCAAAATTTGGGTGGGTTTGGGTGTTTGTGGATTAGAAAAGGATTGGGAATTGTCGGAAGAACAATTTTCGGCCAAGGGATGGGGAGATTTTGGGGCCGGAACAATGTATGGAAGTTGTCTAGGGCGGAGGACGGAGAAAATGGGTGAAAGAAATGAGAGGGAAATGATGGATTCTGGGGTTTTTTAAAAAACCCTTTGGACAAGAATTGTGAGTTGCGAAGCCTTGGTCTCGACTCCCGACCAAGAAGTCAAACGGGTGCTCAAAGTTAACTCACACGTCGCGACTCGCTACGGGCAATTTGCGGCTTGGAAAAATGGGAACTGAAAGCTCAAAATAATCAGAAGTAATATGATTTGGTCGCGACTCACGATGTTATCATCTCAACTTGCAATGCCCAGTCGCAACTTGCAACGCCCAATCACGACTCGCATTTGGTTATTCGGGACTCCTAAATTCGGAGGCTGGGAGTCCAAAATATTTCATATCATTCCTTATTTGGTCAGGAGTTGCGATGCTTTCGTCACGAGTCTCAAATAAGTTGGACTGGGAATGGTAGAAATCTGCTGTTCATTGTGACTCGTGACATATACGTCGCGGCTCGCGATGAGCAGACCTTCCAAGTACTTAGATTTTTTTGAAATTATGAAATCTCCATGCTTTTCTCCCTTTCTTCATGACTTCTTTCTTTCATATATCCAGTTCCATGCTCTTCAATTTTCTATAAAATCATGGAAAAACACAACCCATGAAAAGAACAAGACAAAAATAACTTAAACAATGACAAAAACTCAAATTTAAAAAATATTGACGGAAAGTCACGAATGACGATTTGGATGATCAAAAAAGTTTATATAACATCGTCGACATGACTTACTCCCCTACCTAGACTTATTCACCACATGAACCAAAATGAGCGGTCTCTTTTACTTGATCCGGGATAAAACATTTGGGATCCACATCATCCCCTAACAAAATTTTGGTCACATAGCCTAGGGCTTCCTCATGTTATCTCAACATGACCAATAACTCACGTTTTTGTTCCATGGAAATCTCAATCGAGTGAGCATTCGGGGGTTTCTCTCCTTCTCCAAGAGATGAACATTTAAGAACTTTCGGTGGTTGTTTGCACTCTACCACCGAAGTCTTCTCACGAGAAGGAGGAAAACCCACTTTTATTAGCTTTCCCTTGGACACATGAAGGATGTTGGATTTTTATTTCCCACCAGAGCATTCATCATTGTTTTTTTACTTTAAGTTAGTACTAACAACATTTACAATCAAAACATCATTTAAAGCATCATCTTTGGCAATATTTAAGGAATTACCATCATTGGGCTCAAAAAAATCTTGCTTCATATCATTAATAACATAAATAGCTTGGAAACAATGGTATCTAATAGGATGTTCAATAGAATTATTAGTGTCAAATTCTACCTTCCGCCCATTAAATTCCATGGTTAATTTTCTATTATGTACATCAATTATTGTCCGTGAAGTATTTAAAAATGGTCTACCTAACAAAATAGGCGTGACATTACTACCACTCTCCATATCAAGGATATAAAAATCGATGGGGAATGTTAAAGAGTCCACTTTAATCAACACATATCTCACAATACCTTTTGGGTATGTGCTAGAGTGATCGGCTAGTTGGATAACAACCCCGGGTTTGTGCAAAGTGCCTAGATCTAGACTTTCATACAAAGAATATGGGATCATATTAATGGAAACACCTAAGTCTAGCATGGCCTTGTTAACAAATTTTCCTCCTATCTTACAAGGGATTGTAAACATTCCTGGATCATCGGATTTAGGAGGTAACTCCTCATCAAAAATGAAGGAGACATGCTCCCTCTTTCCACTCTTCTTTTTACTCTTCAATTTTTCTTCCTATCTTTAAGGGACAAAAAAACTCAGTTTTAGCACTTTAACTGGGGCCACGATTAAGATTTTTTGGTAAGTTGAGGGGCAAAAAGTGTTAAAAAAAGATTAGGGGTCAAATATGGACGATGGTGATAGTTAAGGGGCCACCAAAGTCATTTTCTTTTTTGTAAATGGCATACAAAAATCGAAAAATGACTAAAAATGGTAATTAACCATGTAAGGTTTAATATGTCATACATATTCACGTACCCGGGTTAAGGGTTGTTTGGATATGCTTTGGATGTTAATGGTATAGATATATTTACGAGCTTGTTTCACAACAAGTTCATTTTCTTTTTGAGTATGGTTTTCTATCGTCTACAAATACTTATAAAAGAAGGATACATGCTATATAAGAGGTTATTATTAGAGCGCTCTAATGCCATTGCGATTGTTGGGGGTTTGAGGGGATAGTTTTTTCGTAAGTGTATTAGGTATTTTTCTTGTGGTAATGGCTTGTGTGTTTCATTATTTTCCTTCATTTGTTTGAGGTGCCAAAGAGACCTATAGTATGGAGTTGGCATATCACCTTTTATATGATGTCCATAGTTTTTTGGAGCATTAGCTCATGTTGGATATGGAGCAAGCCCCATTCTTTGTGAGTTGGCCTAAAACCATTGATATTTTCCGTAAGTATTTTTTATGGGTTATTTGATTGATGTTTTTATGTTTTTTGTATTGTGATAAGTGTTTTGTGTGGCTTTTGGGATGAATTGGCGGATGAGATTAGTGAATGTGGATATGATGTGGATGATACTATCATAACATCATCTCAGAAGCCCACTAATATGGGTGTGAGGAAGAACTAATGTGGGATATATTCTAAGTTTTCTTCTGGTTTTAGCCAGGAGAAGAATATGGGTAGCGCATGTGGTGGAGGTGTTTGAAAATTTGCCGCTTGTGTTCCGCAAAGGTAGAATTGGCGTGTAAGTGGAGCGATCTTGTCGTTCTCTCTATCACGCTTTTCTTGTTGAATTAGGAAGATGGTGGCTCATCTAGGGGCACTAGTTATAGAATATGGAAGGGAGTGACTATGCCATCATCCTATTCCCCTGTGGATTTTTTGCCGCCTCGCTAGCATAAAATTCGGGACTTAGACAGTTTTTTATGTAACGTGTCAGTGATTTTTTATATTTTATAGGGAAAAGTTTTTATTTTCTAGGAATGCAATTTCCATTGTAATCTTTATTTTTTTTATGGATTTGATAACTTTTAAAGATATTTTTCCACTTTGGCGGCCATATTTTTATGTTGTATTTTGCTTCGCCAGTGTCGTTGCACGAGCATCGCATTGTTAGTATCGTAGTCACCCCTGGCTTGAGTTTTTTATATGGCATGACTCTGCCAGATATCTCTTTGTCCATGGTGTGCCTATTTCTGTGTCAAAGCGGTACTTATGAATACGTCCTCTAATATGGGGGGTACTTATACCACGATTATCTATATTATGTATTACTCTATACACATGCGAGATCATTGTCGTATGGAAGAATACCTCTGTTATTGGTTTTCTAGGGAGCCTTGGGCTTGAGTTTGCCTTTGTTGTAGCTTAAGACGATAATTTTTATATCTGCTTGAGGTGCGCCGCCATAACGGCTTCCTTGGCTTTATTTATAAGAGCTTGTTATGTGTATTAGCTTCTTATATAGGTGTGAAGATCCTTTATTCCTGTGTGTGGTGCACGAATGTGGCTACATAGTTGTCATATTTTTTGGATTATTGCATCAATTCATTTTTTATCAACCTTGTTAGGTGGGTTAGTCTTTGTTCTTGGTTGGGTGGTGATTTTGATTTGGGTTCTGGCCACTTTGCTCATCCGAGGCTTAGTATGCTGGTTCTTTCCTTTGCCCGTTGATACAGTTCCATGACTTCATTATTAGATCGCCTTGAAGAGCTTATGGACCTATATTCGTTCCATCATTGCGATCTTGTCTTACCTGTTCAAGTTGATTTTTTTACACAATTTTCTCTGGCTCCATTTCACTTGTTCCTTGCTTGTCGGTCCTTATCATATGTGTGACTTATTGTGTGGTTGTTGGGTAGACGGTGGTTATAAAAGGTCTCTGTCCTATCCTAAGAGACATAAAAAACCTAGAAAGAAAAAAATACTCCGGCCAAACGGAACCATTGATGTGAGGGATTCCTTCTAAGTCAAGGTCGACCTTTGTATTGGCCTGATAAGCCTTCCTCTGGTGAACGCTTGCAAGAAAGCTCCCCAAGGATTTCCTCGGGGAGGAAGTTTTGATGCACTAGTAAGTGTGTTTGCCTTTCTCAAATGTAGTGTCTCAAGAGTTACTTACCTTCGTCAGGTGTTCTGTGTATAAATTTATAGGCCTTAATCAAACGATTGTAGATTGTAGCCCATGAAATGTGTTACTGCCTTCTAGATCATGGCCTAGTAGATGGTGTTGTGATTGAGAGGGACTTCCACGTCTTTTCTGGGATCCGCTATATGCCAGTGAGGTAGACTTGATTCCCTACAAGTGGTTGGAAAAATGGTTGTAGCAAACTTATTCTTATGCTAGGGTGTTGTGGTCCAAGTATACACCATATTTTTTCTCTCATATTGGCACACTTTTTTGGCAAGATTCTTTCAATATCATCCAGTCATTCTACTTTTTTCTTTCTAAATTAAATCTAATCCACTTATTCAATTCATCACAAACTCAAGCACCTAAATTTATGGTACCAAGTAGGAAAACACAGTGAAATTTAGTTTTACCTAATTAATTTAATAATTACTAGCGTGTTCCAACCTATCTAACCACGTATGTAATAAAGTTAAGCCTGAACACACAGTACTTGTTTACATAATTCGGTGAAATTCACCTACATCTACGAGGCTTGGCCTAGTTCAAGATAAATCAACTAATCTGAAAGATACAGTATAAAGTACACCATACTATTATGCTTAGCTTATCTAATTATAGCACACGGATTTCGTAAGCTCCTCTTGCTACCAATCCTCCTTGATCAGACTCCCTTTGACCTCGAAAGTTGTCGACGCTGGATCTCCGTCTCCCAAGAAATTAAGGTATATGTTTCTGAACTTGATCAACAAGTTGCAATCATGTTGGAACACAAATGAAAGCACTTGAGAACTTCTCGGAATATGGAAAAACATGATTGCAGATTTTCTTCAATTAAAAGCTTAAGTAACTCAACCAAATTGTCTTCAATTTATACCCATCGCACGCATTAATTTCTATGCAAGCATAATTCGTTCTCCATCTCAGATTTTAATTACAATCAAATCCCTTTTGAAATATGAATTATAAAATCCAATCCCTTAAATACAGGAACTAAAATATATTCCATTCAATCAAATCAAATCCTTTAAAAAATGATATTATCAAATCAGTTCCAATTTCCATAAATCCAATTCAATCACATAATTATAGGAGTTTATATATTCTTCAATCACAACCCTTGGACGGAAATATTGCTTCTCAGATTTCATCTTCAATTTCCTTGTATCACCCGAATTACCTTCTTTGATGTTTCAATACAAACTATTTAATATTTGCATAATTTCCAAAAATTGTCAATTAACTAGATATGGAATTCACAATCTCCCCATTGGGCGATTTGTGGACCCATAAATCTTTTGGACTTCACACACGGATCTATGTAAATATGGAGATCAATTAAAAACACACTCTGGATGTTGGAACATGAGATCAGAATTTTTACTCCTCCTGAATTTCATAACTCCAAAAATTACATCAGCATCCTGAAATTAACACAAGGTTGGAACATCAGAAAAAATAGCAATAATCATGTTGGAACATCAATCCAGCAGAGCCAATGAATACAAAAAATATGAGAAATCCAAAAATAAGAAATCCAAAAGTATTCCCCCTGGGCCATAATACATGCCAAACTCTAAATCAAAATAATAACATCATAAATAAAAGAAAATCATACAATCAAGCATGATCTGGGTATCCAACTAAGCTAACTCTTCTTCCTAGGGTTTCAATCTAAACCTTCAGTGCAACAATCTAAGCATTAATGGCAAGATTTTTGGCTTCCTTTACTTTCTTTGCTGCTATTGAGGATGATCCAGCCTCTGTTGGTTTCCATGGAAGATCATTAATCTTTCTAGTAGAGAAGGTTCTAGAATTTTTCTTAATGGGGGTAGTGAAGACAACAACATCATCATCTTCTACCTTCATTTTATATCCTCTAACCAATGGCGAGATGACACATGGATGTGGCAAAGAATTTTTCACCCTTGAAAACACAGCTTGAAACACAATATTCTCTTGAATAATTTGGCAAAGATTAACAGGGGTTTTTGTTCCAATGCAATGTAATTTTGCCATTTCTCTGATTAGGTCAGTAGTGTTTGAGGAAGGAATCCAACAGCTAAAAACAATCTTGAATAAGAAAAAATACATGTTAATAAGGCTAGATGATGAAGCATTTTCCCGATCTAGGCACTGAGATTGCAAACCCTCAGCTATCTCAAATAATAATTGATCATTTGTCACCTAAAAATCATCAACATAAGTGGTCACAAAATCAGGAGTGGAAGGTCCAAGTAACTTGTTAATTCTTTCCCTAGAAAATCAGATTACTTTTTCATGGACAAAAGCCCTTCCATACCACTCAGAATCAGGGTCTGAATTTCCAGCCATTACATTGGCATAGAATTCATGGACCAGATCCGTGTTTTAATACTTGTAAATTGTGGCAACAGTTGTGTAACCTAGATAATTAAGGAAGGTTGTGAAGCAACTTTTCTTTTATTTCTCCAGATCAATTGGCCTCTATGAAATAATTATCCTCCAAATGATAATTTACCAGCTCTTCTTACAATCTTCATCAAAAAGTTTAGAGTTCAGTGCATCCTTGGAAGTGGGAGCAGGTCTTGAACTTTGACCAGCTTCAACTTTGACTTTCTTCTTCTTCTATTCAGGTTGAGGGAAATTCGGAGCAGATGCTTTACTCTTAGATCTCCTTGGACGAGTCTAGATAAACTCATCTAAAACTTCATCACTGGTACATACCGGATCTCCTGGGTGAACATCCTATGTTAGAACATCACTTTAATCCTCTACTTCTTTCTCAGTCTGCTCATGTGTTGGAACATGACTCTCAACATCTTCATCTGACTGCTTGGTGTTGGAACATCACCAAGGCCTATTCCATCTACTTCTAATTCATCTTCAATATTTTCTCCCCCTTTCTTCATCTCCGAAGTTTGATCATGAAAATCTCTATATGCATCTCCTTGTTCTAAAGGCTTATCTTCTTCTGGTGTTGAAACATGATCAGTTCCACCACCCAGACCATAGTCCTCTTCATGTACTGATGTTGGAACATCAGCTACAAATATACCCTCAGGTTTATCAATCTTCATATAACCAGCTTCTCCCCCTGTTTCTACATCATCTTCAGAACCTCAATAACTAGCGGGGGAATGTTTCTAAGTCTTTCATTCTTCCTAGCCCAGAAATCAGAGGACTTCATAGTGCTAAACCAAGCAAGCCATTCATCCATCTTTCTTAGCCTAAGATTTCTAGGTCCAGATGCCCTAGTATAAGCACACATGCATTGTTTCCCTTCAGATTTTATGCAAGCCACCTCTGTAAGCCCTGGAATCCTCCATTTACTGAGTGTCCCCAACAATTCAAACCAACAAATGACTTAATCATTCCCATTTAACCTCCTGGACAAGGATTTATATGGTCTTAAATCTACAACCTTATCATACCTTAAGTACCATTCAACGTAATCCTCAAAAGATTTAAAATACTCACCATTGAGGATGAAGGATTTCTCCTAGTAAAACTTAGTTGTAGGCTATGAAGTATATTCTGACGTACCGAGGAGACCACCTCTACACATGGTTCCTGATTTTCATCATAGGGATCTAGCATTGAGCTCTTAGAGAGATTGAATTCATTGTCAGACTCGCCAAACAATTTCTTGAAAACTTTGATCTTTTCCAATTTGAAAGTTGGTGGTAAGTTTCGGCAAACAGGAATTTCTTTGGCTTTGAAACTTCTAATCTCTTCCAAACTCTTCTCCTTAAGGTTTTATCACGAAATCAGCCACTCCATTGCTGAATCCCATTCCCCAGGTGTTCTTGCCATTTGTAGCCATCTTAAAATATCACATCTTATTACTCTAGTCTCCCTGCAGCCAAAAAACATATGGTTAATAGACTCCTCATTGTTACAAAAGAGGCACTTCACATCAATTGTTAATCCAAACCTCGTCATTCTCTTTCTCGCTGCAAGTCTTTTATGACAGCTTAACCAAATAATAAATTTGGCTCTCAGCCTCGCTGATTTTCCCTATAGTAACTTCCCCCATGGCACTTTCAGCTGATCCCTTCTTAGTCCATCATAATCCTTATGTGTGTTAAACTTGGCAATATCCTTCTTTTTTATCCAGCCCTCCAACCCTTGTACCCCCATTATGCACTTTTCTAGACTTTTAACCATCCAGGAACATGAAGCTGATAATTTCTTACTCATCACATCCCTTCCTTTTATTTACTCAAACAAGCCAAATTCCACTCAGGTAAGGAAATCACATTTAAACCCCTAGATTTCTTTTGTTCACGTATTTTTTACCATGACACCGTGAGTTTCTTGTAATTACTTCACCCCCACTCCAAAGAAAAGATCGACACAAGGCTTCAATATGTAAGAGGGAATACATGTAACCAGTAGTTTGTGATCGAGAAAAGCACACTTTGAACAAGTTGTAATCTCTCCACATAATTTAAATGTTTCGCGCTCCAATTCCTGATTATATCAACTATTTTATCCACAAATGGTTTGCACATCCGTACTGTGAGTTTCCTATTAGCAAGGGGGACACCCAAATAACGAAATGGCAGTAAACCCATATCAAGACCAGTAATTCTCAGTATAGATTTCTTCTGTTCATCCTCAATCTAACCAAAATAGATTTTGGACTTGTTTTTACTGACTCTAAGGAAAGTTGAAAATTCAAATTTTCTATATCCCTTTATCAAGGCCTCCATAGATTTCACTTTACCTTTAGAGAGAGATAACAAAACATTCGCAAAGGTGATATTTATGATCTACAACAGTTCACATTTTGGAAGAAAGTTGTAACCCTATTTTCTACCAACATCCTGGACACACCTTGTCATATATAATCTGTGACTATAACAAAGGGCAACGGGAATAACTGATCCCTCTGTCTCAAACCTGTCCCAGCCTTAACAACTTTAGCAGGCTTACTATTTACTACATACTTATATGATATTGTTGAAACACAAAGTATAGCCTAATTCACATACCTGTCTGGTAGACCCATTCCCATCAGGATCTCTTCAAGTACTTCCCAGTCCACTGTATCGTATGACACTGAGCTAATTTTTTTAGAAAAAAAGAGAGGGGAATTAAAGTTCGTTGGAATTGGATCTCGGGCTTCTATATCCCCTAATCACATCATATGTAATCATTATATGGTTATGGATGCTTCTTCTCAGTACAAACACTGCTTGATTCTCCTGAAAAATATCATTCATCACTTTACTCAACATGTTCGTCAAAATTTTGGAGATCATTTTATACAGTGTGGAGCAGCAAGAAATCAGCCTCAGTTCTTCTCTTTCCTAGCAGTTGGGTGTTTAGGGATTAATGTCTCCAAAGTGCAATTCGTAGCTTTGTACATTCTTCCACTAACAAAAAACATTCTTTCATAGCCTTCATAATAGCAGCTTGTATGACTCCCCATGAAGACTTTAAAAACTTAGCAGTGAAACTATCACATCCTGACACTTTTAAACCATTACAACTTAGCGGTCAAATCATCATCCAACTTCAACCATTTAGCTTTTGATCTTTGTATAGCCACTTTCTCATCAATATCACCCCATTTGTGAAACCCTTTTATGCAACATATCACTTTTTTCAGTCCACTGTTTCTACATTCTATGGCTTATAAGATTCGGTTGAGCTTCTTCCAGTTCATCTCTTGCTTGCCCTAGTTTAACTTTTGTGCCTCTAATATGCTTCGTAAAATTCAATAGATCATTTTTCAATCTCCGCAAATTTCTCTTAACTCTAAAAATTGGCCTCCCCCTCAAATGTTTGCTTTAGCTTTTTTCAATGGCCTATTTAGCATCTTTCTTGTGCAATATAAAATTCATAAACTTGAATTGCCTAAGTTTACAATATCTCTGTTCTCCAAGCTTAAGTCTCAGCAGTGCATGGTCTGACACCCCAAGTTCTAAATTTTCAACAACCATATCTGGGAACTTACAAAATTATTCCTTGTTGGACAATGCTCTATCGCATATACCACCCCTTCTACATGATGGTTCGACCATGTGTAGTAATATCCACAACTTTCAACCTCACTCGAGTCTTCATTATTCATCATATTCTCCAAGTCAACCACCTCACTTGCTTGAACTTTATTACCACCGATCATGTCCTAAGTTTTTAGAACATTTTTATAATCTTCTATCAGTATCCATGCCCCATGAACCATATTTTGGGATAGCTCAATACTGCTCCTCATACTTTTCCTCTGTTTTAAGTGGTTCCTAGCTTAGATATCAAAACATCACTGTTCCATATCCATCCATTTCAAGGCATTACACCATATGATCAGTAGCACATATCTTCTAAACTTCAACTCTGCCTCAATCCCATAAAAACCATATCCTTCCATTTGGGAGTTTTTCATAATTGTTAATATATTCCCTTTAGTTGCCAAAAAATTCCCTAACTTTTTTTTGCATTTTCTTCTTTAACTCTTGTTTCCAACAATACAACAAGTATCACATCTTAAGACGTGAGCTAATTTCAAATCCAATTTTAAGTTGTTTCAAACTATTTTGTTGTTTTATTCAATCCCCTTAAATTCCATGATATAATCATGGGAAAAATATATACTCACCTCCAGAGTCCATTCAAACTTCTGGAGGTATAGTTGAACTTTCCCAAGATTTCCTCTCCCCCCTTATGCCCCCTGCATCATCCATCATACAAACCTGATTTCTACTATTTCTTTTCACAGTAGTCCATAAATAAGATCTGTCTTTTTGAATCATAATCTCCTGGTTGCTGTCCTTTTGCTTCTCAACATCCTCTACCACGGTAGGCTTTTCCGTCTTGTTCTTCGCTTGCCATTTATGAATCATCATTTTATCACCTTATGTTTTTCCTGCAATTATGGCCTCACATATGGCATATTTCACAAAGTATTGGCTTCCCTTCTATATCAACTTTCTCCTTGATTATGCTTCCATCCACATCCTTTATACTAACCACCTCGGCGATCCTCACAAAAATATTAACCTCCACCAAAATTCAAGCATAAGAAATTCTCACTAGCACTAACAATTTTTCCAAAACTTGTTGAACCCCACAGATGAACTGGTAATCCAGTTAACTTCACTACAATTTTGACCATGTCGTTCTTCAGGGACAAATTTAGTTTCCAGATTTGCAAAATACATCACCGTATTAAAAATTAATATATGGCCCCTTCCTCAACACTGCATCCCTATCTTCTTTAGATTGAAATCTGACTATAAAATAACCCTCTTCCTTATACAAATGATCATGCACTGCCACAAATGCCCAAAATTTACTCATAAATCTCCTAATAGCGGACATCATCAAATCTTCCCCAAACACATACATACTTAGAGCATTTTCCCAGTAGTATATTTCCTGTTTCACATCATCAAACTTAATTTTCACATACAATTCACCATCAATTACCTTGGGAGCTACATACCCAATTTTCTTACAATTTGATTGATCCCCGTTTCCACTAATTACGTCTACCCATCGTTTTTCTTTATTTAATCCATTCAACATCTCAGTTTCATGCAGAAGAGGGATTTACAGATTTTACCTCCAATTCCATTTGGATATCCTCCTATGATTTGCCTCCTAAAGTTCTTCCTAAATACAATTAAGTAGATAGTGGCAAATTGGGGTCGTCCACAAGAAAGAGAGATTTTCCTAAGGGTGTAAACATATAAGGTGGATACTAGACTAGATATAGATATGCATATATATATAAGCAAGTAAAGAGGGGGGGGGGGGGGGGGTATTTTTTTTTTTGTTTTTGTAAGTTATTAAATACAATATAAAACAAATAGCAAAGTAAAGTAAATATGCTAAACATGCAACAAGCTACTAGAAAGTGAGTAAAACACAAGTTACGGGACCTTGGGCACAATTTATTTCCACTTCAAAGCTTCTTATCTATCCTTGAATCCACAACCTATTCTCTAATTTAACTACTTGTTGTGAAGATAAATCTTCTATCCTTCTTAGATAGTACTTTATAAGAGTGAATTCGATATCTCTTTCTAAACCTCACTAATGACCCATTTAGTCATGAAATGGCTAAAGATATCCCATTAGTGGCATTGATTACAAATAATCAACAAGCTTGGTAACACTAATAAACATTAATCCAAATGTCTAAGCATCGAACCAATTTTTGCATTTACTAAGATTAGTCGAGAAACTTCAACATTAATAGACCTCTCCTATTTTCTACCATAAACAAACATGACAAAGAGTTGAACATTATCACATTATATAGCAATTATCATATAAAAAACCCAATAAGAAGTTCTAATTCACGCTCTTGGATTCCATATCAAAAGAGGGGAAACTTAGCTACTTTCTCCCAACCCTAACAAAGTCATCGTAAAAGCATGTCATATTCTCAAACTTCCAACAACATTAATGATATCAACAACCCACATTAAAAGCTTTATAAATGCATAATACAAAAAGCTTTAAATAGGTAGATAATGAGAAGTCAAATGCATGTATTTTAGAAGCATTCAACATATCTTTTGTTATTCTTTTGTTGGAAGATTGATATATTTAGGTGGGTTTACATGATAAGGGGTTTAGATAACCATTTTTGGTTTTGTATCTAAATCCTTCATTTTGTAATCTATGTTGAGTCTAAGGGATTGTTGGTCCTTATGAGCATCTAGATTCATTTTTGTAAGCTTAATCCGTAGATTCCTCATAAGCACTTCAGAGTATTTTAGTGAAGGTCATTCAAAAGCATGGTATAAGATTGAAGGCCATGAGTCAAAATGTGGTAGAAGATAGAAAGGGAAGACAGAGGTAGATTAATTGTCATCCGGAAGTTTGAAACAAGTTCTGGGAATGATTCGAGAAGAACCATACCCCAAGGGTGGTAACATTGGATTCATCTTCTCGAGAGCTATAAAATTGACTACAAGAACTCCCAAAAAGGATCAACGGTTCATCCGTGGGAAGAAAAATAAGAAGCCACGAACTGCAGCTCACTTGGACGGGTGATGATCCGCCCGGGCAGATGAGCGAGCCAAGATCATAACATTGGACTGAAGCCTTTTCTCCCTGGGTGAGCCCATTTCAGCCCTGGTGGGCACTTTTTATTTTTGTCTTTCTTTTTCTTTCTCTTGTACTATAAAAAAGCATTTTGTCCACCCACTTCCTATATTATTTTCTTGGCCGGATTTCTTCTTCTCCAAATCCTAGTTCTTCATTTCCTTTTCATATTTTTTTATCTTTACTTTGTATGATTATGCTTGTGATTTATATTTAAACTTGTATTAGATAAACTTAGTCTTGGGAGCAACTGATTAAGGCTTCCAAGCCCATGTCTTTAGAATTATATATTTTCTATTTAATGCTTTGCTATTGTGAATTTATTGTTCTTGAATGTTAGTTCTTGAAATCATTAATGATGTTATAAGTTTGAGTATATGAATTGCTTGTATGATTACTTGTTAGGGTTGGGAGAAAGTAGCTAATTTCCCCCTCTTTTGATATGGAATCCAAGTGAATGAATTAGAGCTTCCAATATGGTTGATTATTTGATTAATGCTAGATGAATGTGATAATGTCGAACTCTTTGTCATGTTTTTTTGTGTAGTAAATAAGAGAAGTCTAGTGACGTTGAATGTTCTTGACTAATCTTGCGTAATTGCATGAATTGGTTCAATGCTTAGACACAGTGTAATATTTATAACTATTACCAAGTTTGTTGATTCTTCGTACTTAATGCTACTAATAGGATAATTTTAGGCATTGAACGAATATATGAGTCATTAATGTGGTTTAGCAAGAGATGTCGAATTCACTCTTGTAGACTACTATCAAAGAAGGATAGAAGATTTATCTTCACAACAAGTAGTAAAATTATTGAATATATTGTATGTTCAAGGATAGATAAAAGGCTTGGAAGTGGAAATCAATTGCGCCCAAGGTCTCGTAACTTGTGTTTAATCTCTTCTTAGTAGTTTGTTGCACATTTGCTAGATTTACTTTGCTTGCTAGTTAACTTGTTTTTAAATTCATAACTTAGAAAAATCAACCCAACACCCCCCTCTTTACATGCTTATATATATATATGTGTGTGTGTGTGTGTGTATCTCTATATCTAGTGTAGTATTCACCCTTATATGTGAAACCTCTTGGGAAAATCTCTCTTCTTCATGGACGACCCCAATTTGCCATTATCTACTTAGTTATAGTTAAAGAGCACTTTAGTGCTTAAAAATAGTAAGTTTGAGAGGTACAATGATGACTTCCCAGCGACATAGACGAATGAAAAAGCACCTCGGGGATAACTTTCTTTGTAGGGAGCAACATTGTGACTTGGACTTCACATAAGCAAATCGTTGCATTGTCATCATGTGAGGCTGAACATGTAGCAGCGAACGGGTGCAACTTGCCAAGGTGTTTGGCTCAATCAACTCATTGACGACCTAGTCGGGTGCAAAGAACAAGCTCTCAAACTACCGGTAGACAACAAATATTCCATTGCCCTTAGCAGATTCCCGGTGTATCATAGAAAGAGCAAGAATATTGACACCAAGTTCCATTACATTCAAGATTGCGTCGAAACAGGAAGGATGGTTGTCGATCATGTCGGGACTGATGGGCAATTAGCTGATACCCTAACAAAGGCATTGGGACGGATCAAGTTTGTCAAGATGTGGCAAAAGCTTGGTGTAGTTCAAATCAATGGTGGAACAAGTTTAAGGGGGTGGTTTGTTGATAAGCTTGTTGCTGCAAGTTCTTTTGTTGTAGTAGGTTCCTGCAACATGTTCTATTTTTAGTAAAGTTTAAATAGTTCACTTTCAGCATGTTTCATTGTTTACTTATTTCTTATTGATAAAATCTTGATAAAAATACTTTTACAACCCTACATACTTGACATAATTGTCAATATAACTCTCAGATAATTTTTAGTGCAGATATAACTCTATCTAGTTGATGTAAGTGCCAATATAACCCTATAAGTGGTCCGGCGGCGGTCCGGCGAAAATGGGGTCTGAGGATTATATTGACACTTACATCAACTAGGTAGGGTTATATCTGCACTAAAAATTATCTGAGTGTTATATTAGCCCTTATGTCAAGTAGGTAGAGTTATATTGGTATATATCCCTAAAATCTTTGTTTGTTAGATAGTTGCATGCATGTAGCATGTTTGTTCGATAATGCCATGCATATAGGAGGGGACGTGGTTATGTTTTCAGCATTTTGTACTTTTTCCTTTGGTTATAAACTAGTTGAGGTATCACCGCACGTTGCGCGGTGTTTTTGATTAAAATTATTTATTTATTTAAAATGTAATAGGATTTAGTTTCATATTTAACATGAAAATTAAAATGCAGACGTAAAGGTATTTTATCTAAATTGACTATAACAATTATAAAGTAAAAGTAATCAATTTAGATATAATTAATTAGATAATAAATGAAATTAGAATAAATATTTTTATAACCTTTCAATAATTAATATACAGTAAAAAATGTGAAGTAAAGTGTAAATGAAACATTGGAGAAATAAAATTTGTCCTTGATAATATAAATAATTAATGTAAAACAATGAAATAATAATGAGGATAATATAATTCCACGATTACCTACCACTGATATTGCTATTACTCATATCTGTAGCTCCGTCTGATCCAATATAACAGTTGAATCAGTGATGTTATAACTCACAATTTTAGAGGGAGAATTCCCTAAGCAATTTTTTGTTTAGTTTACTATGCAATAATAACATGAGATTGTGTGCATGCCTTCAAATCCCAGGAGGTTGAACTCCTCGTGGGATGGCAAAACTCCATCAGGTGGCATGCTAGGACCGTTCAGAGTATTGTTCAGCGATCTTTCACAAAGCTAAAATATGGCAACAATTAAGTATCAAGATTTCTCTTTGGTGAATTGCTAACATCATGAAATTTTCTGCATTTCCATAATAATGTTTAAACGTACCACAAGACTACCATCCTCCATCACGGATGTACATCGAAGTAGCCAAAAATCACGAGCTGGTGCTAAAGTAGTTGGAGCATAGAGCTGAATAAAAGGTCATGGCATTTATTTAAGAAATCCAGCCTATAAACACAATCTGAAAGCTAAAGAAAAGAATAATAACATGCATGTAAAGCAGTTCTATGGTTCCACCATTTCCAGCCGACATCGCATTGAGGGTATCCACAGCTTGACAATCACGAAACGAAGAAGGTCGATCTTTTAAGATTTCAGCAACCTGTATTACCATTCCAGATTAATCCTCCCAATTAAAAAAAATATTAGTTTGCTTATCAATGCTGCTTTGGGGACTTACTCTTGTAGGTTCAAGACCAAAGGGAGTTGGGAACTTCATTTCGAGCACTGGCCTTAATGAATCTTGTTCACACCAGCATCCTGTGTCTGTGATGCCTCAACTGGCCTAGAGTTGTCAACAATGGCCATTTCAGCAGTTAGGTTGTCACTTGAACCAGAACTTGAACATACTGGGTATGTCATTGATAGTTCAGGTTCAGACTCAGGTTCAGCACCATTCGCTTCATCAAATTTCTCTTCAAATTGACTGTGAAATGGTAGGGGGTTTAAACAATCGTAAGTAAAAGGTATACAGAAATAAATAAGAACATTTATGTAAAAGAAAAATTACCTGACAAGGTAAACATCAACCGGACCCATAGGCTTCTAAGGATAATTCTGTACCTCCTTTGTGGATAATCAACAGCCTGCAAATACAAAGTTAGTTCACGTCTAGTACAGATATGTCAGCTAGAGCCTAGAGTGTTACTAAATCCAAAAAATTGTACCTCATCTGGATCTGGCACCTCCAGAGTGGTTCCATGTGGAGCTTTGATTGCTATAAGGGTTTCATTCTGCACGTTACAGTAAACAAGATTACTTATCAATAAAAGCTTAAACTAAATTGTTTAAGTAGAAATTTTGAATCTTACAAAAGACATTGCCCCACATGTCACAGTCGAACAAGCAAAAGATTACCTGGAAGCATGGTTGGCTCTTGATATCCTCTTCCGTAACAAAAAGCCATCTGTTGAAGTTTTAAAGAGTACACTGTCATAAGTAGGAAGAATGGAATGGATGCTGGTTTAGAAAGAAAGGGAGGAAAAGGAAGGAAATGTGGTATAGAACTTACTTTTGATTATTTTCATCTTCACTCAAATTCCTCAACTTTTCCTGCATATCTCTGTGACAATGTGAAGTGTCAGGCTGATATACAACCATCAGCAGCACAGTTTGCTTAGAATAATAGCAAATTATAAAACTGATGCGGTCATCTAAGTTTTGTTCTTCCGTGGAAAGCATCTGGACTTCAGCCTGCAGAAACAGGTAGGAGAATGATTAAAATCAACAGGAAAACTGTTTCATTGAAGATCGGAAAAGGATGCCATGAACAATTAGAAAGAGACCTAATAAGAATAAGCAAGTAGTGTCTTCAATCATTAAGTGGACAAAAATTAAAATTACAGTAGTTTGACATGTAAGCGGACCAAACCTGAAGAAGAGAAGAATCATTTTCCATATCATCAGGCCCTGATGCATCAACCCCCCTAAACAGCCCAAAGTTAGGAACTTCCATGTGAGTGACGGAGCTTCTTATTGCTTAATAATGATCGACGAAGCTAGCAGGAAAAGAACAACATTCCAAGATGTAGAACTCTTCATGCACAATACAAGGAAGGAGAAGTGGGACTTACTTCCAGTGGATTCTGTTTTTAAGTTTCTTCTCAATGAGACCAATTCCCTCGAGAACATTTGTTATGTCATATATCCGTCTTTTCTGAACCTGCATCATCAGCCTCTGAGTTAAACTACGTAATCCCACATAAGGACACATAATGATTAAAAATATAATTTACCTTTAGAGTGCCAGCTGCTTCATTTAAATCTAGCATACCATCCTCAGCATGTTTTAACAAGTTGATGAACTTTTTAGTCAGAAGACCTGTAAAGCAATCATATTCATTACTCGAGCGCCTTGTTCAACATGATTGGAAAATGCAAGTCACTTCACTAGTTCAACAAAAAAGATATGATTACTCAAAGAACTATCATAGCGGCAGCTGCCTGCAGGGGTAAGAGGCGACGAGCAACCTGCAAGAAACAAATTAATTCTATCACATCCATTTTGATTATGGCATAAAGGAGCAAAACCATTTTAATTTGTTTAAAGAGTAGTCAATCTATTTGATAAAGAATTCTGACAGAGCATATCTAACCAGCATTGGACAATGGAGTTGACGGCACAGACATATTTCCTTTGGTAGGCTTTGATCTACTATATCCATATGCCCTTCCTCCTTTGGCAGACACAGGAGTGGAGAGGGGACTTCCGGCCATATTTGCATTACCAGGACTCGCAGTCCAGTCTGTAGATGAAACTTCATGATGCTCGGGTCGGGCTTTTCGCTTTATAGGCTGAAAGAGAGCATCGATTAGCAACAAACAAATAGAAAGAAATGAGAGCATGTATAAGGCCGACATGTATGAATTGTGCTTCTAAAGATGTAATTCACTAGAATTAGGATTTCCAAATCCCTGCCATCACAAACATCCCTTCGAATTGGTTTCTTAACCTAAGGCCATGAGTATTACCCAGTTTTTCACCTTCATTTAGACCTACTCTGCAACAGATGTCGGAAAATGCTTCTCGAAACCTTCATGACATTATCGCTTCTCACCCAATTCCACTCTTGGGGTAATATCTTATCCCATTCTAACGAAAATCGAATGCTAAAGTTTCCTGTTTCGGAAATTCCTACGAGGGATTCGACACGCCAGATCCAATAATGGAATGTCTAAATTAAAGTCTCGAGTTTCCACAACCTCACTGGGAACATACTCTAACAATCTAACTAGTGAATTCTATATTGACAGGAATTATTCAGAAAATATCACAATAAATGATTATAAGAGAATCATATCCTATCATGTGCTACATAAACTCCTAAAAGCCCCCACCGCGTTTTTAAAAGGGGAGCCAGAGGCGGAGGGCGGCGGAGGCGATGCTTATGGAAACACAAGATTTAGCAGTTAATCTAAGTAAACCACTAAATGAAATCCAAAAAAAAGGGTTTGACTAAACAATCAAATCCACAACACCAGCTAAAACCCAAACTCACGGCGGATTTGACGACGATAGCTTCGGCATCGTGAATCCGAGCATCGGCGGCGGCGGCGGCGGCAGCCGGCGGGTGGGAGAAGCGGTGGTAATCCTCGGGAGGGACGAATGGCGGCTTCATGGAGGAGAAAGGCAAGTGGCGCTTAATCGGCTGAGGAATCTGGCGTCCGCTGTTCACCGCCGCCGCGTCCGGCGATGCCACCACCGCCACGCGCGACGGAGCTTGCGGCGTAGACCCCATTTTACTTGAACGTTGTAGTTATTCGATAAGTAATATTTTGTTTTAAATTTATTTTCAAGCTAAATACGTCCCGGAAATGAGAGGACGAGGAGCGGCGCACGGCAGCAGTCGGCGGAGAGGGGCGGAGGAGAGAGGTTAGTGTGTGAGTGCGTGAGAAAAATAGGAAGTGAGAGTGGGGGGTGGGGTAATATATGACGAGAGAAGGAGGGAATTTTGGTTCGGATGGATGTGGAGGGAACTTGGAGAGAAATGAAAATATGCTAGCTGCTTATTTTGCACTTTAGCCCTTCTAATTTTCATATATTTTCAGTTTCCCTGTTCATGTTTACAACAATTACATAATCTCTCAATCAGCGCATAGTTATTACATCACATGTAGTAGATTACATTGCTTAGAAGAAAACAAGTGATTTTGTGGTCACAAGTTCTATAAAATAGTTCGTATTACAATTACGTAAAAATAATTTTCTTTTTCTTTGATGATAGTTTTATTAAATTATGTGGTCGTTTATTAATTTTAAAAAGTAATATTGTTTTGAAATTGCGATGGTAATAAATATTTGGTAATGGTGAATTTGATATAATGAGTGTTGGTTGAGATGGGTGTATACGCTATATTTATAGTTTGTATCGCAATTATGGAATAAAATAGTCGACGTCACAATCATTTAATATTGATTATTTTTGTTTGTAACGCTAGCTTTTGTAAGCAGACAAAACATTATAATTCGCAATCACATGAAAAGCAATTTTCTTTGTGTGTATTGTAACTTTTGTTAAATTATGTTAGACACATTTAATTTGGATAAATACGTTTAAATGTTGAAATAGTAATAAATGTAATTTGTACAGTTAACTTGGTTTAACGGCTTATACTTGAAAGACGTGTATAACTATAGTTACAAGACAGAACAATATGTATCACAATCATAATACAACTCCATTTATATCACAATCACGTGAAAATTAAATTTGTTTATTTGTAATGTCATATTTTGGTAAATTGCGTTGTCGTTTGTTAATTTTAAAATAATATTATTTCAAAGATGAAATAGTGATAAATATGATGTTCACGGTGAATTTGATAAAATTATTGGAACTTGAAAGGGGTGTGAAAGTATATTTACAAGACTGGACTATTAGTATAGTAATCACGAAAAATCAATTTTCTTGGCTTATGATAGTAGCTTCCGTACATGACAAAACAGCGTGATTTAAAATCACGTGAAAATCATTTTTCTCTATCTATAATGGTATTCTTCTGCTTATTGGTTTGAAAATATTATTATTTTAAAATTGAAGTTGCAATAAACGTACTATTTACCGTGAATATGATATAACGATTGGTAATTGAGGGGGGTCGTATGACTTTAAAAAAAACTTGTTACTATTAAGAAAGATCAACATTCTAATTAAAAATAAATATTACAAAGTGTGAAGAAAATTGTTCGGTAATCAAATTTAATAACCAAGTATTTCCTAGTGTAGTATAGGGCATTCATAATACCCTACAAGGAAAACTTTAAATAATGGGAAAAGTGCTTAGTTAACCTCCAGTTCTTTTATAAGTGTGTGTATATGATTCTTTTTTTTAAGTGCAGTCATATCCAAAATATCTAAGACCGACGCTAATCCTGGTCTCGTAGAGCGACATTGACTAAAATATTAATGGCGTTGACTGAAATTGAAAAGATAGGTTTACCTCTCTCCCTCCCCCGAAGTTAGCATCTTACTTTTTTTAGACCCGTTTGCCTATTTGGAGACATGACACCACTTGGAATTGTCTTATTGTTTTGAATCCCATCACTTAAACTTCCTCCTTCAGGAAGCTAGTTTGGAACTGGAATTCTCCAACCAAATGGATCACCATCATTCACCCTTCATCTACATCTCCCACCGTTGGACCACCACCATTTGTTGCCACCTTGGGGTTTAATTTAACATTCTAAATAAAAAAATTGATGCACTTGAAAAGTAGGTGATGGAGACTGAACATGACAAAGAATAAGTTAAGTGAAAAACTTCAATCATCATATTCCTGCTGACATGAACAGAGAGTGCCATCCAGTGACGTTGACCCACCTGTTAAGGGGGGCCATGATGTACGTTGTGGTGATTCAAAGGGTGGTGTGTGCAGTGGTGATGGAGTCGTTGATGGTGGATCGATACCTCATTAACCACCACCTCCTGCTTTCTATCGTACCTTCCTTCGTGCTTCTCATTTTGTTCACCAAAAGAGACGATGATGGCAATGAGATTTTTCTTCGATAACGTGATGAGAGTCTTAGTCCCATCCGACATCTCCAAATTGAGGGACCCCTTGTTTGTCCAGCACCTATTCAACCCCTTGCCTCTGCTCTTAACACTACTACTAATATCCATTAAATTTGTTGGAACTAGCTATGGCTGAATTTATATGGTTTGGATAATGAGAGAGTTAGTTGGAGCCAGGTGGTGGTCTTGAAACGCGATAAATGGAAGGGCGTGGTAAGTTTTAGGGGGTTTTGGGGATTTTACTGAAAAGTCATTGAACACAATGGTCTGCGGAAAGGTGGGATTTATGGATTTGGAGATTGGTCGGCGGACATTTCACAGCTCATACATTATATATTTTATTGAGTCAAGTGCTAAATAATCCTAAATTTAGGCTGAAAGAGCCAATATAACCCTGCGAAATGAGAAAGTGTCAAAATAACATTAACTTTATGATGCATGTGTCAATCTAACCCTATGCACGATTGAATTCAATTATAAGCGGAAAATTTGGCCGGATACGGAAAAGCCCTTTGAAAAAGTGTTCTAAAATGAGAGGTTCGATATCAATCAATTCTTTCATCCCAAAAGCTATTTGTCATATATTAGTATTGGAATTTTGAAAAGTTAAATTTACAATATCAGTTCACGTTTATTTTTGGGATTTTTATATTTCTAACTTTAGGTTAAAAATTCGAATATAGCCCTGCAAAATGAAAAAAGTATCTAGATAACCCTAACTTTATGACGAATTGTGCAGGTATAACCTTTTGGTGAAATTCTTGCATTGACTGGAGGAATTGACCGTTGACTGAACCAAAAATGACGAAACCCTTATCTATGAGCTGAATTGTGTTCCCCTATTTAACCCATTTTCTTCTTCTTCTTCAAACCCCCTTACCACAACCACTGCCCCCCCACCCCCCGCATCACCATCGCGCCACCATCTCTCACCTCCTGCCACCATTCCGCTACCACATGCCACCATCCCTCCAATGGGGAGATGTTTCCGGCTTGCTCGATATTAAGTTTTCAATCATCCTTTGCGTTGTCGATGTACTAGAGAGGCGCCAACCACCTATCATCTCACTGCCACCTGCTAGCCACCACCTCTCCTCCCATTTTTCTCTACACCACCTTCTTCTTCCGCCCAACCTCGCAACCCAAAATCAACAAAAATGGAAAACCCTACCTGCAAGATTCGGCTTCCTACTGCGACAAAATGGAAACCCTATAAGAAGAGGCTAAACTGGAAGATTATGGAAGAGTTTGTGTGAGCGAAGGGTTTCAATCGACGTCGGAATGTGGAACAATATTTGTGTGGGTGGGGTGGGGGTTCGATCGGAAAAGAGTTTGTGTGGGCAATTTTGATCAATTATTCTTTTCTGATCGAAAACCAACTGTACTTGCGTGTTTCCACCAGTTATTCTTTATCGGGGGGTTCGATCGACGCCGGAAGATCAGGAGATGGCGGTCGACGGGGAGTTGACGTATATTAGGCCCCAGTTCAAGCAGATCAATGGGTTGAGAGATTCGAGGAGCTCAAGGCATGGAGGTGAAGTTCGAGGAGGACGAGGTCGGCACCGGACGCTGCGAGTGAAAAAGAAGAAGAAAAGAGGGCAAAAAGAAGAAGAAAGAAGGAAGAAGAAAAGGGGGAATGGGGCAAGAAGAAGAGTGCATTTCTATATTTTCTCTTTATTTATTTTTCCTTTTTTTAATCCAAGAATAAAATTGTCATTTTATTAATTTTCTACCAAACTTCCCGTTGAGAATTGAATTCAACGGTGCACGGGGTTAGATTGACACTTACATCAATAAGTTGAGGGTTATTATGACACTTTTTCATTTTACAGGGTTATATTGATGTTTTCTCATTTTAACAATTTACTCTTTATTTTTTTATCCTAAAAACTACTCACCGGATGGGATTAATTAGTATCTGACCCCTTCCACAAAATAAAGACAATACGACACTAAGCACACACAAATACCATGTTAAAAACTAATGGCAAAATCACTCAGTTTGAGTTCGTAATCTCTAGATCATGTCTTTCAGTGATGTGTAATTATACTGTTAATTATCTGCAATTAAACGAAATTAAATATAATGTCGTAATCAATAAATGGTTACACATTCATTTGAAGATTACGTGTGATTTTGTTGTCGCATTGTCAAACTGATTATTTATTACTACTAGTATATTTACTACTAGTATTATACTGCATGTCGTGAAATTGATTTTCTCCATTTGTGATGGATTTTTTTTGTTGTAAGGCAAAGTAATTTGCATTACATTCACGTGAAATCAATTTTCTTTGTGTATGGTGGTAGTTTTTTTAGAGTATAGTGATAACATGATCCTAATTTGAGATTGAAAATGTCAATATAACCCTGCAAAATGAGAAAGTGTCAAAATAACCCAAATTTTATGATAAAATGTGAAGTTATAACTTTTTATCACTATTCCAACGTTAACTCATCAATTTATGTGGTGACCGGAACTAAAATGATGAAAAGAACCCCATCCCATAAGCTAATTTCCATTTCATCCCTTTTCAATTTATAGTGTCAATGATATTTTCGTCATTTTAGATATGGGTAACACTTAACTCTATATGAATATGTTTTTTAAAGATGCTCAACCACTTGAATCTTCTTTTATGGTCACAGTCATGTGATTGATTTATAATAATTTTGAAAATAAATTAAAGGAGCCATCAAAAATATTATATGTCAAAGGAAAAAAATAAAATAAGAATCCAGATGGAAACAATTGGTATTTTATTTCAAATTTTGCGTGGTGGCTATTTTTTACACCAGCAATAACACTTGTCAATGTTTTCATAATAATAAAAGGGGTTAAATACAATTATAACCCTAAATTTTAGATGAAAATGTCAATATAACCCTTCAATCTCAGAAAGTGTTAACTTAACTCTAACTAATTATTGTATGTGTCAATCTAACTATAACTTTAAAAAAAATTGCCGCTATAACCAAACACTCTGATTCCGGCGTTGACTCGTGACATTCCTGCATTGACTAGAAACTGAAATGACCAAAATACCCTCTAAGCCAAATCTGAAATTTTAATACCCATCATACCCTTGTTCTCTCTCACCCTCCCTAATCTGAACCCTAACCTCGCCGCCGATTGCAATTCGATCAACCTGAAAATCGCTCAATGGATGCTGATGATTACTTCTTCTTTTGCCACCATTTGAAGAAACCCAACTTCCGTCTGCCACCAGCTCTCCTTCCCTTCTTCTCTCCACTCACCACCATTCGTCACCATCTTCGAATCATCTCCGCCAAGGACAAAACAACCAGAGTTCCGCCTGAAACCTTCACTCATCAGCGTTAATAGCCGGCGACACTTTACCTTTGGGCGCCACCCCCAATCACCCTCCCCTTTAGCCACCTGCCCTTGCCACCCCCCACCCCGCCCCCAACCCCCCCCCCCCAATTCA
>JAULKM010000003.1:8510805-8524285 GCA_032355605.1 Rubia tinctorum | reverse complement strand
GCCTTCAGATGTCGGAATGGGTAAAATTGCACTTACATCAACTAGGTAGGGTTATATCTGCACTTTCAGTTATCAAACGATTATATTGGCACTTATGTCAACTAGGTAGGGTTATAAAAGTACTTTTTTCTTACATTTATAACCCTGACTTTAGGCAGAAAGTGCTAATATGACCCTGCAATCTCGGAAAGGGCAAAAATAACCTAACTTATTATTGTATGTGCTATTTAACCCTAACTTTTGAAAATATTGTGCCGATATACCCAAATTCGATCTTTTCGGCATTAACCGTGTAAATTCAGGCGAAGAGAAAAAAGAAAATGACTAAAATACCCTTGAGCTAAAATCTATTTTTTTGCCGAAATAGCCCTCAGAATTATACAGGATTATTTCAGCACATAGTCAATAAATTCAGGGTTATATCTGCACTTTCGATATAAATACAGGGTTATTTTAGCACATAGTTAATAAAATGAAGACACGTCTTCTTCCCTTCCTCACTCCTCACCGAAACCAAGTCGAGACGTCTCCCCATTTTAGTCGTTGCCGTCGCCGGAAGCTTCCTATGTACTTTGTCATGGGCTACCTCATAGTATAATTAAGGCTCACTGCTTACCCTGTAATTAAGGGATGTTGGTTCCCCTATCAATTTCGGTACCTCATAGTACTTCCCCTGTACTTTTTAAAAATTGAAATAGCCCTGCTTAAATTATTGTGTAAGGGTACTTCACACCTTCTCAAGAGGTTGTAAAGATGAAATCGCGGCAAAACAATATCAATATCAATTTTAATCCATGCCCAATTTTCCAGATTTTTTATTTGCCCCAAGCCCACCCTATGCCTCACATACAATGGAGAAAAATTCTTTACCTGCGAGGGAAAACCGACAGACATGCGATGGAAAGTCAAAGCGGGGCCACTAGATGTGGTATTCAAGGAGGAAGAAACGAGGGAGCTTCGATGGCGGTCGGGCGGAGGAGAAGTGAGAAGAGGAGAATTTGGAGGAGAACCAGTCGAACGACGCCTCGGTTTCTGTGCTTTAGGATGAAGAAAGCGGGAAGAAGGGTGGAGTAGGAAGAAAGTCTGGGGAAGAATAGAAAATGCAAGAGGAAAATATGAGAAACGGATAAATAAATTAAGAGGCAAGGACGTCATTTCATATTTTGTGACTTTTTTCCTTTTTAAGTAGAAGGGTAAAACAGTATTTTTACCTTATTCGGACAGTAAACTAGTTGACTTAAACATTCAACATGGTCAAGGGTTATTTTGGCACTCTCTGAGATTGCAGGATTATATTAGCACTTTCAGCCTAAACTCATGGTCATTTTAACACTTAACTCTTTTTTAAATAAGGGCAAAACGGTATTTTCACATTTTTCCGGCAGTAAACTAGTTGACTAACAAGTCAACATAGTCAAGGATTATTTTGGCACTTTATGAGATTACAGGGTTATATTGACACTTTCAGCCTAAAGTTAGGGTCATTTTAGCACTTAAGTCTTTTTTTCCAATCATTCATAGTTGTTGGGAAAAACAGTCAGCATCATTTGACAGACTTGTTGAAGAAATATATTCCATGGCTATGGAGCAATAAATGTTTTGCAGGCTTTAAAGATTTAACAGCGAAAATTACAATTGAAACGTTGTTGAGCTTGCTGGATTTCAGTAAATTGTTTGAAGTGCGTTTGATCATGCAATTCGTGCCATTAGTGGAGTACTAGTGAAAGGTGGCAACCTATTGCTTATGAGAGCAGGAAGTTGAGGACCACGAGGAAAGTAACATTAACTATGAGAATGAGATGACGACATATAGTGCAGTTTATTGAAATGTGGAAGCACTACTTGGTGGGAACACAATTCATCGTGATTGTGGATAATGTAGCAAATACTTACTTCAACATTCATAAGAAGATGACCCTAGAGCAAGTAAGATTACAACTTTTTTTTTTGCCAAAACAGACTTAAAATAGATCCACAAATCAAGCTAGGAGAATCAGGTTGCATATGCCTTTTGAAAGCATGTTGGATAATATCTTGTTGCAATCTCTACATTTATCTCTAAATTCAAGGATTAAAATCAAGGATGAATCTAAGCAAGACCCGATCTACCTGCAATTAAAGACTCATGTTGAATAAGAGGCGTTAAGATTACATTGGCGTGAAGATAATTTTATGCTAATATTAAGATAAACTCGCGATTTTAAATTTATTGTCTTTTTTTCTTTCTAATTCTCTTTTCTTTACTAGTTTTTCCTGTTAGATTTAGGATAAATCCCTCTTTGGTTGCCAGAATGGTCAAACCACTACCTTCCCTCTTTTCTTTACTAGTTTTTCCTTTTAGATTTAGGATAAATCTATATTTGGTTGCCAGAATGGTCAACCCACCACCACCCCTATTCTCTTTATTAGTTTTTCCTTTTAGATTTAGGATAAATCCCTCTTCGGTTGCCAGAATGGTCAAACCACCACCATCCTTCACATCTCACTACGATAAAACAGATTTATTGAGTGAAGAAATCCAACTAAAAAATTTGAATAATGTTTCCCAGCGATAAAATTTCTCAGCTAATGACAGAGCTTCGATGATTTTCACATTTATGACTTGGTTTAGGTGAGCGAATCGGGTGAAGAAATGCCAGATCTACGAATATGTGAATTAAGTTTGTTTCAAATTTGATCGTTGGGTATTTCCTAAGGGTTGAATATATCTTAATGGCACTTGTCGAGTTGTGCATAGAAAAAATCGACCCCCTTTTCATTATTTCTTCAATCTGGTTATATATGGACATGATCCAACCTAGTTTTAAGTAAGAACATATCAGACCAAATCAATTAAGACTGAGTCAATCAACAACAATTCAATTTGCTTGATGTAATCTAAACATAGTAGTCTTTTTAAGTATCTACACGTGTTAAGTGTAAATTTACACATTTAGTTCATTTGTTTAACTTGTGCACCCCGCCTCATCTTGCTACATGATTGATTTATGTTAAATGCCTCTCTCTAATCCTATTAGAAAATTGTTTTCCAATCTTCCACTCATTTAGTGAAATACATAGAGGAATGAATAGAGAAAATTTAAATTGTGACTTTAAAATAGGTGAGCTCCACATTTTCATGTGCTTTCTTTTATCTCATTTTCTAGCTATATAGCAAAACGCGTAGTTGTTGATCAAAGGTAGAAAACAGAGAGAATTGGTCGAACAAGAGGGGAAAACAACTTGAGAACAAACTAGAGAGAAAAATCCCCAAGAGTAAAGATGAAGCATTGAATGTTTATAATCTTTGTAATGTCGGATTGATTTATTAGTGAACGATTCTCCAAACAGTGCACAACCATTTTCTAGGTAGGACGCATGACAAAAATTTCTCAGAATCATGGTGAAACTCATCATCTCAATCCCTTATTTAATTCTCGTCTATTATCACCGTGCTAGTATATTCGTATTCACAAGTATCGAGAGCACAAGTAAAAAAATAAATAAAATCGCATGTTCGTAGTTGACATAAGAAGATAACGCCACACAACGTTGAGGACTGAGAAGAGACTAAACCCAATTTCATCCCCACGAGTCCAATCCATTTCCTCACCCTCTCTCCCACCAACCAAGTAGAAATAGTCTTCAACACTTCAACCTCCCACTCAAACTGTGTCACTCCGGGAACTCCGCCGCCGCCGTCGCTAATCTCCGGCATCTAGATTCTCCGATAATGGCCTGCTCCGCGGCTTCAACCGCCCTGCTCTCATCCTCCTCCGCCAACCCAAGGGCTTCCATTTCCCCCAAATCATCCTTGACCCCACAAACCCTACCTATCCCCTCCGCATTCAACGGCCTCCGAAGGGCCGGTGCGTTGACCCATGCCCCTCGCTCTATCTCCTCCCGCCCCGCCGTCTCGGAACGACGCAGTTTCGTTGTCCGAGCTGTAAGTTGCGCTCTACTCTGTTTTTTATTGTATAGTGTTTTTTTCACAGTCTTAGAGTATCTTAGACCTAAAAGATGCAATTTTGTTTCGTGGGCCCGATGTATTCCAGCTTAATTTCCTCGAGTTTAGCTTTATCCCGATGCAATATGGATTCATAAAAAGTATTTGTTGCTAATAGATGTAAGCACATAAAACACTTGGCATTTTAATTTCTTGGAATATCATTGCGTGGCATCTAGTTAGATTCCGAGTAGGGCACATTTTTTAAACATCTAACTTTTCACAATGTCTTGATGCGATTGATTAAAGATGTTTGTTGAGGGTCATGAAAAATAGAAATGTTAACCTTGAATTGGACGGAGCAGATTTAGTACTCTTCAGCAGTGAATGCTGTGCTCATATTGTATTTTATCATGACAGGGTGAGCTACCACTCGTTGGAAATGTAGCACCCGACTTTGAGGCAGAGGCTGTTTTTGATCAGGAATTTATCAATGTAAGGCCCTTTTTCTTCCTAATCTTTCGTGCCTTAAACTTTGTTCACTTAAGATCCTCTGTCAGTACATTGATCTGTGGTTTATGCCTCAACGGCCCTGAAAGAAATTCCAGTATTAAGTATGATCTGTGTTCAGGTAGCAATGGGGAAAATACAGTTACATGATATGCAGTAACATGTCCCCTGTTTGGACCACATGAATAATGGCCTCATTTACCACTTTGGAGAAACATTTGTTGATGTTTGTGGGATTTATATGTTTTTGATGGATTCCTTTGCAGGTCAAGCTCTCTGACTACATTGGGAAGAAATATGTAATTCTGTTCTTCTACCCTCTGGACTTTACATTTGTTTGTCCCACTGGTGAGCACGACAAGTCAAGTTTTGTGCACTGTTTTGTTTGTAAGTTACAAATCCCTGATTTTTATGCATTCTTTTACTTTTATTTTGTAGAGATCACTGCTTTCAGTGACCGTCATGGAGAGTTTGAGAAACTGAACACTGAAATTCTTGGGGTTTCAGTAGACAGTGTGGTAAGAATTACTTCCATGTTCCATCATCTTCTCGTAGATAATGTTTTTATAACTGGTATGGGCCGTATGGCATAGACATCAAGCACATGACTTTTGGTTTCATAATCCAACCTGTTACTTTCTGCTCTGCTTTACTGAGGTTGTTTTTCATTGTGGTGTAGTTCTCTTAAAACTGGACATGCTTTTATGTTTGTTTTTGGTCATATATGGCTTTAATTTATCAGTAGCTATCTGAGAGCCGGAAACATTAGGGTTTTCCCCCGTTTATGCATCAGGATGCCTAATAAACACTCGCTCAAGCACCCTTCAATCACTTCTCCATTACATTATACGGGCTCTGGTTAAAGTCTGGATTGAGTGATTACCTGAATATGGTTCCAGTAACCTTTTTGCATTCAATTAGTGCCAGTACTACTCTAATGAGATTATGTTGCTGCTTTTGTAGTTCTCCCATCTTGCATGGGTGCAGACAGACCGAAAGTCTGGTGGTTTAGGTGACCTGAAATATCCATTGGTCTCAGATGTCACCAAGTCGATATCTAAAGCATATAATGTGTTGATCGCTGATCAGGTACTCTATAATGTGGTGCTTAAAATATGTAAATCTCAACATTTTCCCCATCCAGTAGCCTGTTATATCTACCAAACATATTGTGATGACATTTTTGTTGTGGCTGTTCCATTTAGGGAATTGCACTGAGAGGGCTGTTCATTATTGACAAGGAAGGAGTGATTCAACACTCTACCATTAACAATCTTGCAATCGGTAGAAGTGTAGATGAAACATTGAGAACCCTCCAGGTGATTTTCTTTATATAAATTTTGCTAGCATGGAATGCAATTCGAGATGTCATGTGTTTCTCAAATAATTACCTCATCTTGTGTAATTTCTAGAAGAAAAATGGCTCATGACGAATGATTCTTCTTTTCTCTCGTAGGCATTGCAATTCGTTCAGGACAACCCAGACGAAGTGTGCCCAGCTGGATGGAAACCCGGGGAGAAGTCAATGAAGCCCGATCCCAAGCTCAGCAAAGAGTACTTTGCAGCTATATAAATTCGGCTAAGCCCTAAAAAGAAACATATGTTTTGGTCATTTATAGAGGTTGTAGAGAGTTTTGCTCGCGGACTTTGTGAGTTTGTGATCATTTTCTTGGAATAAATTTCTATCTTGATTGTGGATGTGTTTTTGCTGGAGACGTCATCATTTGACAGTAATTTTGGCGCTGAATATACTGTGTGCGAACTACCTGAATCGTGACTCGTTACATATATGTAGTGCTGCAATTCGGGTCAGGTTTGGGTTCGGATCAAATGAGTTGGGTCAAAATGGGTCAAAATCTGATTGTTGGGTCGGGTCGAAAGGAGATCAAGTTAAAACAGGTCGAAGTCTGTTGATCGGGTTAGGTTTAGTCGGATTGAAAAGGGTTTGGGTTAAAACAGGTCAAAGTCCGTTTGTCGGGTCGGGTTGAAAAGTGTCCAAGCATATTTGTTGGGTCGAGTTGGGTCAAAAAGTTTTTGGGTTGAAAAGGGTCGAAATTTGTTTGTCGGGTTGGATCAATTAAATGTCAAGTCAGTTTCTGATGGGTCTGTAATGTTCATCGGGTCAGGTTGGGTTGGGTTACACTAATAGAAAACAAGTACATAGGCATCAGTATGTCAGTGCTAGGCAGGGACGGAGTTAAATTTTTTTATTTGATGAGTCACAATTTAATTTGGCCTCTCTATCTCTGAAGATAATGTTAGAATTTTAGGTTTAGGGTTAGAATTATTAGGCCAGAATCGGATTTTGGATTGAGTTCATGTTGAGTCGAGTTTGAATTTAGGCCCATATTATCATGTTAGAATCGGGTTACGGGTTGAGTACGAGTCAAGTCGGGTTCAGATTTTGCCCAGGTTATCATGTCATGATTGAATTTTGGATTACATTCTGGTCAAGTTGGGTCTGAGTTTGGATTAATATTTTACGGGTTAGAATCAGATTTGGGTTGAGTTCGATCGAGTCGATTCGTGTCATGTCAGAAATTGACAGCTCTACATATATGTAGAGTCCATATCGCATGCGAGAGAGGCACATTAAATTCACAAAGGCAGTTGTGTTCATCTAGTTAGAGAGACAACTACTCATACTGTAGTTAATTTAAAATACTACCTCCGTTTCGTTGGATGTGACAACATAGATCTAGGTGCTTGGATTTAGGTGAATGAAATGAGTGGATGAAATTGAATTTAGAAAGATAAAAGTAGAATGAGTGGATGAAATTGAAGGAATATTGTCATAAAAGGAAAGTGTGTCAAATTCACAAAAACAACTTAAAAAGGAAAATATGCCACATCCAATGAAACAGATGAAGTATTGGTAATTTGAAATATATATATATATATATATATGAAAATTCGTCTGATGTCATGTACTCTCTCTGTCCCAATTCAATTCGCACAGTTTTTTTGGGCTTGTCCCAATTAAATTTGCACTTATACTTTTTTTCTCCATTTTTGGCTATGTTTTTATTGTTTTAAAAATCTGGTGGCCCACTTCTGTTTAATATAATTGGCCCCAGATTAAGCCCAATGAAGGCTGATTTACCTAACCTAACCATTCCCACCAGAATTCATTCCCCAACCACCTCTCTCACCAACATTCAATATTTTCACCTTCTCCAACGTCTTTATTCAGGCATTCTCGAGATTCTTCATTTCCTGAAAAGCTGTTCCCTCCCTTTTCAATTCTCACTTTGTATCTGATCTCTCCTCCTCACTTCTCTTTCTACTCTGAATTCATTTTCTCCAAACTATCTCTTTAGGGTTTTCGAAAACAAACTCTCTGATTTCTCTCTGTTTTCTAACATATTTTCTTGGGTTGCATGTGAGTTTAATTGTGATGGAGGTTGTTCTTTGTGCTTGGTTCCTAATTCTGGTTCTCCAATGACCAGATCGCCGTCTTCTCCGACGGTGTTACTCGACATTTAAGTTCCTCCGGCGTTGACTATAGAGGTGGTCGTAGGTGGCACTGCCGCTGTCTCAAGATCCACCATGTTGAGGTCCTCTTCTCCAACGGGTGAGGTGAAAAGTAAATAAAATTCTATGGAAATTACCATCATTACAATCTAACTAAATAATAATAAGAAAAGTAAATATCACTTTTCTTATAATTATTTAGATTACAAATGCCAAAATTAAGAAACAATGTTTCTTCATTAATTCTTCCAATTTTCATTCTCTTCTAATTGATTCTTTTCTTCTTTTTCTTCAAATGTTGAAATAATGAAAATTCATTATCCATTGAAGCATACTACCTCATTAAAAAACCCGTTGGAAAAAAGAGTATAGTATTAAGCTCCCATTCAAAACATACCTAAAGTGCACATTATCCTCGTAAAAGCTAAATTTAATGCACCAAATAAACAACACTAATCGTACACATCAAGAGAGTGGGACACGGGTGGCGTTGCCCGGATTTTTACCAGTTTTGGCCGTGGCTGTTGATAGCGCCGCCGCGGAGTCCCTATCTTTGACCGACTCAAACACATACTCACCGACGAATGATGCAGACACTTATGACGGTGTTGACGCCCCACCAATGACCACAACAGTGGCGCGACCCATCACTTTGCTGGCTCCGACAAACGTCGGTGAGTCGGCCGATGGTAGTCGCGCCGCCGTGGGTAAGGGAAAACCCGATCGACCTTCACACTTGGTGTTACCCGGCCCATGCAGTCAGTGCGGCTTTGTTCCTGTAGCAGCTGACACCGCCGAATCAATTTCCCAGCCAGTAAGTAAAACAAGAACGAGACATTTTGAGGAGCTATGACGTGACATTGTGGTTGAGTCACTCAGCTCCTCTAGCCGGGGTTACATCCAGTGCCCGCCACTTATCCAACCCCTATCCCACTCACCTGCTGACCATATGGCTAAGCCACCTCAGACACTAAGTTTGGACAATATCGACTCTATTTTTCATGCGGCTAAGATATATATCCTAGATCTGTGAGATCTTCTACGCAGAGCTGAGGAGCGTGAGCATCTTGCAGAAGCTGAGAAAAAAGCTAAGTAAAAATTAGTTTACGTTTTGATTTTTTCCTTTACTTTTTTTAGTTCACTATTCTCATCAGCTTCTACTTTTTCATTCTTGCAGGTGAAAGCGGATAAACTGGAAAATCAGAATGAAAGGAAATTTTTTGCCACTTGTACTTGAACAGGGGAGATTTTTTTTTGTGTTGGATGTTTATGATCTTCCCCATTTTCATGCTCCTAGTAATGCATGTGTTTGGTTATGCCCTGTTTAAATGGTCCCCTATTTGTATGTTTAATGGTGTGGTTAATTGTTTGATTAGGCCTGAGTGTGGAAGAGCCTTGACTTGCACTCCTGAAGTGTTAAGATACCAGTGCATTCCCATTTTTATTAAGGCCTAATCGAATATGCTACAATTGCTGTTTGTGAATCGGATGCCTATGTGATGTTGTTTCCTGCCTCGTGTGTTTCAGCTTTCCTATTTATGTTTATCTTTAGGCGTTTGTTGTCACCTGTTCCTGAACCTGTTACCCTAAACCCTGTCTGAAGAGCAACCCTGCAAAGTAATAAGCAGTTGGAAGGCTCTGAAAGTGGATTCAAAATAACTTCATATCATTCATGAAAAAGAGTTACACAAGAAACTTGCCTGGCACACCAAAAAAACAAGTTTCAGGTATTTTCCCCCCATTGTTGTTCTTCGGCAAGAACTCAGCTAAGTGTTGTCTTTCGATGTTGGATAAATTCTTCTCCCTCATTTGTTTTGTTCAACCCAATGAAGAAGGGAAGATCCACACACTTTAGAGAGCAATCAGTTCAAATATGAACTTGGTAGGGCTCGATGAGGTGGAATCTGAAGCTGAAGGTACAAAAAAGAAATTCACATTTCTGGGTTTCAAAGCTTGGTTAACAGTGGAAATGAGGGGTAATGAGGGGATGAACACGGTGAAGGCAAAAGGAATGTTGGTGTTGCTGTTTGGTGTTTTTGTGGGGGGAACAAAATGGGGTTATGAATGTATTTATAGAATTTATACTAGGTAGAGTTAGGTCTCATTTTGGTGGGAATAATGTGCAGTTCGAATTTTTCATTGCACAAAGTTTGTAAAAAAAAGGAATGTAATTTGTAATGTTCTCGCTTTTCCCTTGAAAATTTTATTACTGCTCCCCCAGATGTACAGTACCGACGGCAAAAATAATGCCCAGTGAATGCGTTCAACTGAAACTAAATGAGTAAACAATCCCTAAACCAGAAATGAACAAATACTAAAAAATGGACCTGGCCCATTGACACATTAGCATTAAAAAAAACACAACTTTCTCTTCCTGCAAAACCAATTAGGACAGAGGGAGTAATTTATTTATTTTGAGAAGATGGATAAAATTTCAGTTAAAGGAATTTCCCCTACGTTGCATAAAAATAAGTTTCATGGAAAATATATCTTTATGTACTTAAAATAAACTAATTTTGTTTATAAACGAACTCTAATTCTTCATTTTACTTTTGGTGGTACGTATCTCCACCGCACTGGTAAGTCCAATTATCAAAGCATGCAAGTCTCTCATTTTCTTCTGAAGCGATTGAAACTATTTGTACAAGCATATTTGCTACCCTAATTGATGTTTCCACGTTAATTTTAAAAAAAATAAATATTTCAGATTGTTAATATATTTAAATATGTATATGATTAAAAGCTATAAAAATAATATTAAAATATACTCATTACATTGTTTAATACTATCAATGAACTTTATGCAAAGCATCGGGGTATATAACCTGCGCGGAAAGCGAAGACAGGATACAATAACATTATAGTTAACGCTAGAGTTTAAGACGCATAAAACATTTTCTAATTGCCAAATCTTCGTTAAATCATCGTACCAAAAGCCAAAAAGGCATTTCCACCTCCGCAAAAAGCCGAATGTTCCTGTACTTGCGTTACCCAGAGCATTTCAGCTGGTCCAATCCAAACGCATCAATTCGCTGGTATTTATAGTATAATTAATAATATTAGCTAGGATAGGACTATTTTAATGTTTCCCATATTACTTCTAATTAATATATACTCCAAAAGCTACCCAGCTAAATTCCGAAAATTGAATCCACCTTCCACCGCTTCCCGGACGTTAAATCGGAACTCCGCCTTCCGGCACGTAACCATTATTCAGCCTTTCCACCTCTTCCCAGCTCAGCTGCGACGCGAATTCATCGTATTCCGGCACATAGTCCTTAACAACATTAACAATCAAGGTTAAGCCGTAATTAATCATAGATTAGTTAAATGATTAACATGGTAATCTGATCTTTTCCATGGTCAACAAATTTTTTATCTAATCCTACTGGTCAGCCGACATCAAAGAGACTCATCAGTCATCACAAATACAGAATAACTTTTCGCATTCTCTTTTCCAAGCGGGGCCCGGATTAATGATGATGGATGAGTCGTAATCCAAAAGCCTAAACAGCTTTAAAGGTTTTCCCAATCTAGGATCGAAGTACTTCAGTTTAATTTAAAATAATCAAGAGGCTTTACATTGAATAGAACGAAAAATTAGGAAAATTGTACCTCAAGTCCCATGACCAACTCTTTGGCTGTCGGAGCAGACACGACTATGCGACGAGCAATTGGAGATATAAAGCCTTCATCAACGGCCTTATCAATGAAGCACAGGAGCGAGTTGTAGTAGCCGTCCACATTCAGAAGCCCCACCTGCATTATTTTCATCTTCTAGTTAGTCCTATAACACTTCTTTTTGACCAACGTTACCCTAATCAAACTGAACTGGACGAGATTAGTTAGTAGTCCGTGAACTGAAACAAGAACCAGATGCTTTGATTGATACCTTCATTGCTGCAATAATATATTAGAATAAATAATTAAGAATCATTGACCAAAACCATTGCAGGATGCCTTTTTTGGTAGGAGTACAGACAGGCTCCAAAAGGATTGGATCTCTAAAGGGATTATGAATATGACGTGTGAAAATTAGCACAAAAACATCCCCATGTCATGCTGTGGAAGTTTCATGCTTCTCATTCGGTAGGGGTCCCCTTGAGTTAAGGGTCACATTCAAACTAGCTTGAATGAGGAAAATAAGAAACTTTCACAAAGGCCACCTTTTTTTTTCTGGGTCCACTGAATAGCACTTCAAGAATGATTTTCAGACTCATTATCATGCTGTTTCCCCCCATGAGATGTTTTTACCATTTCACATTCAATCAGATTTGGTGATAACCTCAAACGCATGCACTAAAATAACTGGTTTAATGATAAAGGCAGCTAGCTAGTCCAGTTGTATGCTTACTGGTTTACGGTGGATGCCAAGCTGAGCCCATGTGATCACTTCAAGCAGCTCTTCGAGAGTGCCATATCCGCCTAACAATTACATCAATTTAGCGTACTATAACGTTGTTAAACAGAAGCAAATGGGGAAACACGAAGTAATGTGCTACAATGTACCAGGAAGGGCGATGAAAGCATCCGCTTGACGCGCCATTTCAGCCTTTCTCTGATGCATACCAGACACAGCTCTAGTTTCTCCAATTTTCTCACCTGTTATCTGTTTTATACATTTCATGAAAAGAGTAAGAAACAACTCAACTCAATCCAAAAAAAAATCCATAAGTTTAACAGTGGTAATTAGTTACCTCTATTGGCATCAGAGTAGTAGGAATGACACTGCAAGAGAAACACACCATCCTAGTCAAACTTGAACTATGTCAAATCCTAGTTTGGTAAACCAAGGGGTCATTGTTGAAACAGTAAAAATAATTGAACAACTTTTGACATTCTGCAGAGAATACATGGACAATGTGATAAAAGTCCTTGTAACAAGACTGTTCATGTGGAGATATCACTCTCTTTTACTCAAATAAGGAAATGGTTGAATCAGTATGGGCTACTTTCGGACATCTTTTACCAGTGACCTGACAGTGAACAGTTAAGAATATGGGATCCTGATCACATTACTACTCGAAAAGCCCCCGGACACCCCAGTTTTGAAAGTTGCTTTACGAAACTGTTTAACAGATTAAATGGCAATAGTAGTTTTCTTTCAACTGTTTGTCTGTCAATTGATGTCATAGCCTTATTCTTTCACTAAAAACTGAAGAGAGAGAAAGAGAAGAGAGAGACAAAGTTAATCATCCGTTTGATCCCATGAGGTCTGCCTTTGGGCAAACACCATTATTCATTTCCTAGAGAACTGAGATTCTTGCGTGCTCTTTGGACACAAAAACATTAATTTTGAGCATAAAAAGAACCCATCACAACCAACCAAAAAACACAAGCATTATGGGTAGCTTAAATCTCAAATGATGATTGTTTTAGAAGCTTCATTTTCACTTAACCAAATTTAATCAGAGATATACTCGGTATATTTATTTAGTGTTATGAAGAATTTATCTGCGTAAATTCATAGAGGGAGAGAGAATGAGTTGCCACATACCCTAGGACATGGCGCCCGCCATCATGAACTGCCTGAGAAACAAGACCCATCAGACCCACGCTTCCACCTCCATA
>JAULKM010000003.1:8453517-8472473 GCA_032355605.1 Rubia tinctorum | reverse complement strand
TAGTTTCATTGAATCTTTTCCTTATGTGTTGCGATACAAGAAGGGTAAAGAAAATGTTGTTGCTGATGCTTTGAGTCATAGGCATGTATTACTTACATGATTAGAATGTGTCCTCTTTGGATAATCTTTTGTGTGAGAATTATATGCTAATGATTATGATTTTTCATCTGTCTATGCTGCATGCGAAAAAGGTTCATTTGATACATATTTTTGGCAAGATGGTTTTTTGTTCATGAATAATAGGTTATGTATTCCTCAAAGTTCTATGAGTGAATTACTTGTTAGAGAAGGTCATTCAAGTGTTTTAATGGGACATTTTGGTGCATTAAAAACTTATAATTTGTTTGAAGAGCACTTCTATTGGCCGAAAATGCATATTCATGTTGATAGGATTTGTAGGAATTGTATTGATTGCTTGAAGGCTAAGTCTAAAACTAAGCCGCATGGTTTAAATAGCAATTGTGTCTGACAGGGATGTAAAAGTTTTGTCCTACTTTTGGAATACCTTGTGGCGCAAGTTAGGGACAAAATTACTATTTTCAACGGTAAGTCATCTGCAAACTGATGGTCAAACAAATATCACAAACTACACCCTAGGGGCACTTCTGCGTGCCTTGGTCCAAAAGAATTTGAATAATTGGGAAGCGTTCATTCCGATAGTATAGTTTGCTTATAATCGAACTGCTCATTCTACTACTTCTTTACCTCCATTTGACATTGTTTATGGTTTTCTGCCTACTACACCTCTTGGTTTACTTCATTTGAATTTTAAACAGGTGAAGAATTTAGATGGAGAAAAGAAGGCTGATTTTGTAAAGCGATTACATGAGAAGGTACGATTGAGGATTGAAAGGACTAATGCGCAGAATGCTGCACAGTTTAACCCTAGCCTCCGACTTGTCCAATTCAAGGAGGGCGATTGGGTTTGGTTGCACTTTCGAAAGGAGATTTTTCCAAATTCCCGGAAATCTAAACTAAGTCCGCGTGGAAATGGTCCTTTTCAAGGGTTCGTATGTGTGAATGATAACGCCTAGAAGATTGATCTACTCGGCAATTATAGTGTTAGTACTACCTTCAATGTGTGATTTATATCCATTTACCTTTGAAGACGATTCAGTTTTGAAGGCAAAACCTTTCGACCATGGAGGGAATAATTGAGATCCCAAGACGACTACCACCATAAATGAAGACATTCCACGTCTTGATCAAACATTCAATATCCATATCAAACCATTTACCTTCTAACTCCAATTACATAATTATAGGGATTTACCATAATTCCATTATGCTTCTAATTCGCTGAACCAAATATCACGTTAATCTCCAATTTCCATAAACACAAATCCTTTGCAATATTTGTTTCGCACAGACTGTACTTCTGCATATGTTCTAACATGGTAAGTTTTTCTTCTTTCCATAAGTTCACAAATTGTCATTCAAACAGTCCAAGAGTCACACGTATCTTTGCAATCTCTCCAACTTAATTCATCACACGTGACTTTACACAGCTAACTAAACAAGTTTGTTCGATTTTCCCATCTAAATCAATAAAATAAAACAAAATACTCCCTTCGTCCCAATTCAAACTGCACACTTTGACTTTCATCAGTTGACTAAAAAAATGTTTGATCCTTAATATCTTTTATTAAGGATAATTAAAACTTTTAAAAAGTTGATATTATGAAAATTTATGTTAGAACAAATCTAACAAGGTATCACTCAATAATATTTATACTTATACATATATTCAATTTTGGGGTCAAAATTAAGAAGTTTTGACTAAATGAATAGTTAAATTGCAGTTTGAATTGAGACAAAGAGAGTAACATGTGTGGAATATTATACAAACATGGAGTACCAGTACATCTGATATTTATGCATGTATGTTCCATTGTGCTAAAAGAAATCTTTTAAAATTAAAAAATGTTAAAAATGTAATACTAGCACAATATAAAATAAATTAAAGCGGGCCAGAATACAATATAAGTAGGATAAAGGAGCAAAATACAGGATATGAAAATTAATTAAGCTAGGTATGTGAAGATATTGATGAAAATGACCTGATACTCAATTCATTCCTCTAAAATTGTTATATATTTTAATATTTTTGAATTAAAATTGTCACACTTTTTCTCATAATGAAAAACATATTTTGTTTCATTAATTGATTTTAACTCAAATCACTCTTTACATTTTTTAAATTGACATATAAAAATAAATAAAAATAATAAGATATGAATTTTGAAAATGGAGGAAGTATTATTCCACGGAAAGAGGGGCTCGGGAGGACATGCATGTAATGATCACAGTAGTAGTGAATTGCGAAGTGGGAATATGGGATATGGGAGCCAATGGAGATGATAACGAATAATTGTGGCATTATGAAACCAAAATTAATATATTCAGAAAAAGAAAAGTAGTGCCTGTCGGAAAATTCACAGTTAAAGTTTTTTTTTCCCAATTAACATTAGTAGAATAAATAAATAAATATATACAGGGGCGGAGCCAGGATAGATATATGGCGGGGCTGATCTATCAGTAAAAAAAATTAATTTTTCCTTATTAGAGGGGGCTGATAATTTTTCAAAAATATTTTACTACCTAAATTCCCCGTAATTTTCATCTTGGCGGGGGCTGGAGCCCCATCTAGCCCCCGTGTACATCCGCCTTTGTGTATGTATATATATATTATATAAAAATTAATTAAGGGGTGATCCATAACGTAAGGGTTGTGCAAAGGAGAGGAAACTTTTGTGCTTTAGAAGAAAAAAAAAAGAGAGCAAATCTTGTCTAAGAAATATCAAAAGAGAGCGCAGCACTACTTTTAATGCAATTGTGATGCGGTTTTGCAAAAGAATCCACCTTTGATTTCGAAACCCAACATTCTTATCTCCCCATAAAGCATCATAAAGTTGTGGAATAAGGGTTCAAATTTAAACGCTTAACTTGGTAAACAAAGTAAAAGTGTGGGCAAGTTCATCAACTTTTCAGCTCAATTGTATTTTAGTCGTCCAGTTAATTTTTATTTTGATAAAATTGAATTTAGTCTGGTTATATATTATTAGTAAGACCAATTTACTTAAATTTGAGTCGACTCAAGTCAATTCAATCCTTTCTACTAAGATCTTTTTCTCCGGAGTTTATTTGAACTGATCTGGTCTGGTCTATTTTGATTCGGACTAAACTGAACTACAATAAGTGTGTTGAAAAATAGTAACGTATGACTAAACTTAAGTTGTTTTTCACCAAATTTAATCTACGCTGAACTGAATTAAATTGAATTGAACTGAAAACGAATCTATTGTCAATTCTATACAGTGCTATTTTGAGAAAAAGAATCTATGGTTTCAGCTTTCTTTATTAACCCTTACAAAGATGTTTGCAACTTTAGAATCGCTAAAAGATCATTATCCCTTCTCCTCGCTTTAAATAAACCTCCTGTGTGCATAAGTAGGGTATTTGTCGTTTGTGGCTTTTCAAAAAGTTTGCGATGAGTTCAGGTAATTATGGTAATTACACGTATGAATCCACCATTGAGAAAAGGAAAGAAACAATATCTAGGCTTCGTGGGAAGCTGTTCTTCCTCTTTTTTCTCTCTAGAGTGAGATAGCTGGTTCTTTATATTTTCGAAAATTATTATTTGATACCTTCAGAATTTAATTAAATATCATGCCTTTGAAAATTGCAAGGAAAAAAGGTAAACTTATACCAATTCGATAAAGGCATGGTCAACAGTGAAATTCTCGACACAGTAACTGTGTGCCAGCAACAATGTTAAAATTTTCTAAGATTTGAGATTTGAGTTTTGCGAAATCTTAAACTTTGTAGAATTTATACATTTTGATACATTCTTGTTCTTATTCAAATTTGAAAGATATAATTTTTATTATAAATGTTTTAGCAAATTATTTTAATTAAACACAGTAACTTTTTCTTTAAATATCATATACAATATAAAGTAATTAAGGAAAATTTATTACAGTAACAAAATATTAATAGTTATAAGTATGAAAATATATTTTCCAATTAAATTTTAAATACTTGAATTTATAAATTATTTATTTAATATATTAAAATTATATTCCTTAAATAATAATCAATATGATTTTATTGATTAAGTACAAATAAAATTAATTGATTTAAATTAAATTGAACTAATAATGATCCTATGTTTGTGTGAATGTGCCAAAACAACCTTAAGTTCTTTGAAAGTGGTGAAATAATCTAAAGTGTTCGTTGAATGTGTTGAAACAACGCTAAATATTCACTGATGCCGAGACAACTAATACCAAAACTGGAGGATCATATTCGCACTTTTACTAATTCAAAAATTCATAATTGTTATGGCACTTAAAAAAACACAAACTCATTTTCTCACATTTCTCTAAATCATATTATACCTCATGCATTCTAGGAGCATGGTTTTTTCCATAGACAAATATGCATTTTAATCTACTTAATTGTGTATCACGTATAATTAATGTGTTTGTGTATTTTGTAAATGTGTACTCCCTGTGTTTCTTTTATTATTTGCACAATTTCCTTTTTACCTTGTTTCTTTTTATATTTGCACACTTTTCATTTTTTCGTAATATTCCTTCAATTTCATCCACTCATTATACTTTATACATTCTACATTCAATTTCATCCATTATTTTTCTTCACCTAAATTCAAGCACCTAAACCTATGGTGTCACTCATAGAGAAACATAGGGAGTATTACACATCTTGTTTATAATTTTTAATTATTTGAAACGTTATAACACATACTTCCTCCGTCCGATAAATAATGGCAAATTACTATTTTCAAAGTCAAATTTGATATATTTTGACCATAAATATAAATTAATCTATATATAATAAATATATTATGTGAGATATTGTTGAATTCATCTTAACATATAGTTTCTAAATATCAATTTTTTATGCAAAATTGGTATATGTAGTTAGAGATATTAACGATCAAATATGATTATTGAAGATCGTGAAAAAGCAAATAGGTCATTACAGCTGGGACGGAGGTAGTATATATAATGAAATCTACATTTAAAATAATTGAAATAATACTAGAAATATAATGTTCAGGGATATTTATCATCCAAGAACCATAAGTTGAAAAGAAGGGGAATATAAGGCTAGTTTTACTGTTTCAACAACCTTTATAGAACTAGACTTTTCCCTTTATTTTAATGAATATTTTTTTGGGCCAATATATTTGTACCTGCTAAAAGGCTTTCTTAGTTAAAATAAGGTGCAAAGATAATTGCTGTACCCATGTTGCCGAAAGGAAAGAAGCCTCTCCAGTCTCCACTTTATATCGTATATCATCATTCAATAACACGATTTGAAGATTCTCAACTGTTCAATTACCTTTTCTTCCTTTTCATCAATTCAGAAACGTTTAGTTACCGGGTTTTGCTGTTGCAAAATCTGAAAATATTGGAACCTTGTCTCTCTAGTTAAAGGAAGGTAGGCCTCCAACACATGTAGTCCCGCCATTTCAATCAACACGTGCAAATATGCTCACTGTCTCAGCTTACGTGACAAGAATACGGATCTAATTGCTTTTGGACCAAAGTTTTACGTAAGCATGAAATAATTGTTATGAATATTTTAGGAAAACAGTAGATCCACTCTCAAAGTTGTTAAACTTAAAGAGCGCAGTGTGGAAATTTAACATCACATTCCTTGCCATCTTAAGTAATTTTGAAAGTATGTTATTAATTGTGAGATGGGCGAAAATAAAAAAAAGTATGTCAACATTTATGGGCCAGGGGAGTATTTCACAACTACAAGAGCATTATTACAAACTCAAAGGCAGATAAAAACATAAGGCCAGGGGAGGGTTTAGCCTGTGCATGCCACGGAGTAAATACATAATAAAATATGAGAAAAATGTGTTCTGTGATTCTCAATTCCTTGGTATGCGTATATATTAGTTATAGTTTTTAAAGCGTAGATAAAACTCATTGACCTAAATTTTGAGTCAACGCTGGTCAAAACCGATTAAAGCTGCTTTAAAAAATGAAGAAATGTATTTTTCTGTTCCCTTTATTCTCCTCCCCATTTCCACCGATGAAATCACAAGGTCTAAGATGATTCACAAAGAAAAAACCTCTTCTTCCCATGGAATCTTCCCTAGTAATGTAGGAATTGTGATGAAAACATGCTTTGTACTTGAACAGTAATACTTATGCGCATTAGTGCATAGTATGTTTGCCTTCCCTTCAAGCTTTTGATTTTTAGGGTGCGTTTAGTGGTTATAAGCAAAACTAACTTATCTTGAAATTAGCGGGATACCAGTTTTTATTTTTCGCCAAAAAAATAGCGCCTGCTTTCAAAATCAACTGTTTTTTTTACCAATTTACCAAAAACTAAAGAGTGTTTTGCTTATAAAGCAAAACAACTTATAAACTCTGTCAAATAGAGCCTTAGAAGATGTGTTCAACTAATTTTGACATACTTTTCAGTCAATTTTGTCAGAGCATGTTTGATCAATAATAAGTTTTGATACAAATTTTGATACTCACTTTGTCTCAACTCTATTTGCACTCTTACTTTTTTTAACACTATTTTCTATCAAATTTGACAACATATTTAAATAGTTATATGAACAACAATATTATCGTATATGATATTGTTGAATTCATCATAACAAGTAGTTTCTAAATATCAACTTTTTATTTGTTGTTATTATACACAAGTAAACTATTAACGGTTAACATGTATCTTGAACAACATGATAATTTCTCTGGGACGAAAGGAGTATATTATGTAAAATTTATGGTCAAACATGATTTAAGAACCTTGACCGAAAATGTGTCAATATGAATTAAGTTTTTTATAATTATCTTTTCACCAGGTGTACATGGGCGGAACCGAGGGGAGCGAGGGGGTGCTGGCGCCACCCCTAGAATCCGGTGGTCCGGAATTTAGGTCTAGGAGCCACCGAAATCTATGGATTCCTCCCCCCTAAACTTAGGTTTCATCTCCCCTTTCCGGCGAGATCTGAGGAAGAGGATATCATTTTTTTTATTTTTGATTTTTTTGTTTCTTCATTAAATAAAACGACGTCGTTTTGTTCTCGTCAAGGGAAAAAAGAAAGCTGATAAATGAGTTTAACCCAATAGGCTCAACTACTCTCATGCCCAACCATTTCCTTTAAAAAATCCCACTAATTTTCTTACTATTTTTATTTTTAGAACCTTATTTATGTTATTATAAATTCATTAATTAACAAAATATAATAATATTTAAGCGGATTATTTTATACCCATTTCATTATTTAAGCGGATTTTGTTTGAATATGTCGAATTAAGTTTTTAGAAAGAAAAAAAAATTCCAGTGTAATTCAGTGCCCAGAAAAAAATTACCAATATAATCTAGCGTCTAAAAAAATATTTTGCATGTATAAATCATCGCCCTTTAAAATACTGTACTGATTCCGCCACTGCAGTTGTATGTTGGTTCTCAGTGCATGCGTCGTGCATGGCGCAGAATCAATAATTGAAAAGTATAGTACCAAATAATTCACGAGTTTTTTTTATAAAAATAAAGCTTTCAAATCTGCTTCATGTTTCACTTTTATCACGGGCCAGCTAACTGCAGACTACAGTAAATTAATTAGCTTTAAGTCACAAATAAAATAGTTCTGATTCTTTTATTGTACATGGAGAGCATACAAAAAAAAACTACAGTATAAAAAAAACTACTCCTTCAGTTTCTCTATTTGTGGCACACTTATCTCATTAAAATATTTTTTTAAAAAATGTCACACTTTCCATTTTTGACAAGATTTCTTCACTCTCACCCACTCATTCTACCTTTTACTTTTATATTTAATTTCATTCACTCATTTTATTACATAAATCCAAGAGACTAAACCTAGTATGTCACTCTGAAACAGAGGGAGGATATATTTTTTCTCTTATTTTATCGTTTAATCTAAGGAACACACTTTGTATTATTGTTTATATTCAATTAGTACATGAGAAAATACATATATCCTGTGTTTTTAAAATTAAAATTTAACCAAATTTTTTAAAGAAAAAAACTATATATTTTTTTCGCTTATTTTTTCGTTTAATCTAAGGAACACACTCTGTGTTATTGCTTATATTCAATTAGTACATGATCAAATACATTTATCCTGTGTTTTTAAAATTAAAATGCCACTGTTACATTTAAAACAATTATGTTTACTTGAAATGGAAACATTGAAAAACACAACTCTATTTTTAAAGAAAAGAATCAGGAAAGAGAAAAGAATCAGGAAAGGGAAAGGAAAGAAATAACTCTATTTTTAAAAATACGTTTGGTTCAACTATTGAAAGGGAATCAAATTCTTTCTTCATTCTCTTTGTTACTGTTTGGCTCATACTCGAGAAACAAATATGAATTTATAGCATTATTTATAAAAATAACATACATAAGTATAAATTATTTAAAATTATCAAATTTGATAAAAAATATGTAGTTCATATAATAGAGTTGGTTCATGAATTATTGTCATGATAAAAATTATTTGGTTCATGAATTAGTCTAGTTCATATAAAAATATTTAATATAAAATATGTAGTTCATCATTTTTAATTTATTAATATATTGTATGTGATTAAGAATTATGTAAATATATTTACAATTTTTTGTAAATTTTTTTACACGTTGACATTTTTCCATTTTTTAAAATTTCATATGACATGCGACATATTGATTTCAAAATATGCAGTCCATTTAACATAAAAATTTGGCAATAATGATGTTAAAAAAATCCATACATAAATATTTTAAGAATGGACATCTAGAGGATATCATTTAAAAAAACATGAAATCGATGCAAATTTAAAATATTATATAATGTATTATATCCATCAACACATAAGTATTTTTCTAATAAAATAATTATATTTTGGAAATCACACATTGATTATTCAACATCAAAAACCATATTACACCTAAATATCACCACCTCTATCAAAGCATCAGAGCCAAATTAAAACTTCACATATTGTCATTTCATTTGGGTAGGACAACTGTAAAATATTCAATTTGTTTGGTTGACCGCTATAATATAATAATATTTATGAAATAATATTATTTTTAATGAAAAATATATAAATATTAATTTTATTATTATTTAATTCATGTACAACTGGAAAAAGTAATTTTATAAAATTATTTTTTATGTATGAAATTATTTTTCTTATATTTAATTAATTTAAAGTATAAAATTACTATTTAATATATTACTATTATGTCACATAATTATTAAATAATATTATTTATATTAAAATAATATATGTATTATAAAATAATGTATTATTATAATAAAGTTAAAAAGTTTTTTTGCTTAAAAAATTCATAAAAATTATAATTTTATTCAAATTTGACCTAAAAAATAAAATTATAATATTTTAGTTGAAAGCATATTCATAATTTTTAAAATTTTATTTTGATAACAATATAAAATATAATCTTCTTTTGGGTTGACTGATCACGCCCAATTCTATAGTATATATTAAAAGAGGTTATTCTTGTCACATTGCATTCACACAATTTTACGTTACTTTTTAAAATTAATTGAAATTTTTTATATTTTATAAAGTTAATTTCCAATTTACAATGCAATTCTCTTTCCCATTTTCAATGTTCTTCATATACTTCAATGTTTTTCAATTAATGAGTAATTCATTATACCCTATTTATGAGGGTGAAAATTCTTTTTGTATTTTCAATATCCATTTGTTAGGAAAATTCTTTCATGATATTTATTTTTTAAAATATATTTTTTAATTTTACACGCTTTCAATTTTAATTTATTTTTTTAATATTATCAAATTTCATTTCATGATAACAAGCAAATATTTTTTAAAAAGTTTCTGAGGCACTTTCACTATATAAAGTGTCATGCAATGTGGTTTTAACCCCTAATTTAATATTTCACTGTACTCTAATTTTAATTTTATATCATCTTTACCTCTTTTACAATTCTTAACCTATTGTAAGATCCAGCCAATAGAGCCAGCTAATAGTCACATAAGAAGAAAAATGTTTCTTATTAGTCAACATAATTATATTAATTTTATAAAATTATAATTAATTCAATAATGATAACGTCTTCTGACATACGATCTATGATTAGATTATAATATTCCACTGTATTTTTTTATTCATGATTTGTGCTATTAAATAATATACTAAACTTTTTGAGCTACTTATTAGTCTCTTAAAATGAAGGATACTATCTTATACCAATGTTTATTATAAATATGAAGATTACCTTTAGTTTTTCTTTCTAAAAGAGACATAATATTATAACTTGAGTTAAATAATTATTGATTCACTAAAATAAGTGATGTTTATTTTTGTTACCGTTGAAGGTATTTTTAGACAACAATTATATTTTTTCTATGTAAAATATATAAATGTGAACAAAGATCAAGACAATAATTTTTTATTCAATATATTCTAACATTAATTAAGAATATTAATTTATACTAACATTAAATATATGCTAACAGTATAACAATACCTTATTGCTTATTTAAATTATAAATTATATTATATTTAAAAAATATATTCTTAATATGTGCATCCGCACGGATATTATCCAGTTCTGCTAATAATACGGATTACTTTTGCTTAGTATCAATGAATTTTATAATAAAAAGGGAAATACACCAATATAATCCTATATAATTGTGAAAGTGTTAATATAACTCGCAAATGTTTGAAAGTAAAAAAACAATAACTAAATAATGAAAGTGACAATATAATCATAAAGTGACACTTCCAGCGTTGACCTTGACATTTCATTTGTTGAACACTTGAAATGATAAAAATGTCCATCGACCAAAAACTGAATGTGTGGATAATTTTACCCTTGTCCACCGCCGCCTCTCCGCCATCACCACTAAGCCAGCACCGGCCCACTGTTCCACCACCATCGGCCACCAAACCCACCACCACCACCCAATCCCAAACCCTAATCCATCAGCTCCACCACGACCCTAAACCCTAACTACACCACCACTAGAGATTGCAGTGTGGACGAGTTTTGGTGAAGGTTTGACCCGCATCCACCCAATGGGCGGGCATGAAGGTAGTTTTGGTGGGGGTGGGGCAAGTTAAAGTATCAAAATCTTACACCCACAATGAGTAGTGGATGGGATGTGGGTATTAGTTCACACCCGCCCATCCCTACTCCACTCTACTAAACTCGTTATACCTGCTAATTTAATATAAAATAAATTTACATTCATTCATATTGCATGTATTTTATTATAATATTTTCATTTAAATTTATTTATTAAATTTTAATATAAAAGTTACTATAAAAAGTGAATTTTAGCTATTTTTGAGATATAAGTGGGATGAACACAATGGGTATGAAATGGGTAGGGAGACCCAAGTGGGTGATGGTACAAGTACGGATTTTATTTAATACCCGATGGGGCGGAGGTGAATTTTAAAGTTGTGCCACCACTAGCCCTTCGGGCCATCACATCCCACCCTTCCACCCCAGTTTCGTTACCACCAGCCCCCCCCCCCAACCCTCCCTTCCACCCCTAGCCATGTCACCCACCACTACCAGATCCCAAACCCAGCCCCGCCACCCACGACGTTTTCCCCAAACCCCACCACGTAGTTTGCCCCCAAATGTGTCACCCCATGTCGATCAACCCAATTAGACGCCAAGAAGAAGAGAACCACTCCACCGTTGGGAGAGAAGAAGAAGAAGAAGAAGAGATGAAGGGTTTATACGGGCATAATAGTAAAAAAATCTCTAAAGTGGTAAAATAGACTTTCAAAGAATTCCGGTCAAAGTGTGTCAGAAGGTTAATTTTGCACTTTTATTGATTATCTAGACTTATATTGACACTTTCAAATACTGCAAAGTTACATTGACACTTATGTCAATTATGTAGGATTATAAATGCACTGAAAATAAATTACACAATTCCAGTAGAGGAGATAAGAAATAAGGGAATCAAAGTGAAGGATACGTTAACCAAATAAATTAGTAATTAGGACTTGTGAGGTGTATGGAATCTGGTATTTTTGGGCCTCAAAAGCAGGAAGCATAAAAGAAAATAGCATGCATGCTGGGAAATGTTAAAGAATTGCAGAAAGTGGACAGCCCTTTTAACACACCAAAAGTCATTCGCTTTTTTGGCATTCATATATGTTTGCTCACCTTTCTCTTTCTGAGAGTACTCTCATTCACCCACCTTTTGTGCATAGCTTTGGAACTTCGCCTTTTCTCCCATTATTGCCATTTATTTATAGTCTCTTCCTCAATTCACTTTCTTCGCTTATACTCCGTCCGTTTCACGTCAAATCGCAAATAATTTTTCCACAATTATCAAAAAAATATATTTGACTGTTAATATGTTTAATTACATATAATAACGACAGATAAAAAATTAATTTAGAAACTACTTGTTATGACGAATTCAACCATATAACTTACGATAATATTATTGTTTATATATCTAGTTAAATATGTAGTCATAATTAAATAGTGAATAATTATATAAAATGAAGTGTGTTAGTTGAACTAACACGAAGAGATTACCTTAATTCCTTCCCCCCGCTGTGAATTTTTTTTTGGATGGATGGAACATGACTTCATTTCCACCTAGCTATATGCCTCTCTCAAACCGCGTTTTTGATCATCATTGCATTTTTTCCTTTTCCCCCTTTTCTTCCATTAATCCCATCTTTAATCTCCAGCTAATATTAGTGGACGTGAGTTGTCTATCTTTAATATCTTTGCTTTATTTTCTCATTTAATTACTCATACTATCTTCCATTTTTTATGAGAATATTGTAGTGTAAAGGCGAAATTCCTCGCCATTAGGATCATGTCGTTGTTATACTGACACCGACACCACAGGTTGATGAGAACTGTTAGTAAAAATCTCTGGTGGTTGTTGCGCCGCCGCTGGAGGTGGCCCCGCCGGTGGCGGAGCTAGCGGTGGTGGCGCCGATGGTGCTCGTGTCGGCGGTCGATGCGTCGGAGGCGGTGGTGCCAGAGTTGGTGTCCACGTGGTGTTTGAAACGGTCTTCTCCAATCCTCTTCCCGTCGGAGGACCTCCATTCCCGTCGGAGAACCTCCATTCGTCCGTCTCCACCGCCATGGGTTCTCTTCTTCCTCCGGTATCCGCCCCCACCAATCCCTAACCCTAACCGACCCGATTTACCCACCCGCTCTCCGCGTCTGGATCTGCGCCGTCGGCTCGCGTTTTCCCTCACCAGTGTCCACCCCTTCCCCGTTCTCCACTGCACGATCTACCAACTCCACTCGGGTTTCTCGGTTCTCTCTGTTTCCATTTTTCGTCGGTCGTTCTCCCTTCCCCGTTCTTGTCACTCGTTCCCCCGGTCTACTTTCCCGCTCTCGTTCCTCGGTTCTCTCACCATTTTTTGGTAACCCGCTCATACTTCTCCGTTCTCAGCCCCCGGTCCGAGTTCCAATTCGTTGTTCGGGTTCACGTTTCTGGGTTCGCGGGTCCCGGTTCGCATTTCCCTGTTCGCTTTTCTCGGTTCGAGTGTCCGGTTCTATTCCCGTTTTGATTTCGGTAATGTAGTGTTTCCGGTTCTTTTTTGTGGCCCAGTTTTTATTCTCATTTTCGGTTCTCTTTTTTTACCCATTTTCGGTTCTCATTTCCTCAACTGCCATCTCCTTATATTCAATGTCATTTATTCCGAAAATTGTATAAAAAATGTCTATAAAAGAGCTTCTAAAAATGCTGATTTTGTAAAAAATCTCACACTTATTACTCTCAATTTGGGTGGTAAAAACTCAATGTTTTATGAGGCATTTTTTAATTTAATTGTTATAGTAATCACTTATTAGTTGTGTAAATAGAAGCTTATGTTTTATTTATAGATGTGAAATTTTATTATAATTTCATTAACATATAAATGATTATTCTTAAATAATTTTAAAAAAATATTATAAAAATAATCAATTTTATTGTATTTAATGTATAACGATTTCTAACTAAACTACTTATTTCACTTCATTACTCATATTTTCCGCAGATGACTAAATTTCAAAATTGTACATAAAATTATTTATTTTCAATTTAAATGCAAGACACAAAAAGTAAATAAAATAATCCTATTTTTTTAATTAATAATACTGCGCAACGTGTGGTAGGACTTTGCTAGTTTTTTTATTAAAAAAATAGAATCAAAATATTTATTGCAACACAAAAATGCACTAAAGTATTTTAAAAAGTGAACTGAATTCAATGAATACTCAATACTGCTATTCAACTAAAATAGCAGGCACAAAAGCGCCTCTAACATATTTATGGAAAATTATGTTATGGCCCAAAAAATGTTATGACATTATCCTTCTCTCCAAAATACACAATTTTTGTTATTCTTGCATAAATATAGAAATAGAAAACAATTTTTTGGTGAAATTTTGGAAAGCGCTAGTACATGTTTTAAAGTAACTTAAAGTTGATTATTTAGAAGTAAGAAAGGGAAACCGAAGAGGATTACAAATATGTTTTTGTGCCTAATTGTTGATAAATATTCCATTAAGAACTTGAAAAATACAATAGGGGATGTATAAGGTATCATCACGTTCAAGCGGATTTCAATTTGGAATTACGAGTAAAGTTTTTACCTTTTGCACTTAGGTCCCTCAAAGAAAGTTGGAATTGTCGAATCACAAAATTGGAGATACCAAAATACAATTCAATAATGTACGATTGCGTGTTTGAAATTTGGACATGTATGGGTAACACAAGAGCCTTGAAAGTTAACATGAATACTTCTACAAAATCTTGAAATATTACACTGTGCCCCAAAATTATTTTACCTCATTATCCGTTGCTCCAAAATATATTATTTTTGTTATTCTTGGCTAAATATAGAAATATTTAATAAATAAAAATTTTGGTGAAAATTTGAAAAACACTAATGCATGTTCTAGAGTAATTTAAAGTTGATTACTTAGAAATAAGAAAGAGAAATAAAAAATAATTACGGATATGTTCTTATACTCGATTATTGATAAATATTTTGTTACGTATTTGGAAAATAAAATGAGGGTGAATAGGATAGTATCAATTTCGAGCGGATTTCAATTTGGAGTTATGAGTAAAGTTTTTTACTTTTTGCACTTAGGTCCCTCCAAAAAAGTTGGAGTTGTCGAATCAAGGAATCGGCGACACCAAAATGAAATTCAATAATATACGATTGCGACTTTGAAATTTGGGCATGTATGGGTGAATAAAAAGGTCTCGAAAGTCAACATTGATTACTTCTACAGTTTTGGAAAATTACAATGTGGTCAAAAATTGTGTTATCCCATTATCCATTGCTAAAAAATACACGATTTTTGTTGTTATTGCCTAAATATTAAAATATTAAATTAATTAATTATTTTGGTAAATTGTTGGAAAGTGTTATTATATGTTTTAGAGTAACTCATACTGTGAACCCATTTTTCAAAACTCTTTTTTCCTATTCTAACTTGTAAATGTTGGGAATTTTTCTATGTATTGAGCACTGGTATAACTATCGGGGTCATTCATCAACATATCGATACCTATACAATTATAATGCAATTTCGTAGGACCGTTTTAAATTTTCAAAGTATTTTAAAATTTTAAATTAAATACAAAACTAGCACCGGTATAGGTGCTATATATTTTGCCACTATAATTTTAACTGAAAAAATTACTATTCCGTTCATAGGCACAGGTACTAGCACCGGTATATATCATTCAGTCAAAATTGGTGCAAAAAAATATTAAATTCATACATTTTTTCTTGATAGGCACCGGTATCTAGCATTGGTATTCAATGAACCAGTGTTGGATTTATTAATAGGCACCAACATTTTGTTTCATTTACCAAATTACCCGTGCCTATGAAATTCCTAACACCGATATTAATCTCCCAACAATTACATATCGTGCATAAATACCTATTTTCTAGTAATGTATAACTAGAAGTTACAAGTTACAACAAAATAGAACCTGATAATAGTGCAGTTGTAACAATAATATTATTGAAACATAACCTAAAGCAACCCAAATTTAATCGGGTAGCATAATAACCCGATCTAAAATGAACCAACCTGAAATGTATCTGAATCCAATATGAAACATTATAAAAAATAACTTACGTGATTATACTCGGAAAAAAATTTCAGTACAAAAAATGACACGATAGTAACCCGATCTGATCCAACCTGAAAATATTTGACTCGACCTGACCTAACTTGAGTATAAAAATTACACTGCAGTAATCCGACCTGATAGTAACTCAACCTGACACGACCCAACATGAGAAAAAAAATTGACACATTTTCAACCCGACACGATAGTAACCCAACCCAACCCAACCCAACCCAACCCGACCCGACACGAAAAATGAAATCAACACATTTCAACCCGACCTGTTTCAACATGATACGTTTCCAACCCGATACAAACCCGACACAATAACCCGAATTGACACCACTACATTTTGTCATCCTTCTCCAATTCCTTGCCAAATTTAAGAAAACCATATAGTGCTTGCATGAATATTAGTCCATACGAAATTATTCCCTAATTTTTTAAGAGTGTCATTTATAAAAATATCATTTAAATTTAGGTGATTTTGATTAGATTAGTGAGGGAAATGAATTGAGAGTTAAAAAGTAAAAATAAATGAAAATGAAAATTTTGAAATCTCATTGGAAACTATTAATTTTAGAAATGTGTTCAAATAAAGAAACTGTGATACTTTTATAAAAATTGGAAAAATAAACATTTCTTTAATTAGCATGGAATAATTCAAATTGAAGATTTGGCTCTAAATTACATGCAAGGTGTGTGTGTGTGTGGGGTGGGGGGGTTATAGGGGTTTACTGAAAATGACTTTAGAGAAGCATGAGTGCTTACTTTTGTGCTTTGGTATATTGCAACAAAACAAAATTATATGGGAGAGAAAGATTGCGTTTTTTTAAAGCGGGCTCAGATAAATTGCATGGAATGGAAGCCATTTAAGATCCACCCCATAAAAAACACAAATTGCATTAATCCCTCTGTACCAGTTCAAATTGTACAAAATTTTTTTCACGATCATCGAGAAACTTATCTAACCGTTAATATGTTTAACTACATATAATAACGACAAACAAAAAGTTACTTTTGAGAAACTACATGTTTTGACGAATCTAACAATATCACATACGAGAATATTATTATTTATATATCTATTCAAATATGTGGTCAAAGTTGAACAGTAAATAATGATATAAATTGAAGTGTGCATTTTTACTTGGAACTAAGTTAGTATTTGATTTAATTGTTTACATAAAGAAAAGAAGAAAACAAGTGGGGCTGAGATATGGCGGTGGGAAGGCATCTGAGAAAAGTTTTGAGATTGAATGAGAAGCAAAAGCTTTCTGCTTTGAATGATGACCACCTCTTCCTCTACTTTAACTGTTTTAGTTATTAAAAAATTTACACTTGATTTTAAACTAGTGTTTTCAATTTATGCATTTAGTATTTATTTATATTTATTACCATTACATACTTATAACTATGAAAATCTTTTAAATTGAATTTTTACATAAAATTCAATTTTAAAAATAATGAAAATAATATTTTTAGAATCCATCTAAACGTTAGTCGGTCTAACAGGAGACATTCTCTTTAAAAATGTGATATAAGTTACGTCCGTGAATTTTATAAGATCACAACGTCTTGTTTAACCCGACTAACCGTTAGATGGTGTTATTTTATAATTTATGTAACCGATGGAGTGATTTGATGTTTATTTTTATTTATTGTAAAGAGATTCCTACAATTTTTAAAAACTTTTCAAATGTATCATAACGTATAAATAATTATAATTTAACGCTAAAAGTTATTGAAACGAGATTTTTAATGATTCGTCTAACCATTAGTCGGTCTAATAGGAGAATATCTCTAATGAGATTATATGTAGTGATACTTAGTTAAATTAATATAGTGTAAGACTAAAATTAAGGTTTTAAATATATCATAATGGTATAGTTGAATAGTATAGAGATTTTAATTACTCCTATTTATTTTTTCCAATTTCTTCCCTAAAATTAAAATTGAATGGGCACCCCATCCCCCACCAAAGCACTCCTCCTAATTTACCTCATATGCCTTTTTTCCTTCGTTTTTGTTACTTTTGTTGGTCGGCCCCCATATGCCTTGGATGCCCTAAATTGTGTTTTGGTCTTGGCTTTAGTATTGCCTTTTAGGTTTTTGTTTTTCATATTACTATGCAACTGCCTATTTATGTAGCGACACATAATATATTGCACAAAAATGCACACTTTCGCATTTTCGTGTTCCAGATATAGTCTGCAACTGTGTACCACCTTTTGTAATTTTACACTTATACATTTTACCTATTTGTTGAAATTTATTAGTAGGAATAATCGAGCAGAATACGTGCCAATTTTCAATTCATATACAATACACCAAGAATTCCTTGTTAATTTCCTAAAAATACAAAATAACACTGAAATTTTGAAACGGCCAATTTATGAGGTGCGAGTTCTCAAAATGAGTGAGAATAGGGCAACCATGCATTCAGTTATTATATATTTTAATATAGTTAGATAGGTTGAGGAGAACCGTTCATCATTTCAAATGCTGATTCTTTATATTTTAGATTTTATATTAACTGAAATTTACAGTTTGGTACTTGATTTTTAAATTGTTCTAGAAAAAATACATGTTTTTCATTAATGTCCCGTAAAAGTACTTTTCAATTAAAAGTTGGTACCATTGTGCCACAATTTAATCCAAATTACCCTTTTTAATGAAATGTACTTTTTTGAGACATAAGATCATGTACAGTGGGATTTCAGAGTGGTTTTAATTATAAACTGAAACCACACTGAAACTAAAAACCCCCCACAATGAGATTTTCAAAATGGTCTCAGATCGCTGACCGGG
>JAULKM010000003.1:8435642-8446763 GCA_032355605.1 Rubia tinctorum | reverse complement strand
CTGGCAAGCTCAAGGTTGCTTATGTTCCTACTGATCAGCAGCTTGCTGACATCTTTACAAAGGGTTTACCTCGTCCTTAGTTTGAGTTCTTAAAGTTCAAGCTTTGTGTCACGACAAGTCCCACACTTCGCTTGAGGGGGGTAATAGAATATTAGATAAATTAGAATCAGGTTAAAAAAGGAATACCCTTTCTGATTTGTTTTGTACATATCCTTTTCCATATCTGATTCTGCCTTGTATACCCTACTCAGCATATATATGAATACACACATCCACAATAATTTGTGGGTTTTACAGTGAATCATTTAGTCGGCGATTTCTTTAAGTTCCATCAAGATTGTTTCAATTTGCAAATCATTTCAGCCCCCTTTGGCCGCACAATCAATAAGAACAGAAATCACTGGACCCCAGCTAAGAACATTAATTAAACACGCGAATTTAATCGCAAAATCCATTAAATATAAAGCAAGTCAATGCTGTACGACCAATTCAAATTTTGAACCATGCCTTTTTCAAACGTGAAGTGCTGTATTTTATCATTTCTGCATTCATTAGCTTTGAAGTTAACCAAATTGAAATCTAAAATATCCAGAGATTCTGTATGTGGAACCTCTGAACCCAACAAATCCACATCTAATTAAAAAATGAAGCTGAACAAATTGTAAAAATACGATTTATTTATACATCCACATCAATCTTATAGTACTGCAAAAATCCAAGATGATACTTACTACTACTACTACAATGAAGAAATCAATAGAAAATAAATCGTCAACATCCGCGGAATAGCAAAAGAATAATCCAATGTAAAATCAAGAGCCAAGTCTACCAATCAAGATGACACCGTTTCGCCTGGAAAGCAGAAGCCGTACCGTTAGCAGATTTCAACGGGATATCCAATTCACACTCAATCTTGGGCTTCATCTTGGGAGACTTGACCCACCCGAACTTGAGCCTGATCCGGAAATTCAACTTCACATCGATGTTGTAAACCCTAGCAGCATTATCCTTATCGTAATCCGACTTCTGATCGGAGTTGAGCGTCACAATCTGCTGCCCCTGGAACCTAACGAACAGCTCAGTAGTGTTCTTGTGGCCCTGGTAGAACGGATCCAATCCTACCGTCTTCAGCCGCTGACCTTCGTACAGCGCGTTGGCCTCGATGCTGTCGTAGTAGATCCCGATCCTCTTGTTCGGGTTCCGAACAGTCAGGTTCAGCGCCAGGTCGTAGTACATCGTGTTGTTCGCCGTGGAGAACTCGAATTGCGTCAAAACGGCGTCGGTTGCGTGAATCTTCACCTTGTTAGGGCGGAACACCAGCCAGAGCACGAGGACGATGATTCCGATGACGACGACGAGTGTGCAGAGGATTTGGAAGATGCAGGACCAGAGGCAGTTGCAGAGACAGCCGCAGCAGCAGCTGAAGGGGTTGCAGCTGCTTCCGCTGCTGCGGCTGTGGCGGTGGTAGGCTTTCTTCTTGGACGGCGGCGGGATGGATGGGCCGTAGTAGGCCCCGTTCAAATGCTGCTCAGACATGGTGGAGCTCCGTAGAGAGAGAAAGCGGATTGTAGAGAGAGAAAGAAACGGTTGCTGTTGAGAAATGGGAAATGGGGTGAGGATATTGTTTGGAACCGGGTCGGGGACGGGTATTTATGGGTTTAGAGTGGGCCATGGGCCGAGGGTTTTGGTGTGGAAATACTGGGCCGGAGTGGATATTTTTAACGCGCAAGACTGAGTTTTTATTACTCTACGTGTTGCGTTTTATAATTAATAGAGTGAAGTGCTTGGTATCTTCCTGAGTTCCTACTACTAATGAATTTTCTATGGTGGTGGCAGCTTTTGATTTACTGAGAGAGGAGGTAGTTGACTTGTAACGGAGCTCTACGAATTTTGATGGAAGGTTTTCTTTCTCTTATATGAAAAAAAATAATTGTACAACAATAAGATAAATTTTCTGTTCAATATCTAGTCTGGTTCACTCGATTCAAGAGTAAAATAATCAATCTAATACTTTCCATTTTGTTCATGAGTTAAAACGATGTGGTCTAACTTTATCCGCTTTGTTCAGAAGTCTTGCTCATGTTGTTTAACAGTTAAAATGATATCATTTTGATCTATAAACACACGGTAAAATCTAACACTTTGACACATAATTCCAAATTACGGTCTAATTTTTCTGTTCTGTTTAGATCTATTTGGGAATCAAAACGACATGACCAATATCACAATCTAGCCTTGTTCACTCTGTTCAGAATCCAAAACAACACGATCTATCCTTACTTCACTTTGTTTAGGAAGCCTTGTTTGTATTATGTATATTAAAATTTTCTTTTCATGCACTCCTTCTGTTTCTTTAACAATGACACATCATTTTGGGTGTTAGAATCTAGGAGATGGTACATGAGTGGATGAAATTGAATTGAAAGAAGAAAAAGTAAAATGAGTGGATGTAAAAACCTTAAAGTTGTCATAACTAACATGTGTCACTATAAAATAAACATTTTCAATTAGAAGGTGTGCCATTGTTAAAGAAATGAAGGGACTAGGTACTCAATAAACTTGTTATCCTGCTTTCTCAATTCTTATAGTATGTAGTCTCTGTCATTATGTCAATTCATCAAGGTACACATTTTCTACCGGCTGCCACGTCCGCGTCCGTAAGTCTTAAGAAACAAAGTCATTTGAAACATGATGACTATCTATGTAAGAGCGCGTTAGTCAAGAGATCACGCCATCCAAGTCGATTTTTTTCCTGATTTTGACTGATCATTGTTTCCACCTGTTTATGAAATTCCCATACATTATGTTACGCGTTTTGATGTTTCTTATTAACGTCATCCTAAAAGAGCTTGGGCCAGCCATAAACGGCCCACATATCTGATTGCTCCCAAAATGGGCTAGCGAGTCATTAACTGGGCCATGAGGCCTAATATAGGCTCATGGATATCTCCAGACTCCCCCGTCTTTGTTTTGATTGTACCACAACATCGCAACGGAATCAAGTCAATGAACCAGGCAAACACTCACGAAAGGATTGCTGATAACAAACGGTTTCATTCACAATTTTACTCATTTCACTAATCTTTTCTTATTTCTCAAGAAAAGACTAATTTTTTCTTACTTACAAACATTTCTTAATAATAATCGATCATTACTGGTCATATATATATGTGTGTATGTTTTTTTTATGAATGTTACGTCCGTGTTTTTTCCCACATGTGCGGTAGTTCTAGATTTGTAAAGTGAACGAAACTACTGGCAAAGGTAAACCATGTCTTACTTCAAATTTCACTAAATGCATTTTCATTTTTAGCAATGCATGAATTTTACCGTTCATAGACGCGTATTATCTACGATTGTATATTCAATAGCTGTGAATATGATTATGTTGATTTATTAATTTATTGTTGGATACCGCTGTATTAATATAACGGCTAACCATTCGATACAATAGTGAGTTGTCTTCAACTAAATCCAATTCTACCGATACCTTTGGATACAAATTATACTAATTTTGCAGTTCAAAGTTGGATGTGACTGTATCGATTTAGCTGTTCACCGTTTGATATAGCTGTACTGATTTAGCGATTTACCGTTCAATACAACTGCATTAATTAGTTGTATAAAATAATGGTAATAATGTGTGATTGTCTTCATGCTCTGGGGTACATTACACAGAGGTACAAAAACCTATACAGAAAAGGAAAAGGAATCTAATCTAATTACAATTACAAGTAATATTCACATGATATTGTTTTTCCTTAATACTCCTCCTCAAGTTGGAGTATGGGGATCAGAAATGCCCAACTTGCCAAGTAATGAATGAAACTGACTTCGTCCGAGAGCTTTCATGAACAAATCCGTAGGTTGATTAGTCGTGCGGATATGATGAGGAACAAGAGTACCAGACTGTACAAAATCACGGATGAAATGGCAATCAACCTCAGTATGATTCGTACAGTCATGGAACACCGAATTTGCCGCAATGTGAAGAGCAGATTGACTGTCACAAAACAGTCACATAGGAGCAGAATGCACAACACCTAATTCGCGAAACAAAGACTTAAGAGCCACAATAACTCGCAACAAGCAACAATCATAACACGATACTCCGCTTCAGCAGAAGAACGAGAAACTGTCGGCTACTTCTTGATCTTCCATGAAACCGAAGAATCACCAATTGTCACAAAGTACCCAGAAAGAGAGCGTCGTGTAATAGGGCATGCAGCCCAATCAGAATCACAATAAGTAGTTAATTGTAACGAACTGCGTGAAGAGAGAAATAAACCTTGACCAGGATGACTCTCCAAGTAGTGAAGAACTCGAATCACAATTTTCCAGTGATGAACACAAGGAGACTTCATAAACTGAGCAACCATATGAACAAAAATAACAGAGCTCAGTACGAGTGATAGTTAGGTAATTGAGGTGACTAATCAGACTCTGATATTGCTCGGGATCATCATAAATAGGGCCTTCAACCTTCGCAAGATCATTATGTTGCTCCATAGAAAAATAAGTAGGCTTGGAGGCCGATAAACCTATGTTAGATAAGATATCTAGGGCATATTCTCGTTGTGAAAGAAACATCACATCCGATCTTCTAGCAATCTTTATACCCAAGAAATAGTTAAGTGTACCAGGATCCTTCATGTGAAAACAAATCTCAAGTATTTCTTGAATTCAGAGATGAGCGACGAAGAACTACCGGCAATGACCAAATCATCCACATAAACAAGTAAATATTTGCAAAGAAATTGAGCCACAAGTAAAAGCAAATAGAGAGTAATCTGCCTTACTCTAAACAAAATCAAATACACGTAAAGCCTGAGCCAATTTGGCAAACCAATTACGAGGGGTTTGTCGAAAACCATAAAGAGATTTCTGAAGGCTACATACATGGCTAGTAGGTGCAGGATAGCCAGGTGGAGGGTGCATAAACACCTCTTCATGTAGATCACCATGGAGAAAAGCATTGTGAATATCCATCTGATGAAATTCCCAACTATGGATGATTGCAACTGATGAAAATAAACTAACCAGAATCATCTTCGTAACAGGCACAAATGTTTTAGTATAGTCAATTGCTTCTTTCTGACGATTTCGAAGAACCACCAGAAGATATTTGTAACATTCAATGGTACAATCAGACTTGAACTTGGTATGATATACCCATTTACATCCAATTACAGTCTTATCCAAAGGTAGATGATCCAAGGTCCATGCCTTATTGCGCTCAAGAGCATTAATATTTTCACTCATAACATCACGCTAATGAGCATGCTTAAAAGCCTCAGAATAAGTGGTGGGATCTGCACTAGAAGTTACTGCACCTAAAAATCTAAAATGTGTACTAGAAAACTTATCGTAATTTACAAAATCAGTTAAAGGATAGAGAATACCTGAGGATTGTGACGATGCAGGTGTGATCATAGCAGTGGGCGGGGGGAGGGGTATAAATATCAGCAACAGAGTAGGAGTGAAAAGGTGATTCAAGCAGAGAAGGCACCGAAGTGCTGGTTAGCGACGAACTGGTTGATGCAACTATAGGCGGCGCATAAAGTGCGTGATTTCTAGCGATCAGCGGCATGTGGAGCATGTGAGGCTCTCCGGCGAGTGGAGCGAGTGGCGCATGAAGTACTGGTTCTGCCTGCGATAAGGTAGTCGGTGGCGGTGAGGCTTCCGGCATCGACATAGCTTCCGATCGGTGGTAGTAAAACCGATAATGAGATGGTGGCACCGTCAGTTTGTAGGGATAGATCTGGGGGCACAACATACAAAAATGGGTATTCATAAAAATCAGCATCCCGACTGTTGAAGAAAGTACAGGATCCCAAGTCATAAAAGTGATAGCCTTTCTTTCCGGCAGGATACCTAAGAAACAATCATCTATGACTTCTTGGAGAAAATTTGTCACAGTATCGGGAATGCAGGAAGCAAAACACAAACAACCAAATACTCACAAAAGCCCTTAATTATGGGTGCGTCCGTAGAGTAATTCAAATGGTTTTTGACCATTGAGTTTCTTTGTCGTTGTCTGGTTGATCAAATATGCAGCTGTAAGAACACACACTCCCTAGAATTCAATCAGCAGATTGGCTTGATAGCTCAAAGCACGAACCACATTTAACAAATGACAATGTTTGCGCTCAACATGACCATTCTGCTGTGATGTATCAATCATAGATGTCTCAAAAATAATCTCAGACTTAGCAAAGTTTTATCTCAAAAGTAGAAATTCTATACCATTATTAGCACGAACACGTCGAATTGTGCGGCAGAACTAGTTCTTGATCAGAGCACAAAATTCAATAAATCTAGAAGCTACATCTGAACTTAGAAACTAATAAATAAACCCAAACAGATCGGGAATAATCATCAACTATAGTTTTAAAAAAATGCACCACTAGAAGATGGTGTTTTATAAGGACCCCAAACATCACAATGTATTAATTCAAACAAAGAACTAATATTAGAAGAGCTCAATGGAAAGCTATGTCTAGTCTATTTTGCTCTATGACATACAAAATAAGGAACATAGATATTATTTGTGCTAAAATCAAGAGTAGAAACAAAAGACAACACTGTAGAGGAAGGATGACCAAGACGCTGATTCCATAAATCAGAAAACAAAACTGAAGCAACTTTCGGAATAAACTACAAGATAAGAGAACAAACATGCGTATCCAGCTGATGAAGCCACTAAACACTCCTTTGTTGTTCACCCACGCCAATCACAGTAATCATATTGATTTGCTGTGAAATGAAATAATTTTCAGTAAACAAAACTAGACATTTTATGGTAGATAACAATCTAGAGCATGATAATAAATGGCATGGCAAAGTAGGTATGTATAGCACATGATTAAGAGTGATATCTCAAAAGCAAATAAAACCATATTGTGTAGCAGATGATACATATCCATCAGGTAGTATAATATGCACAAAATTGGTAGTAGTAGTAATGTCAATAAGAGAACCCTTGTCACCAGTTATATAATATGAGGCTTCCGAATCAAGAATCCTAGGTAGAGTAGACTTACATGAGCCATGGTCAGATACACCATTAAACTTATTAAATAAATGTAGGGTCGTACTCCATTGGTAATCAGACAGAGTAGAACCAAAATCAGACCATGAAGGGCACGGTAGGCGGCCGTCACATGTCATGTAGGAGACACGACAGCTTTAGAAAATGGCGGTGGAGGCGGGCAAGGACCGGCGGCCGATGCACGGTTCCTGGCGGCGGCGATCGGTGGAGTCGGTATCAGCTGCCTTGCATCGTTGGTTTTCTGGTTCAACTTCTTGAACCAATCTGGAACTCCTATGACTTTGAAACATGTATCTTTGTCGTGGAAATGACAATGCGTACAGATAAGATTCTTGCGATCAGCTGAAATTATAGCAATTGTTGAAGAACCAGAAGGTGGTGGGCATCGTGCAGCATATTCCATAAAGTTAGTAGAAGGTTTGAAAGACCGAATGATGGCTTTGTGATTCTCCTCCTGAGAAACAAGATCATAAACACGCATGACAGGTGGCAATAGATCAGTGGTCATGATGTTGGATCGCAAGGTGTGATCATCAAGACCGAGGAGAAATTGATAGATCATATCGTTCTCACGTTCTTGAAAGGCATTAGAAGCATGGTTTCATGTGAACAGTGGTTTGCAAGCTTCAAATGTGCAAACTAAAGGTGGACGAGGTGAATTTTAATTACCAAACAGCTTCTTCATTTTTCCAAAATTAATGGCAACAGTCTGACCATTCTGTCAACAGTTCTATATATCTTCATGCATCTGCAGAATTATCGGACCATTTCCAAGAGTAAATCATGCCTTATGATCATCCCACAATTCCTGAACCTTGGGAAAGTAATTGGTAGAATAACACAATGGTGGATCTAGAGTTTGTAAGATCCAATAAACAAGAGTAGCATTAACACTAGGCCAAGCATCTGCATCGAGATGATTATCCGGGGGGTTTGGTGATGGTTCCTCAATGAAACCAGTCTTCTTCTTGACAAGCATAGCGCTACAAATCGCAGCAGACCATTCAAGATAATTTTCTTCACATTTCAGTATGATGGGATAGATTGACAAACCTGGGCCTTTAGAAGTACCAAGGAAGTAGGGAGAGTTCACACATCGATCAGTAGGTACAAATTCCCCAAAGACAGATTGTAATTGCAACTATTTGAGTAAAGTTGCAATCATGTCAATGTCATTGAGATTCTGTAGCTAGCCTCAGCTTCAGCGGTGATGTGGGCTTGCTCAGCGCCATCGAGACTGGAACCAAAGGTGAGATCAGACATGGCAGTAAATCATATAAATCAACCACGACTAGAGGTGGCAGCAGCACGGAAAATCAGGCAGGTAAAGGTGCGGCAGCGCGTGAGACACACAACGGTAGTGCGTCGGAGCTTGGATCGGTGCATGAGCAATTACGCGCAAATAGTACAAAATGACAGACAACGGATGATCATAGCAACCTGTGGTGGTGGCGGAGATCGGAGGTTGTCGTAAAAAGTAGTAAGTAGCGACGGCATTCGGACGGCGGCGCATGTTGGCGGACTTGCAGCTTCGGACGGTAGCAGTAGCTCGACAATGGCAACATAATTTTCTTAGGTTTTCAGGGTTTCGGACTTTGATACCATGTAGAAAATAAGGGTAATAATGTGTGATTGTATTCATATTCTGGGGTACATTGTATAGAGGTACAAAAACCTATACAGAAAAGGAAAAAGAATCTAATTAATTACAATTACAAGTAATATTCACGTGATATTGCTATTCTTTAATATTAGTAGTAATTGTGAGGTGTACTCTACGAAATCCAATTCTATCTACACCGTTGAATATAATTGTATTAATTTAGCATCTTACTATTGAATACAATTATATTAATGAGATAAATTTAAAAAATGATCCTATGTTATTTTTTGAAAATATCGGAACATCCCTAAATTCTTTGAAAGTAATAAAACAAATCTAAATATTCGTCGAATGTACAATAACGCCTAACAAACCCAAGATCGGTTTTGACTAGACAAATTATGACATAAACCATCCTGAAAATGATAAAATACCCTTGCTTAGTTTTATCTATAAAAAATGGGCAAATTTACCCTCATGAAGCCTGCCCACCGTCAAAACCTAACAAGAATTCATGGGTTATATGAACACTTAATTTTCATTTTTAGGGTAATATCATCACTTATTTAGAATCTCTGGGGTTGGGTCTTGAATTTTTAAACAGATCTATGAGAATACTCACTTGTCTCTGAGAACTAACTTTAATTTGTATTGATTCATGAACATATACTCTTATAAAAGAGATGAATAAGTAACTGAACTTTCTAGTTTGTTATTCTTTGATGTGCAAAACCATTAAAAATTCAAAACAACTTAGGAAATCAGGCCCAAAACAAATAGGTTGAATGCATGTCCAACTTAGGAAATCAGGTCCAAAACAAATAGGTTGAATGCATGTCGGCTGAATAACACAAGATGACTCGATATAAGCAGGTTGAAGACAAGACAGCTCAATAGACGCATCAGTCCATCCACAAAACAAAAAATCAATTTAAAAAAAATGAATTTGGACATTTATGGTCGCATGAGTCCACTGAAAACAAAATCACCATCAAATTGGCTCTAGCTGACCAGGCTCCGCTTTTTCGATCACATCTCCGCCCCTGGCTGCAAAACCCATGGATCCCATATACTTGAAAGCAGTTGTCAGCAACTCCATCGAAAGCCCAAGAAAATTGTGCAAAAATTAGCGTAGACACCAGGTTCAGCGAGAGGGAAACTTAGCGGAAGTAATCAATTTTCTCTTATTACTGACGGTGTGGCGACGACGAGCAGTAGCGGTGGTATTTGAGTTGATGTTTGGCGTAGGTGACGATGACGGCGAGATCGGAGGAACTGGGAATAGGGAAGACGAAGAAGAATAGAACATGGAAGATGAAAAACAATAGAACAGGGGAGATGAAGACACAAATTGGAGAGGGCAAAATGGATTCAGGGTATGAAGATTTTGGGGGGGGGGGGCTGAGGGTCAAAATGGACGTTTTATATTTTACATCTTTTTTAATTTTAATTAGAAAGTTATTTTGATCATTTTCAGCATTTCGACAAAGATCGTGAATTCAAAGGCATTTTGACATTTTTCATACAAGTTCTAGAACATTTTTACACTTTCAAAAAACTAAGTGTTACTGCGCCACTTTTACAAAAATTATAGAATCATTTTCCCACATATCTCTATATTAGTTTAGCCGTCCACCTTTCGATTTATTATGATAGTTAGATCTCTTCCCCCAATTCTACCCACTAGATCTGGAGGACAACACATAAATTAGATTCATTACGTTAGATTCATTACGTTCTTAGCTAGTCTTTCTTGTAAAATTGTAATATTCGTTAATTGTTATAATAGTTTTCATAAAACTTGGGGTCTTGCTTCAGAAAAAATAATTAATATAGTATAAACATTTAATTTATGGAGATTAAGGTATGTTTGATATGATTTATTAAATATTTTATTTGTAAGTTAATTAATTTAAAATGTTTGTTAAAAACTTATAAATTAAATTATTTTGAAAGTAAAAATATTTTTGGAAAAGAAAAATTAACATTTTCCACTTTTTAAAACAAGCCAATTTTACTATACAAACAAACACAAATAAGAACAGCTTAACTTTGGATTAAGAAATTAATCAATTGAATTGTAGATAGAGGTGGCAAACAGGCGGACGGGTCGAATGTGAGTTGGTAATATGGGTAGCTAAAAAATGTGGGTATGACCCATTTTAACTCATTTTATAAAGGGTAAAAATGGGTCGGGTAAAAAATGGGTCGAGTTGAAACCACTCACTCCACGGGTAAAAAATCATTCAGCTCACGGGTTATAAATAGGTAAACCCGTAGGTTTTAACCCATATGAGTTTATATACCAACTCATATGGGTAAAACCCGTGGGTTTCTGTTGATCATGCATTACAGTTTCATACTAAAAATCAATACGAATTAATTGAAAGCATAAAAGCATGTGATTTACAGAAAGCAGTAACACAATTACATGCAATCACATAAAGGTGGAGTCACGAACAACGTT
>JAULKM010000003.1:8410823-8426867 GCA_032355605.1 Rubia tinctorum | reverse complement strand
GGGTTGAAGTTCGGTCGTGTCGGCTTAGATTCGGGTTGAAATCTCTCGGGTTAAATCGATTTTCGGGTTAAATCGATCGTTTCGGTACGTGTCGGGTTTCGGATTCGGGTCAGAAACTGACAGCTCTACATAAGATATTTGATCTAATGGTATAGAGAACCAATTTTGACCACTTTCAAGTTCAGCAATTCTATTCACTGCATCCGTCTGAGCAAACAAAATAAAGATTTTATGACTGTTCCCTCCGTTTCTAAATTTTCTTTACATGTGTGTGGTAGGCCTGGATTTGCCAAAGGTAAAACGTGCCTTACTTTAAATTTCAGAAAATGCATTTTTATTTTTCGTAATGCGTGAATTTTACTATTCAATAATGGGTATTATCTACGATTACATATGTAGTAACTATGAATTTTACTATATTGATTTATTAATTTATTGTTGGATACAATATGATTTAGTTAGTCATTCCATGTAACTATACATAATATTCTAAAAAGAGTTGTCTTCTACCAAATCCAATTCTACTTTTACCATTTGATTCAAATTGTATTAATTAGCACTTCATAGTTGGATATTACTGTGTTGATTTAGTTGTTCACCGTTCGATACAATTGTATTGATTTAGCGGTTCATCGTTCAATATAGCTGTACTAATTAATCGTACGTGTGAGTCATACTTTACGAAATCCAGTTCTATCTACACCACTGCATATAATTGTATGAAAGGATATACACCAATATAACCCTACCTATTTGAATAAAAGTCAATATAATTCTCGGATAATTTTTAGTGTAAAAATAACCCTAACTAGTTAACACAAGTGCCGATATAACCCGAGACACTATTTTAGGCGTTGAAAGACGGTGTCCACATATAAAATGACTAAAATATCATTTAACCTAAAACCTATAAGTGTTAAAACAATTTTACCCTAAGACCACCACCTCCACTTCTAGGCCACCATCACCACTTCCACCTCCATGCCACCACCTCCAACCAGCGACTACCATCACCACTTCCAACCAGCCACCACTACCACTTCCACTGCCAGACCACCTCCACCATCACATCACCTTCAGTTAACCACCACCATTGCCCGTCTCCACCCTGCTACCACCACCACTACCCACCTCCACCCTACCTTCTCCTGCTTCCACTCGGCCACCAGAACTACCCCCTCCAGCTCCCACCACGATTGAATAACAATTATAGATATGAATAAATGGAGTCGGTAAAGAAGAAATGACGTCGGCAAAGAAGAAATGGCGTCGGCAAAGAAGAAATGGCATCGGCGGAGAAGGAGTATCTCAGATGCTTAACGTCAGTGGAGAAGAAATTAGCATCGGCGAAAGAATCTCAACTACCATGTGTTGTGGTTCCTTGGAGCCAAGGCGCCAAAGTATCTCGACAGAATCCTTGTCGGCGATTACGAGTTTAACCTGTTCGGTTTGGGCAAGCCCCTCGAGTACCTCCAGTTCGATCTCGGCTCACTAGACCAGAACCTGGCGAAGAATATTTCCAGCGACGTTATCGAAACTAAGACGGAGGAGGCAGAGGTGAAGTTGACAGAGAAGAAATGGGAGAAAAAAAAGGGGGAAATGGAGAAAACTAGCATCGGTGGAAGAAGGGGGAGAAAGAGGGAAAATGGAGAAAATTAGGGTTAAGGACATCAATGTCATTTCATAATTTTTTAAATTTTTTCAAAGGAGTAAAGTAGTAATTTCACATAATTCCGGTTAAAATTGATCAGAATGAGTAGTTTTGCACTCCTGTCAACTAGGTATGGTTATATTGTCATTTTCAAACAGTGAAATGTTATATTGGCACTTACGTGAAGTAGGTAGGGTTATAAATGCACTTTTATCTTGTATTAATTTACCAGCTAACAATTGAATACAATTATATTAATGATAGGGGTGTTCAAAAATACCCGGCTCGTCCATCCATCGGCACGGTATAAAATAATCAAATACCTTTTCATTTTACAATTTACATTTTAACGGGCCAAGGCCGCAAAGATGTGATTTCCGGGTACCGGGGATACTCGGCAATATCAAAACATATGTAATTACTTTTATTTTTAAATAATATTTTTCTACACATCTACTCTCAATTCTCAATTTTCCAAATGTAATATTAATTATTAAATAATGTGAATTTACATAATATTCAAGTGATAAATTTTCAAGCATTTTTTTTTCAATTCTGAATTCTCAATGGTTCCTTCTATGTTCTGGCACTTCCCTTTCAACCTCAAATTTAATTATGACCTTGGTCAAAACTATATTCTAGCAATAGCCAGTAGGTCAAGTTTATTAAAAAATAATAATTTCCCATCACAAATTTCGTATCAAACTTTCATAAGGTCTCCACTAAATTAAAATTTATTAACACAATGATTTAATTCTCGTGATTTCAACATATTTTGTTATGTTCATCCAAACTAGGGAATGATGATGATGATTACGGACTTGTTACTATTAGTAATCATTATATGTTGAATTTTTAACGATAAAAGGTGATAATTATTTGTAAAAAAAATGTCACGGGAATTCAATTGTTACATTACATTATCATCATTATAAAGACATCTTTCTTACACTAGTAAAAATTTATGTTGCATAAAGAAATGATAATTATCTCAAAAACATCAATTTTAAACGGGACAGCGGGCATCCTATTACCCGCCCCCAAACAATTCGAGTACCCGCGTTCTCCCGGGTCGGGCCACGGGCTGCATTTTAAACTACCCGCACACGCGGGTACCCGAATATGCGGGCACCCGCATTTGAACACCCCTAATAAGGGATAAATTCAAAAATGACCTTAAGTTTTTCTGAAAGTGTTAAAACAACCACGAGTTCTCCAAAAGTACTGAAACAACCCTAATATTTGTTGAATTTTACCATTATTCATGGCAGACCCAAGAACGAATTTTACTGGGTAAATTCTGGCATTGACCATCCCAAAATGACCAAAATACCCCTGCTCAGTTTAATTTTTAAAGTGGGCAATTTTACCCTCTTAAAGTCTGCCCCGCGGTCTGAACCTGAAAAGAATTCAAGGGTTTTATGTCAACACTTAATTTTGAAAATTTGGGGTTAGATCAGGAATTTTTAAACACTTTACCTTTGAGAATACCCACTAATCTCTGAGAATTAACTCTATTTTGTATTGATTCATGAACATCAACACTTATAAAAGAGATTAATAAGTAATTGATCAGTATGGGTTGTTATCCTTTGATGTTCAAAACTATTACAAATTCATAAAAACTTAGGGAACGAGACCCAAAACAAGTAGGTTGAATGCACGTTGACTCAATGCCACAAGATGGCTCGATACAAATAGGTTGAACATAAGATGGCTCTATACAAGCATCAGTCCAACTCACATACACAAATTCGCTTTTTAAAATGGAAACGAATTAACCCTTCTAGCCTCAATCACCAACGAATTCGACTCTGACTGACTAGCCTTCACTTTTTCGATGGCATCTCCGCCTCCAAAGACCATGGATCCCTCAAACTGGAAGCACTAGTCGCGGCTTCATCAAAAACCCAAAAAAACTAAGGAAAATTGGCCTTGGCGCCAGGTTTAACGGGAGGGGGATTCAGCGATGGCATCGGAAGTTCGCAGCAGCAATGTGGCAGGCGCCAACATTGGTGGAAATTGGCTTACCATTTTCGTTTCCGTTGTTCCATATTGATTTGCTCTGAATATTATCTGTGGTATCGGCGACTGTGGTATTTTAGTGAAAGTTTAGCGTAGGTGACGACAACGAGAAGCGAGGAAGATGAAGAAGAATTGAATGGGGGAGTCGAAGACACAAATCAGAGAAGACAAAATGAATTTAAGGATTGGAGATTTGGAAGGGTCAAAATGAACATTTTATTTATTTTCTAATTAGAAGGATATTTAAGTCATTTTCACCAATTCAGACGAACATCGGCGAGTTCAAGGTCATTTTGTCATTTTTTTAGACGAGACCAATGTCATTTTGAAAATTTTAGAGAATTATAAATTATTACTCCACTTTTACAAAACATAGGATCATTTTTACATATTTCTTCTTTTTTTTTTGAAAAATCAATCATTACAAGATGCTGGGAAAAACACCCAGCGACGATTACAATGAGTGGAATTGACATTCAATCTAACTAGCCTATAACAATAATTAACATATTGCGAGGATATCTAAATTACATGTCAACTAGACTGATCGTATGTACTATTATAGATCAGAGATCCAATAAAACTGTAACATTGCCATCGGGGATATTAATTTGCTTCCTGTGAAAATCATGACCACTTGGCAGAGAGGAGTGTATCACGCATCAATATCACTGTTCCAAATAGGGATCTTCTATAACTGTAACACCACTTGATCCAACCACGATCTATGTTGTCCAAACTGTAAACACATTGAAAAATACATATCTAACAAATCCAAATTGATGAAAACTCAAACATAAAACTACAAACAAAATTACGAACACACGATCTACCCAAATAGATCGAGAACACTCATCAACGTGAACCACTAAATCGAGTTATCATCATGAACACAACGATCTGATGAAGGTATGTTTGATACAATTTATAAAATATTTCACTTATAATGTAATTTTTTTAAATATTTTTTTTTAAAAAAACATGTTTGTTTTTAAAATAAGTTGATTTTACTTATACAGACGAACACATCATAAGAAAAGCTTAGCTTTTGTTTAAGAAATTAAACAATTACCTTGTATAACGTAGGCCTCAATAGAAATTACAGAAGTATATGAACCTGTCTGTAGGTGCCTAGCTCTAACCCCCGTTTTAGATTAGATGATCGAATATGTGCGCTGGGCGCATAATGCTGCGTTTAGCAATAACAAGCACAAAGCAGATAAAGCGGGATGACTTTGGGTGGACATTAATTTAAGTGTGACTTATGGAATACAATTGCTTTCATTTTCATCAATCACACAATTATTTGGATGTTGAAATGGACCACCACGAAACACTGTAACATGGGTGAGTTGAGTAAATGCGAACTTCTTATTATTTTGATCCGTGATCTATAGGATCTTTATTAAAACAATTTCACAAATAATTCTTCACAGTAATGATCAAAAATATAATTATCTTTTTTTTTTCTTCTTCTAATCTTCAATGGACATGTTCGGCCTTAAATATATCTAGTTGGAGTATCTATAATAATGTCGCATATAGAATTAATGTTTAAGATGGATTTAATAATATATCACATGATTTTATTATCATATATGAATTAATTTATATTTACGGTTAAAGTTTATAAAGTTTGACTCCCAAAAATCAATTAACCAATTTACAGTGGGACGGAGGGAGTATTATTTTCTAAAACAGAAATGTAATTTCGCCATTTCATATTTAACAACCAATGAAACATATCTTAATGACAATTCAATTGGGCCAGCCCTGCGTAGACTATTGTGTCTTTTCTTTTCTTTTGGAAGAACTTGGCAATCCTCCTTTGTCTCTTTCCTCTTCCTTTTCTCCTCTTAGAACTCGGCCACATCAACTCCGAAACTTTGATTACAGATTTCTTATATGGCATGCTATATTTCTATTATACTTCAGTAGAGTGTGGTTTAATAAAAGGATTCGTTTTTAACGCAACACGTGTCTAGATCACTAGATGATTTTGAGTGTATAGTATTTATTTTTTCTGCATAATTTAAACTAAATTGAATCAAATTGACTTGAGATGAAATACAGTTACATTTGACGAGCAATTCAATAAAAGAGCGTGGATTGAAAATAATACTGCAAAGAGCTTGGATCGGAAATAATACTGTTATACACATTCAATCCGAGCTTTTGAAATTAGATTATGTTCGGCAGTTGATCACGAAATCTTGACATGAATGTTCAAATGTGCTAGTACATACGTTGATCCTAAACCAAATAATTTACCCTACTAATTACTAAGCACTTAAAGCACTAGTATGGTCCCAAGGCTCCCTAGGCTTTTACTAAGTGATTCCTTTTTGTGAAATATAGGAATACAAGGATGGCGAAAGTTTGCTGCTTCTTTGGTTGGGTTGGGTTGCTTATCCTCCACTTTCGTTTATTTATTCCTTCTTTTATTTGGTGCCACTTTTACTTTCTTCCTTTTTAAAATACAAAAGGTTACACGTGTTATGGAGAATTTAAGCCTACATTCGCACTGTATCGCGATTTGGAACCTAACGACAAACGTCAAGTGTGATTTCATTTGGTGCACCACAATTTGTATGGTTTTACAAGTGAATGAAGTTTTAACCTCTACCCAATTTTAATAGATTCAAATGATGTTGTGTCATAGTTTAGTCCATGAGTAGAGTAAGGGTCTATGAAAATGTGATCGTGGTGGTTCCGACTCCATTGATGCTTCGTCAGTGGAACGAACTGATGATTAGAAATGTGAACTTTTTTCAGTCCTAGCTAAACATATGTTTCGTGAAAAAGAATGCTTAACAATGACACATCTGTCTAGTTATGTCTAATGGTCTTTTCTAAATTGGGACCATTACCGACCGAAAAAGCCTACCTTTTCTTCAATAATCTGCCTTTCTTTTTCTTACATTACTGTTACAATAAGACTCTAACCGATTAGTATTTTATTGATGTTGCTTGGTAGTCGGTAGATGGTGACCCGTAAAAGTCCAAAACGAGGAAAATGTTAAGGCCCCATTTATGACGTCACTAAAATGGAAAAAAAACAAATTATATGATATCAATCCAAGTGCGTAATTAGGCCCAAGTTATTCCGAATTAATTTCTTAGTCAACTTACTTGAACTTGATTGGAACAAAATAAAAAAATATATAATAAAGCTAAATTAATCCAAACAACATCAATTAAAATTTAACTAAATTGAATTGAGATGCAGATAAGATACAGAAAACGTAACCTTGCTCAAAACTAACCAAATGAGAATAAAATGGAATAGGAGAAACAAACTCATAAAAGTCACATGGGATTGCCTAATTTCATTGCCTCAAGAACAGCTCACATCCATTCATGCCAATGTCACCATATCCCAAAAATAAATTTATGAATAAGAAGTAAAAACTAAGCAAAGTTGTGGAGTTATAAGCAAATACTTCTGAAACTTTAATAAAAGAAGATGATAAATATAGCAAAACAGACAAACAAAGAACCTTCACCATATGCAGCCTCATTTGACTTTTCCTCATCATCCCTATGACAATTATTGCACATTTTCTCATTATCTGTAACTAAATTTCGTAAACCATGCATAATTGCAATTTGCTAGCTCATTATTCTGTAGCGACATTTACAATTCCATCAAATTTGCCATTTCCCATCCTATAATAATCATCATAATAATAACTGTATCCCCGTCGCACAATTAAAAGTGGAAAATATAAAAAGAGCCGTGGAAATAGACCTTCTTGCCCCTCACACGCTGACGCTGCAACTCTGCGCCAGCTGTTGCTTTATGCCGGTTCCGACCACCATGCCCGAGCTCCAGCCTCCGACACGAATATACGCGTCGCAGGAGACGTGGATATGGTACTTCCCGGTGGTAACCGTCCCGACCTTCCACTTCACCCGGCCGTCGACCCGGATCCTCAGCTGCACGGCGCCGGTCGCCTGCGCCTGGGTCAACGCGGGGCCGTTGTACGGCGCAATCGGAACGTTGTTTCCGTACACGAACGGCGACCAGATGTTGGTATCCTTGTGGCCCTGGTAGACCGGCGGGATGGCGGTGTAGTAGGTGATCTGCTGGCTGTGGAAGGCGGCGAAGACGTCGAGCTTCTCGTAGTAGATGCCGATGTTGTCGTTGGGGTTGCGGGAGGAGATGGTGACCTGTAAGCTGGTGGTGAGGATGTTGTCTCCCTGGACGGACAGGTTGAAGATGGTGGCGTCCTGGAGGGTGAAGCGGGGCTTCTTGGGCTGGAGCACCGCCCAGATGATGAGGATGACGAGGAGGATGATGAAGAGGATGATGAGGATTCCGGCGAAGAGGCGGCGGAGGAACTTCTTCTTTCCTTTGTGGTGGCTGCACTTTTCCGTCATGGTGGCGGTGGTGGAGAGGGTGAGAGAGAGTTTAGGAATGGAGTGATAAAGTGGGTGGGTGGGTGGGTGTGTGTGGAGTATAAGTTTTGGAGGATTTTATTTTTGAGGGAATGGTGCGTCTCTTTCTTTGTGTGATTGAGTGTGCAGTGTACTTTAGTTTTAAATTGTCAATGCACTCACTCTTTTTATTTTGATTGATTTATCACAATATTTTATCCCAATTCTATTTACATTTTTTATTTTTTAATCTTATTATCTATTAAAATTTGAATGCAAATTTATAAATGTATGAGTAATAATGTTATCGTATATAATGTTGTTGAATTCACTCTAACAAGTAACTTTAAAATGTTAATTTTTATTTATCATTATTATACGTAGGCAAATATATTAACTAACAACAACGTAATAATGACTATTGTGAAAAAAAAATGAAATCGAAAAAGTAACTTTTATAAAAGAAACTTAGATGTTAAGGTGTCACTTTTAAAACAATGAGTAGTGAAAGTGTTCACATTTTAGGGAGATCTTTTAAGGGAAAGTTATATAAATCTTCCAAATTACGTACATACATATAAACATTCTTTTGATTGGATTAAATTAGGAGACAAAGGTCGATTTACCGTATGGAAAACTCAAGCCAATTGTCCTACTTTTTTCCCCTTATATAGGTACTACTTATTTTTAGTTTTGAACTCAGTGTATTCTCTTAAATTATATTTTTCAAAAACATTTAACACTATTTTTAGTAGGGGTGATGTCCTGATCCAAATAGAACCAAAATTTAGAGTCAAATGAGTCGAGTTGGGTCGGGTCAAAATTTTCATTATTTGGGTCGGGTCAGACAGAGTCACAAAATTGACCCATTTCGACCCAGATCATAGTAAATATTTTTATTATAATTTATTCAATAAAATAAATAATTTTTAAATATATTAATATTTAAATAATAAATAAATGATGATTTATTTTTATATAATCTATAAAAAGATTATAGGAAAATTTTTGGGAAAACCCGTCTTTCCATAGGCATACGGAAAGACGGGGTTAAATTAGAATTATAGATAGGTATAATCTTTTAGAAGAAATATTGAAATTTTAATATGCAACGTTTAATAGTTATAAGTTTATGACCCGATTAATACGACCCAAAATTTTTATCTTAATTTATTCTAATTTTCAATTAAAACCTAGGTCTTTCCATAAGTTATGGAAAGACCGTCTTTCAAGAGACGGACTCAAAAATATTATATTATATTAAATTAATTATAAAATAAAATAAAATTATTTTCATTCTACTTAGTTAGAATACTTGTAATATTTCAATTAAAAGATAGAATTTATTTATATAATTATGAATATACATTTCATATTTTAATCAATATATTATTTATAATTAATAGTAATTTTGAAAAATTATGTTTATTTTTATAAATATATATTTTACAAAATGTTAAGCTTGTTTATGAAATAAACTAATGGTGGATACGTTGAATTAAACTAATTTTTTTTTATGATGTTTTAAAAAAAATATTGTTTTGAAATACAAATGGGTCAAAGCGGATCAATTTGGATCAATTCCTACCCGACCTAACTCGACCCATTTGATCCAAATGGGCAACTAATCCTACCCGACCCAAATGGATTAGACAATTCGAACACCCAGAGGTAAACTGGTAGAGGCACTAAAACAATTTGCGATCTAAATTTCAACATCCATCCCTGTTAGGAGATATCATCGATTTAATTTGGTGAAGGTTCGATCATTTAAACAATTGATGAAAACACTCTCAAAACGCATCATTAACAACTGAATCAATTCACAATTCACCAAGTGCCATACTTGCAAAGGAGTCGGTGATTCCGAATGAGTTTGCCCGCAATTTGACGACTTCCGAGTCCAATCAAGCCGCGGTGAAGACGCTCGCACACAATCAAGAAACTAGCACATGGAACAAATGGACAGAGCTTTTGAGTAATTTGAGATTGGCTTTGATTTTTAAACGCATCACACTTTGTAAATATACTCATCAATGCATACATTTTTAAAACGAATAATTTAACGCTCACTGCACTTTAAAAAATTACTCCTAGTGTGCTAATCTTAACGTTCTTTATTTTGAATCACATAGTCTCCACCTTATTGTGGTTGCTCCTTTTCTTCTCAAACTTCCTTTTCAAAATCCTGTGATTCCACCGCTTGTGAAAGGAGAGAAAAATGTATTTTTTTTTATAAAAAAAAACAAACTAACTAAAAAGTGTTAATTTATTCTGTACAAGAGTTGTATTATTAATTCTCTAATTTCTGGGATTAGTGTTGATTATGTATTATTTAGCTCACCTGCAACATCTATATGCAACTCTAGCTGATACAATAATTATATTGTTATAATATTAAATTATAACAAATAAATATATCAATCTTAATTAACAAGTATTCCCTCCGTTTCATTGGATGTGTCACACTTTCCTTTTTTGGTTATTTTTGTGAATTTGACACACTTTTCTTTTATGGCAATATTCCTTCAACTTTATCAACTCGTTCTACTTTCCTCTTTCTCAATGCAATTTCATCCACTCATTTCATTCACTTAAATCCAAACACCTAGAGCTATGATGCCACATCCAACGAAACGGAGACAATATATTGTTTGGATCTTTAGTGAAAATTTACAACTGTAACTAGTAAAATATATAGTAAGACTCGGTGTTGAAAGATATATCCTACATCGTTTTCTTACAAAGATAATGAATTACATATAAGGTATTGGGTCACCTCCACTTAATACCAATTGGTTTTAAGATGGAAGCCCAGGATATTTTGAAATTTAACACTCGGTTGACTTAAACGAAAAAGTAGGGATGGCAATGGGGCGGGGCGAGTACGGATTATGGTACCTCCCTATTCATGCCCACCTAAAATAAAGTGAATATACTCGTCCCGTCCCACTTCATTTTGCTTATTTACTTTCTAACGGTATTCAATGAACATGTTTGACCGTAAATATCTCTAGTTACCCATAATAATAATGCCGCATAAAAAATTAATATTTAGAAAATAAATGTTTAGAAAAATATCTCACATGATATTTTTATTATATATGAATTATTTATATTTGCAGTCAAAGTTTAAAATATTTGACTCCCAAAAAGCAATTAAGCAAAATGAAGTGGGACGTAGGGAGTAAATTGAAAAGATAATTAGAAATTATATGTGAAGAAAATAAACATGCTGTATAAGATACGTTTTTTTGGTTACAACTTTACAAGTAGACTATATTCCTTCTGAAGGGAAAATGAAACTTTTGTGGAGATGAGCAAACTCGACATCCAAATATTCTTCCGGAAGAGTATATTTATAATTTATGATTAGGACAAGAAGTTCAAAAAACTAAGTCAACTATTTGCGTATGCATGTGTCGGTAGATGCATTTGGCAAAATCAATCGCTATAAGAAAATATTAATTATAGTACAATGGAGTAACTGGTTTTCGCCTTTTCGGTGTTAATTATGACCATCCTCGACTGCACAACAAGTTTCAGAAACAATGAACGACTGAACATGATTCCCAGACTTTCACGCAAAAATACCTTTAATTCTTAAATGGTTTTTTAAAATAATTTTCTTTTACCTTCGTACGTCTTTTGTTTTTAAAAATTTGACACACTTGCTATTGTTTTTATATTTTCTAAGATTGTTATTTTTTTATAGGAAAAAATAAATCATTCTCAATCACTCATTAATTTTTTTTTAAAGGAATCCTATGATACCGTCTTACCGTAATTCACGGCGAGACAAGAGATAAATTAAGTAAAGTCTTAACACCAAGTCTTCTTTTAATGTTTAGAGAGGGATCGTTACACAATTATTAAACATTTTGATTAGAATGCAGTTCTTTTTAAAAGTTGCAAATAAATTTAGGGAATATGAAATTTTGTGTTAATTTTGCAAAAACATCTCCGCCTAAAGTTTAGCATGCATGTCTCACAAGAGACCGTCTCAAGTTGTAAATTTATACTATTTAAAAAAAGTACTCATATTATATCTCACCTTTAAATAATTGTATTTAGACCTTTCATCTCACTATAAGATTGGATGAGACTATATCATCACCCAAGTCTTTGTAAAACTTTTTATTCTCCTTACTCAATTTTCTCAACGCATTTCAACTTAAAAAAAATACCTAAAGTTATGATACCAAACATATTAAAACAAAAAGAGTTTATATTTAAAGACGGGGTTTAATTTTTTTTTGAACTGTTGAAATACATGATCGTACGTTACTCAAAAGATTTTGAATATTAGCTAGTGCTTTATGCTACCTACCTCCCACCTCAAATTGCACAAAATCTTTTTCATACTCATTAAAAATTTGCCTAACCGTTAATATGTTTAATTACGGCAAACAAAATGTTACTTATGGGAAATTACATGTTTTGACGAATCCAACAATATCACATACGATAATATTATTGCTTATACATCTATTCAAATATGCAGTCAAAATTTGACAGACAATAGTGTCAAATAATAAGTGTCAGATATGTTTTTCCTTTCAATACTGTTCTATCAAAATGTATGATTGGCAAAATATTAATTGTACCAAGATTCTTATTTAATATCTTCGTTCTATCCATATTGTGAACACAATTAAAACCAAGGAAATCCACTACAGTGCATTTAAATCAAAAACATTAGATGAGATGGGTGCAAACACGAATACTTAGGCCCTGGACAGTTAAGATCAAATGAAAATGGTATGAGATGAAGATGAATGTAGATGAATGTAGATGAATGTAGATGAATGTAGATGGTATGAGATGAAGGTAGATGGAGGTTGATGATATGAGATTATGGAGATACTAAATAAATATAAGAAACTGAACTGAATTTAAATTGATATAATAAACTAAATTTAAATAAATATAATAAACTGAACAGAGCAAAAAAATTAATAAATATAGTAAAATGAACTAAACTAAATTGAATTTAAATAAATATAAAAAATTGAAATGAGCTGAATTTGAATAAATATAATAAACTAAACTGAAATAATAATAAATATAGTAAACTGAACTAAATATAAATAAATACAACAAATTGAATTGAATTTAAATAAATATAATGAATTGAACTGAATTGAATTTAAATAAATATAATATACTGAGATGAACTGAATTTAAATTAATATAATGAAATGTAATGAATATAAATAAATATAATATACTGAATCGAATATTATTTAAATAATTATAAAAAACTGAACTAAAATGTATTGAATTTAAATAAATATAATATAAATGAAAAGTTGTTCAAATAAAAATCCCTATAATAAATGAAAATCTAAAATTGTTGAAATTACTCTTATTGGAATTGCAATTTTGGACAAATTAACAACGTTTTGGGTTTGAGTTATGCTTGGAAATTGGAGGATGGTGAGGGGGTCCACTTTTTGGTTTCCAGCTCAGCAGTGAGCAGCCTATCGACGCCTAACCTTTTACCACCAATTTATTGTAAGCATCATGGCTACAAATTAAAAATACACTACTTCATTAGTTTTGTTATTTATCACACACTTACTATAAATAAATATATTTTTATTTGACATTTTTTCATTTTTGGAAAGATTTTTTAAATTTCATCCCCTCATTATACGTTTTACTTTCTAAATTCAATTTCATCCATTCATTTTCTTCATCTAAATCCAAGCACGTAAACATATATTGTCATAAATAGAAAAATGAAAGGAGAACATTAAATATTATTATTTAAAAAATATTACAATTACTTTTATAATAACATTTTTATTAATATTTGAATCTTTTATATCATATATCAAATTCCATCCACGCATTTTAACTGGTTTATCTGACAGCTAAACTTAGCCCATTAAATATCAAAGGAGAGAGTATTTAAAGGAAAAAATAAGACAAGTTAATGATGTGAAATAAAGAAAGAATGGTACTCCTAGTATAACTGCTCCATGTGTCCCAAATTTCCAACCTACTTTATAACACTATTATCTATCAAAATTTGACCGCATATTTGAATATATATATATATATATGAAAAATAATATTATTGTTGAATTCATCGTAATATGTAGTTTCTAAAAAATAATTTTTTATTTGCCGTTATTATACGTAGTTAAACATATTAACTATCAAACATCTTTCTCGAACGATGCACAATGATCGATATGTAATTTGCCATGGGATGGAGGGAGTACATTATTGCGTTATAGCCACTTGTTTAATTTTGTGTGGTTTAATTTGATTTGTTGGTGGTGTTTCGTCGCATTTTATTAATGTAGTTTAGATTTCATTATCATATGATGCTTCCTACCGCTCTTCTTCTTCTTCTTTTACATTGTTATAGCTGCCTTTGTCTCTATCTAGCTCCACCAATCTTTCTTTCAAAATGAATGTAACGAACGTCTAGTAACCAATTTTTTTACCAAGCTTTTCTTTTTTTAACAGTATGTGAAACAACAATTAATACTAGACGGGATGGAAGGTGTATTTTTCAGTGGCACTCCTTTTATTTTAGAGTAAAGTACATTATATCACTCAATTTTTTCTTCATTTAGTGTATATATATCTTATAATTTTTTTAAAGTACATGAAATACTCTCAACTATTTGTTTAATGCACATATACCCCTGGATTTTTCAATACTGGTCTCCGATTATAGGGATATATATGTACTTTCGAAAACATGAAGAATATATGTGCACTTTTGAAAACTGGTGATAGATGTGCACTAAACAAAACACTCAAGGATATGAATGCACTTTATCCTTTTATTTATATAATACTCCCTCCGTTTCAGATGAAATTGCACTCTTGGTTTTTACACTATTCTCTTGCAAAGTTTGACCGCATATTTGAATAGATGAACAACAATTTTATCGTATATGACATTGTTCAATTTTTTGTAACAAATAGTTTCTAAATATAAACTTTTCTTTTACTGTTATTATACGTTGGTAAACATTTAACAGGTCTAACATATTTCTTGAACAATGCGATAATGATTGCAATACAATTTCAACTGGGCTAGAGGAAAACATATATATATATATATATATATTTTAAAAAAAGAATAGGGCGATAAGAATTGATTTTTAATAGTAAGACCATGTAGAATGCAGAGCTCACTCCGAGCACGCTCCTTCGGTTTCAGTTCATTAAATAATCAATCTCTCTCTTCCACCTCAGTAATTGAACCCACAACTAAATCACTCAATATTTTTCTCCACAGTGATTGAGACCACTCCATGGAACTCATTTGATTCTCTCTATCCTACTTATTATTTTTACATTTAATAATTAATTCAAATAAATTTACCAAACAAAATAAATTGTAATTTTTAATTTAATAATAAATCTATAATTTTTTAATTGGATTTTGTTCAAATTTAAATTTTGAAATTAATTTCAATTTCAATTTTATTTTTTCATGAACCTAAATTAAAAAAACCATATATGTTTTTCTAAAGAATGTAATTTTAATTTTTAAAAAGATCCAAAATTTAATTTAGATTTAAAAAAATAAAAATAAGTTTTTTGCAAAATTTTCCATTTTTAAATAACACATAAAAATTTACAAAAAAAATTAAAAAAATGAATTTATTAATTTTTTTATTGGGACATGTGGCACTACCCGATTGCGGCCACGTGTCCCAATCAACTGTAATTTTTTTAAAAAAGGGACTGCTTGAATGTTGCAATGTAGGCTAACTACATCACGCCACGTGACAACTGCATGGAAATGAAATGACCAGCACTGACATGCGGGGTCCAGAAGCATGTGCTACCTGACAAGCTTTGTCCTCTGGGTCAGGTCCGATCCCGCTGGCTACATCAATGTAGCCCACTCTGAGTCCCATTTTGAGAGTTTTTGGTCCTAATTTTATCTCAATTTTTAATTGAGTCTCCTTTGAACCTCCCATTGTACATGTTCTATGAAGAAGGGACAAAAA
>JAULKM010000003.1:8365840-8380701 GCA_032355605.1 Rubia tinctorum | reverse complement strand
GGATCTTGTACTGGTGGAAAAACTGAGGATTTCATGGCTGCTGCCAAAGTATTTCTAGCTTCAGTAAGAAACTTCCCTTATCTTATGTTCTTTTTAGCCCGGGATACTTTCTTATATTTAAATGCAAATAGTATTGCTTGTATGAATGGTAAGTCTGATAGCGTGTTTGATGTGATATTTTTCTGTCACAGCTTTAGACTTTGGTTTTGCATTGCTGGCTGCTTTTACATCTGAGATTCCAAGCTGACAAGCTTAGCATGTCTAGTACCAGAATATGATTATTTCATATTGCTGGAAATTCGTTTCTACTTTTGGATTTTTTAAAAGTTTCCATTTGTAATGTTTTGTAGGGAAAGAAAGTCAAGGTCCCAACATTCTTAGTCCCTGCAACCCAAAAGGTTTGTTTGCGGTTTACTCCTTTTACTTGTTGAATTTTAATTTAGGTATCATGTGCATGCTTTTAGTTTCTTGGTTTATAAACATGATAATAATTTAAAATGACTCTAGCACGAATGAGAGTCGAGATGGGAGCATACTTGGCTAAATAGAACAAGGTATCATTACATAAGAAAGTGGAATAAATGTTTTAAAGGTGGTATGGACATGTGTCATACAAGACCTAGATTCCCCAATATGATTAGTAGGAAATCAGGAATCACTATTTCAGATTGAGGAAGAAAAGAGAGGATATAATTGGAAAAATCCACCATGAAAGGCATGTTATACATGAAATTTATCCGCGCTTATCCACCAAAGGCACTGAGTCACTGGCATAACAAAATTCACGTAGCCGACTTTACACTGGAGCAATTGCTTGCTCACTTGTATCATATGTGGGGTATAGCATTTTGGCTGATCGATGGAATGAAATCTTCCAATCCTCAGGTTTGGATGGATGTCTATGCACTCCCTGTCCCAGGATCCGGTGGGAAAACTTGCGCTCAGATATTTGAGGAAGCTGGCTGTGATACACCCGCAAGTCCTAGTTGTGGTGCTTGTTTGGGAGGTCCCAGGGACACCTATGCGCGCATGAACGAAGCCCAGGCAAGTGTCGTTCAAAGTCTCAGTAGTAGATACGTACAATACATTTATATGCTAGCATTATTACCGATGTCTTGACAAGCGAGAATGTTGTAATTGCAGGTCTGTGTATCGACCACAAATAGGAACTTTCCTGGACGAATGGGTCACAAAGAGGGGCAGATATATTTAGCTTCTCCATACACCGCTGCTGCCTCAGCTTTGACCGGCTTTGTCACAGATCCAAGGGAGTTTTTGCAGTAAGCTTAATGCTTCAACTGTTCTCCGAGTGCCCTTGTACATTGAGGTTAGTTACCTGAAACTGAGATCCGTCGTACGAGGCTGCCTGAAAGCTGATGGAAGAGTTCTGGACACTCTCTTTGGTGTATTATCATGCTTGTAATGTTAGTGTTGCAATCCAGTTTTGTATAATTTACGCGAGTTTGGTCTGTGTAGTACTACTACCTTCGGGTTGGGAATAAAAATACAATAAGGTCACAAATAGTACCATGAGTTCCTTTGTAGCTGACGCATAAATTTAAATTAAATAGTATTTTAAGTAATGTATTAATATAACATTACAAAAGTTGCCAATATAACCCTCACAATTTTCTTAGTAAAAAAATAGTGCATAAAATTTAATGAAGTGTTAATATAACTCTCATGTGACACTTATGGTGTTGGCCTTGTTATTGAAACCGTTGACTAGGCTTAAAAAGATGAAAATGTCCCTCGCTAGGTTCAGATTTCTTTGTAGCAACGTCACCATTACAAGCAGAGCAGGGGCGGAACTACATGGGGGCTGGAGGGGGCTCCAGCCCCGCCAAGACGAAAATTACGGGAAATTTGGGTAGTAAATTTTTTTTAAAAAAATTTATCAGCCCTCCTATGATAATAGAAAAAATTGATATTTTTTTACTAATAGATCAGCTCCCGCCACGTATGTATTCTGGCTCCGCCCCTAAAGCAGAGACTGAAGTTTGTTCAAGAGCAATAGCAGCCTCTTTGAGGAGAGGACCAACAGATTTATTGGTGTATACTGATTTTGCATTTCTAGGAATATCAACATTAGCTGATCCGAAATCAGCACCATGGAAAATTAAAGGAAAGGTTCGTCAGATATTGCCAAAAGTCTCTCAGTTAAGTAGGTTTAAATGCATTAAAGTAAGTCGTAACTTAATTTCTAGTGAGCGTGATATATCATACTCCCTCCGTCCCACCAGTAATGACATATTTACTTTTTCAAAGTTAAATTTGCCAAACTTTGACCATAAATATAAATTAATATACATATAATAATATATCATGTGATATATTGTTGAATTCATCTCAACATATATTTTCTAAATATCAAGTTTTTATACAGAATTGGTATATGTAGATAGAGTTATTGATGGCCAAACATGATCATTGAATACCGTGAAAATAGTATTTTGCCAATACTAGTGGGAGTATTTCTTAGTCCACGACCGACTAATCAATTTGTGCATCGAAAGTCCATCAAAACATGAAAGTCAATATCATTAAAAACCAAATTTCGATACGAAAAAATTATAATCACATGGATAAGATCACACTATACCATCACTTCAGATACACTTCACGTTTTCCCTTGGAGGGTTTATTTTTTAAATTTGTTTTAGAAAAAAGCTTCCTTCAACAGAAAAACAAGGAAGGAAATTATGCTAAAAAATTAAGACATGTATACAACAAAAGATCCAGCAAACAAAGGAGATTACCAACATAGAAGTCTTCAAGATAAATCTCATACTACATGATAAACGGATTAATCAAACTATCATTAACTGAGAGGCATAACTAAGAGTTCCAATACAGTCTGCCCTGGGGTTTTCGAAGTTTCCAAGTGAAAGAGCAAGTCTTCATTGCAGCACAAGACAATCCACCTGCCATCATCATCCTTGTACTTAATCTTAAACTTCTCAACTTCTGGTTTGAACCTTTTATGCAACTCACCATGCAGTTCTTCAATCCCCGAGTTACTCCAAAAAAAGAACTTTGCAACATCACCTCTGTAGTTTGCTTTGACAATGATGTGATTACCTCGGTTAATCTCATGGTTTCCCGGTGAAATGCCCTTAACCTTTGCAGTCTCGGGGATGAAATTTACATCCGGTGCTTCATATTCTCTTAACTTTTTACGTGGACAGGTACCATTTCGAGTTTCTTGGATAACTTCACCACCGGCCTCAACAAATTGAGTGTTTTGGAGTCCTGTAATTGATTCAAAATTATGGAGTTCCTTTCTCTTGTAGAAACTGTGATTCAAAGAAGACCCACCAACTGCAAGAAAAAAACAGCACAAACAGTTGTAAAATGAGGACAATCCATATACTTCCAAGACAATAAGAATCAACATACTTATGTATAAAACATGAACTATGAAGGTTTAGGAGATCACCACCTTCGACTTTTTCAGCATCACCATTCGCTAGAGATTCATTGAAACTCTCAACTCTGTTTAGAGGAGCTACATGAATCACTGAGGTTTGATCATTGTCTTCCTTTTGCATTGGCTGAAAATGATGTTCTTCTCTTCCATTTCCTACGGCTTTTCCAGCACTCACAGTTTGGCGATTATGAGATACATCAAAATATACAAAATTCTCACTATCCGAGTGAGAATACTTGACGCAAAATTCTTCATTTTGCTCTAATTCAGAAGGAATGGAACCTGTGTAGTATTGAGGAGCACGGTTCTGAGCCAGTGAAGACAACAATGACTGTAACAAAGCCCCAGCATCTCCATGATCCCAGTTTCGCCGGAATGGAAGAAACACTTCTAATATGAAGTCATGAAGCTTGGGATCAAATGATTGAACCGGAATTGCAAAACAAGCATCAAGGATATTTGGCTGAATGAAATGCGCAAGAGGGTACTCAGAGATGCTGAGTTGCCTCGTGTCTGCCAAAAAGCACGACTTTTTCTGCAAATATGATCTTCCAACCAAACCTTGCCCATTTTCCACAGAATACCATCCATTTGCAAGACTGCTCCTATCTTTAACATAATTTACTTGGGTCTTAAAAGACCTTCTACTTGTCCAACGGCAAAACAACTGTGAGACACTACTAGTTTCATCACAATGACAAGGCATCCATATCTGAATCAAAGGTAGCTTGTGCTCTGCCATTAACAAATTTAGCACATCCGCGTACAATGATATCAGTGATTTATGATTTTCCTGGATTGAAACCTTTGATTAAAACAAATATGCATTTTGAATAAGAAGTGAGCTAATCACCTTATCTATGAATACTAATACATCACTAGTAGGCTTCACTTACTTGAGGGCAGTCCATTAAATGCGAACGTGTACAACTAAGACCACTGTCCTGCAGAAATAAACAACAAATAAACAACCGCAAAATGATGAATCCACAAAAAATGGTACATACATCTCAGTAATTTAAAAGGAAATTGCCACAAACCTTAAGCCGCATCAAGATGGCTCCACTGAGAAGACTCCTACCCTTCGCTGAGAAGAACTCGAGTACTCCAATACATATCTTCTGTGATCCAAGTTCAAAGATTGGCAAGGCCAAATAACTTCCTCCGAATTTAGCATAACCCCTCATCGGAAACTCCTTCTTCGAGTAAGAATCCATTTTTTTAGCGTATTCAGGGGATCCCCGAAGAAACACCCTTCCAACTGGACCAGCAATGTTGCCTTCCACTAGAACTTTCTTCTCCATGCAACGATATCTATATTTACAAAATCTGTGATTCAGTCTACCCATTCCAAACGGCTGTTCCAACACAGTCAGCATACTTCGACCGCTTCTGGATTTTGTAGGAGCCCAGAACTGTATGAAGTAATCATCGACATACTGATATCTTACTGACAGAAGAAAAGACTCAATTTTCAATTTCACCTGAACTGACTGAGGCGTCGCATTGGCTCCGGTGAGGTACCGGAATACTCTCAAGTCACTGGGATACTGGGTGATTTCTGAGCATACCGCCGATTTCATGGTAATCAGACGGAAATGCAGAGCCTGAAACGGGATTCATCATCGGTAGATACCGTGGTGGTGCAGTAGAACAGTTTTCATCAATCATCTGTGAGAGCATATATTGAAATCGTGAAGAACGAGGCTAGGGTTCTTGGTTTCCCGCGCTTTTAAGTCAGGGCTTCAAATTGGGCGACCCGGCTATATGTTGTGTTTTGCACTTAAGTCCGGTTTCGGGTCATATTGCCGTGCAGTGAATGAGAAATGGCTGGCAGTTAGGTCCTTATACTTACACTAAATTACGGATTTCGTTCTTAGTTTTGTGTAGTGTTATTAAAACGTTTTCAGATTATTATTAAAGGCAAAGTAATGGGAAAAAATCGACAGTTACCTTAGAATAGTTTCTTAACTTTTATATTAAATGTTATGATTGTAAAATGGTCGGTTTGACCTGACACAATTCGTTCAAGTCAATTCGAGCTAAGTGAAACCAATAATTTCCGTTAAATTGAAGAGGATTGGATCTTGCCACTTGTAAGAATTTTTTTTAAATGTATAATGTACGTTGGACTTTAGTTGGGTTAGAGTTTAGTTAAAGATACCAGACCGATTTGATCCAATCCAAAACTTCAATTATAACCTTTCCATCTCGCTCCAAAATTTCAAGTCGATTTAATTCATATCAGCTGACCGAGGCCGCTTAAATACATTTAGTGTACATTATTCAATAAATTAAAGTGTAGTACTCTAGTAATCATAAAGTTCATGTAAAGTATTGCTTACTGTAGACAATTTTAATAGAAATGCAACAAAAACCCTACGTACCCTTGTTAGTGTGACGGTTTTAACCAAAATACATTATTTTTTTATGAAATGCAAGCACAGAGAAAGTACTCAGTTTTTAAATATTGACACTATTTCATTTTATGTTTAATTTTTTAATATTAACATCTTCCCCTTTTGGCAAAATTTAGATTAATTTCATTCATTCAATTTACTTTTTACCATTCTTATACAATCTACTCCACTTATTTTACTTTTCAAAAAAAAGTATGCCCATTGGCTTAGTGCCAATATTTAAGGACCAGAGGGAGTACTAGTTGTTCTAAATGTGCACTATTTACCTTAAATAAAGTAGAAACGAAGAGCAAGGTAGACTTGAGAAACAAAGAGTTAAACTTCTAAATAGCCTAGCAAATCAAATGTCCACAGAAATGTGCACACAACACAGCTGCAAAAGTGTGTTCATCGACCTAAATCTAATACTCAAAATAAACTGAGAGATCAATAAATGGCAGAGAGAACTGATAGTTCCAGTATAATCTGCCCTGAGGTTTTTGAAGTTTCCAGGTGAAAGAGCAAGTCTTCATCGCAGGACAAGACAATCCACTGACCATCATCATCCTTGTAATTTATCTTAAACTTCTCAGCTTCCAATTTGAACCTTTTATGCAATTCTCTATGCAGTTCTTCGATCCCCGAGTTACTCCAGAAAAAAAACTTTGCAAGATCACCTCTGTACTGTGCTTCGACAATGATGCGATTACCTTGGTTAATCTCATCATTTCCTGGTGCAGTGCTCTTACCCGTTGCTTCATTCTCTCTTGCCTTTTTATTTGGACGGGTACCAATTTCAGGTTCTTGGATAATTTGACCACCGGCCTCAACAGATTGAGTGTTTTGCTGTCTTGTAGTTGATTCAGTGTTATGGAATTCCTTTCTCTTGTAGACAGCATTCAAAGCAGATTGACCAACTGCAAGAAAAGTACAGCGCAAACAGTTGAAAAATGAGGATAATCCATTTACTTCCAAGACAATAAGAATCAACACAACTTAGGTATAAAACATTAACTAAGATAGTTTAGGAGATCACCACATTCGACTTCTTCAGCATCACTATTCGCGAAAGATTCCCTGAACCTCTCAACTCTGTTCAGCGGAGCTACATGAACTCCAGAGTTTTGATCGTTATCTTCCTTTTGCGTTGGTTGAGAATGATGTTCTTCTCTTCCATTTCCCAGGGCTTCACCGGCGCTCACAGTTAGGCGATTTTGAGATACATCAAAATATACAAAATTCTCACCATCCGAATGAGAATACTGAGCGCAAAATTCTTTATTTTGCTCTAATTCAAAAGGAATAGGACCTGTGTGGTATCGAGGAATGCGGTTCATAGCCATTGTAGACAGCAATAACTGTAACATAACTCCAGCATTTCCATGATCCCAGTTTTGCTGGAGTGGAAGATGCACTTCTAATATGAAGTCATGAAGCTTGGATTGAACCGGAATTGCAAAACAAGCAGTAAGACCACATGACCGAGTGAAATGAACAAGAGGGTACTCAGAGATGCTAAGTTGACTCATGTCTCCCAAAAAGCACGATTTTTTCTGCGAATATGCTCTTCCAACCAAACCTTTCCCGTTTTCCACAAAATAACATCCATTAGCAGGTTTGATCCAGTCTTCTACACTGCTCCTACTTGACCAACAGCAAAACAACCGAGCAATGCTACTAGTTTTATCACAAAAACAAGGTATCCATATCTGAATCAAAGGTAGCTTGTGCTCTTCCCTTACAAAATGTAGCACGTCCCTATACAATGGTATCAGTAATTTATGTTTAACCTGGATTGAAACCTTTAATTAAACAAACATGCATTTTGAATATAAAATGAGCTAATTGCTTTATCTATGAGTACTGATAAATCAGTAGTAGGCTTCACTTACTTGAGGGCAATGCGTAGAATGTGAACGTGCACAGGTAAGACCCACATTCTAAAAAAATAAACAAATGAACAACGGCATAAAGATGAATCCACAAAAAAATGCTACATAATTTAGCAGGAAATTGCCACAAACCTTAAGCTGCATCAAGACGACTGAATAGCGACGAACCATACACTCCGTTGAGAGGAACTCAAGTACTCCAATACATTTCTTCAGTGCTCCGCTTTCAAAGATTGGCAAGGCCAAATAACTTCCCCCAAATTTAGTATAATCCATCATTGGAAACTCCTCCGTGGAGTAAAAGTCCATTCGTTCAGAGTACTCAGCGGATCCCCGAGTGAACACCCTTTCAACTGGACCATAAGTGTTGTCTTCCCCTTGAATGCTCTGCTTCATGCAAACATACCTATACCTACAGAACCCGTTACACAAACTACTCATTCCAAACGGCTGTCCCAACACAGTAAGCACACTCCGGCCGCTGCTGGATGTTGCTGGAGTCCAGAACTGTATGAACAAACCACTGTCAGACCGTCCCAGAAGGAAAGCCATTAGTTTCCACAGGATTGACTGTTCCTTTACATCGCTAACACACGCAGGCTCAAATCTGTTCAAAGGTTGTGTTGTTAACTTAGGCCATAAAATTTCACGGATACAAGTAAGAACATTATTAGATTCAACTATTCAAGATATTTCTACTTTTCATAATTGAAGATACTAATCGCCAAAAATGTTATCTCCGAGACAGCAAATGTAGCAAGTAAAGGACTTACGATGAACATTGGAAGCTCAGGTCAAGTTCTTGGTTTCCGGTGGGATACCAGTAAACTCTGAATCTATTGCGTGTCTCCCATTGGGCGAATTCTCTGCACGCCGTCGATCCAGATTCGGGCATGTGAGCTAGGAAATCTTTTACTGAGCATTTACCGTTGCAATCGCCGGCGTAAATTGCGTGGTTTTCAAGGGCCGGAAATGCAGTGCCGGAATCGGAATCGGAATCGGAATTCGTCATCGGACGGGATTCAAAGAAACCGGTGTCTTTGATCTTCAGCCATCATTTGTGACTGCACAACTTGAAGTCTTCAAGAATGGAGGCAGGGTTCCTGATTTTCCCGCCAAAAGCTTTCAAATTAGGGTTTCGAATTGGGCGACCCGCCCATTTCTTGTGTTTTGTGCGGTTCGGATTTCAGTTGAATATTATGGTTTCGGGTCATTTCTGATTAGTGTCAATCTCTATAGCTGCCAATCTGACTCGAACCGACACGACCGAATCAACTCAAAATTCGATCTGATCCAATAAATATTCACCCGAACCCGATCTGACACGACCGCACTTAACCCAAAATCCGATTTTGATTCGAGAAATTTTGACCAGTATATGAACCCGGCACGATTGAATTCAACCCAAAACATGAATATGACCCGATAATATGGATCCGAACATGATCCTACACGAACCTGATCCAATCTGAACCTAATTCAACCTGAACCTAATTCAACATGATAAATCAACTATATAACCCTACGTGTAATCAATCCAAAACAGATGTAGTTATAAAAAGTCAATTAACATTTACTATGGAACCAAGTCAACTTGGTTGTGAGTCAAACTAATAAATTCTTTTAACATACTTATTAGAATTAACTGGGAGTTTTATATATTACGAGTTTACAGATATGATTACTAGTACGTAAAGTCAACTCATAATAAATCTAAATACACAAGGTTAAGTTAAAAATGCACACGACTAAATTTATAAATCTAATGAATAATAGTCAAATAAAAAGAGATGTCTAATTAAAATTATGATTTTGAATTAGTAATTATAGAGAATCGATTTAATATTAATTTCAAAAATCAGTTTGAAAAATATTGTAAAAATAATATTTAATAAATTGTCACAAATTCTTGTTATAGACTGAGTAACTGTTAGATACTGATATTTTATAATTAATGGGACTAAAAAGAATATTTGATATTGAATTTTATTCATAGAGATATATATATATATATATATATATATATGCATATATAATTATGATAACCTTTAAAATGAGTTCAACATATAAATAATTATTTTAAAATAATTTGAGTGAAATATCATAAAAATAATTATTTTTATTGTATTTAATAGGTAACAATTTCTAACTAAACTAACTATTTCACTTCATTACTCATATAGTTTTCCGTAGATGACTAAACTTCAAAATTGTAAATAAAATTCTTTATTTTCAATTTAAATGTAAGACATAAATAAAGTAATCCTAATTTTTTAAATTAATAATACCTTACAATGCGCAGTGTGACTCCACTAACTTTTTATTAAAAACAATTAGAATTAAAAAATTCATTACATCACAAAAATGCACTAAAGTATTTTAAAAAGTGAATTGAATACAATGAATGTTCAACATTGCTATTCAACTAAGATAGTAGTCTCAAAAGCGCCTCTAACATATTTATGAAAAATTACGATATGACCCAAAAAATGTTATGACGTTATTTTTCTCTCCAAAATACACAATTTTTTGTTGTTCTTGCATAAATATAGAAATAGAAAATAAATATAGAAATAGAAAATTACACTATGGTGTATTTTGTACTGTATCTTTCTGATTAGTGAATTTATTCTGAACTGAGCCAGACCCCGCAGATGTAGGTGGATTTCACCGAACTGCGTAACCAAGTTGTGTGTCTTGTTCGTTATTTACTTTAGATACTTGGTTAGATATGCTATGTTGGAACATAGGTCTAATAGTTAAGCCAAAAAAGGTAAAATCAAATTTTCAATTGGTATCAGAGCTTGATCACTTATTTTTACCTTGGTTTTGTCAAGGAAAGTGTTATCCGATTTTACCATGGTGACAAAGGAATGAGCTTCTATGTCTCGGCCACCTCTACTGGAAGGAACAAATTACAACTACTGGAAGACTCACATGAGAGTGTTCATAAATTCACTGGATGAACTAGCTTGAACCTATGTTGAAACCGAATAGAAACCCCTGGTTGCTAAAAGTTCTAAAGGAGAAGAATCGATTTCTAAAGAACCACTAGTGAAGCCTAAAGAGTCATGGACTCGAGATGAAAAAATGGGTGGCATGGCGAACTCCAGAGCATTAAATGTCATCCTTACTGCAGTAGATGAAAATCAGTTCAAACTCATCTCTACATACCATCAGACAAAAAGAGCATGAGATATCCTACAAACGATGCATGAGGGAACAAGTTGTGTACGTGAATCAAAACTGCAAATGTTGGCCTCACAGTTTTAACAATTGAGGATGGAGGAGGATGATACTATTGCAGTGTTCAATGGAAAGCTAAGAGACATCTCAAATATGACATATCAACTTGGCAAAACTTACCAAGGAGTCCAAACTGGTGAAAAAGACTTTGAGATTCTCCCTCACATATTTTCTATGAAAGTTGCGGCATTAGAAGAAGCAAGAGATGTATCCACCATGACTCCAGATGAATTAATGGGATCACTTCAAACTTATGAAATGACGATGGAGCATCTAACAAAGGATTTGACATTCAAAACTTCATCGTCAAGAAACAATCGTTAAGAGGAACTTGCTCTTACAACAAGGAATCTCTCGAGGATGCTGAAGAAAGTGGTAAATAATAATTTTGAGGAAAGGTTTAATGGGAACAAATCACAGTTTCATGACTCTGGCAACAACTGTGAGCCACAATACAAAGAATGTGAAGGGTATTGACATACCCATGCTGAATGTGCCAACACTCAGAAGAAGCAAGGAAAAACAAATGTTACCTCATGGAGTGAAGGTGAAGAAGAGAAGAACCATGAAGTGAAATTGACCAGTAATTATATGGATTTCAGAGCAAAATTTCAAGAAGACTCAGAAGTTGTTATTGAATGTTCCAACATCGGACAAGAAAAAGTGGATCTATGTTCCAACGTAGTTCAGGAAGCCAAAGTCCGATGTTCCAACACATGGAAGGTAAGTGAAGAATACTCCTCAAGCGATGACGAAGACATGAGTGTGAATAATGAAGATGTCTATGCTGCATATGAAAAGATGTATGAAATGTGGCTAAAAGTTGTTGATGCTAACAAACTCTTAAAAAATGATAAAAACTTCTTAGCCGAAGAAGGAAGAGAGATGGCATCCCTAGTAGAACGACTCAGGAGGGAAATTGAGTTGTTGGAATTAAATCTAAGTTCGACGATAAAGAGGGCTGAAGTTGCTGAGATGACTATTAACAAATTGAATGCTGGAAAAGCAAAATTAGATGATATACTCACCATGGGTCAGAACTCTGGAAGTCGACAAGGTATAGGTTATGGCAAGCCATCAAGAAACACTGTAGAATTCAAATCAGAGGTTCAAGACATGAAGAGAAAAGTGATCAAAACCCGGCAACACAAACCTCTTATTTGTAGCTACTGCACTTATCAAGGCCATACAGATGATTAATGTTTTAAGCTTCTTAGAGACATCATGAATGGACGACAACTGTCTACATGCTCCAACATAGATGATGCCCAACGATCAAAGATGGTCAGAAAGGTATGGGTTCCTAAACTCACTAATACTTGCCTTGTTGGTCATACTTCTCTTATTGCACACTCTGGATATTCGTGGTACTTTGATAGTGGATGTTCTCAATATATGACTGGATCGCAAGAGTACTTAAGGAAGATCATACCCTATGATGGGGGATTTGTTACATTTGATGATGAAAAGAAAAGTAGGGTAGTTGGAAAATGTGAGATGTCTATAAAGAGATTTCCAACCTTTACTAGTGTTCTATTGGTGGAAGATCTAAAGGCTAATCTCCTAAGTATCATCCAGCTATGTGATAATAATATGACCGTGGAATTCCATAAGAAGAAGTGTATAGTGAAATATGGAAACAACAAAGTGATTACTGGTATTCGATCATCAGAAAAATGTTACTTATTGGAATAAGAAGTGAACTGCTTGAGTGTTGAATATGATGAGCTTGAAATTTTAACGGCTGACCATGTTCCAACATCGGATGATTTCCTAGATCAGGGACGTAATGATGTTAGAACATCGGGTGAGGTAAATCTTACGGATGAAGCTGATGACTCTCATAACTTCAGCCATATTGGAACACTGTCCTTCCTAGAACTCTCCTATGTTCCAAAATCAGTTCAGGCTGAATCAAGCAGAAGGACTAGATCAATCAATTGGGTTAACTATAGAGAACTTGCTGGTCTACAATGTTTTTCTTTCCTCATTGAACCCAAGAATTACAAAGAGGCTCTACTTGATGAGTATTGGATTGTGACAATGCAAGAAGAACTTGGGCAATTCAAACACAATGATATTAAAGCAAGGTTAGTTGCTCAAGACTACACTCAGGTAGGAGAAGTTGATTTTGATGAGACATTCGCACCAGGTGCCAGGTTAGAATCTATTTGCATTCTCCTTGCTATTGCTTGCACTCTAGATTTCACTTTATACCAGATGGATGTAATAAGTGCATTCCTGAATGGAGTAGTAAATGAAGGGGTATATGTGGAACAGTCCAAAGGAATTGAGGATCATTATTATCTTCACCATGAGCATCATCTTAAGAAGGCATTATTTGGCTTAAAACAGACACCAAGGGCATGGTATGAGCGACTCACTACCTTTCTAATCCAGAAAGGCTATCATCGAGGGGGAGTGATTGTTGAAAGGAAGCTCACTGATATAAAACTTAATTTTTTCGAGATCTGAGTGAAAGGAAGGAAGTGATTGTTGTGTATGTTCCAACATATGAGCAATATGCAGATATCTTCACAAAAACTTTGGACACTGCAACTTTTGAGCTCCTCAGACAGCACCTAGATGTTTGAAAATTTTGAGGTATTTATTTTTCTCATTATTATTTTTATTTTTCTGTAAATACAATTAAAAAATGAAAAAGGAGAAAAAAGAACAAAAAAATGGAGGCACAGTTGGACATGTTGGAAGTTGGTGTTGAAGACATTATGGTGATTGATGTGATGACTAGGAGAATTTATGATTGGCTTGCTAGTATCGATGATTTGAAGTGGTCAAGTTTGATCATGAGATATATATGATGGTCGAATATATCAGAGAGATGTCTCCTCATGGTATTTTAATTCAGAATGATGGGGAGTTAGAAAGTCGTGATACTAGTCATGTTCCAACACATAGTATGAAGATAGAGGGAGAAGCTGTGGATATGGAGATGGATAAACCTGAATATGTTTGAGGTTGATGATATTTGAAACTGGCATTGGAACACTAATCAGGATTATGATTTTGGTAGAAGAGTTTCACATGTTCCAACACATGAGGAAGAACAATTTATAGAACATGTTTAAGAGGCCGAAGACTCTCATGTTCCAACACAGTAGCAGGAACTTAAGACTGAGAGTAGCCATGTTCTAACACCGATACAGATTGAGGGTGTTAACTTTTAAGCAATGAAAGGATCTCATGTTCCAACATCAAGGGACTGATGTTCCAACATAAGTTGAGCAATTATTGAAGACACTACTGGTCGGACTGCCATGAGAAATATGTTATGGTAAGAGGACAACTGATATGGGGTGCATGTAGGAGTGTGAATTTACAGCCTAGCTGGACTGTTTGGGTTTCAAGACTGCTGTCTCAATCTATAAAGAGTACAACCGGGAGATTGTACAAGAAATTTATTCAAATTTAATAGGAGGCAACGTTGATCCAGATTTTGAGTGGTACAACAGAGTTTACATCAAAGGTAAGGTAATGAGATTTTCTGGAAGACTGATCAATCAGTGACTTGGACTACTAACCCTTAAGGATTTAGAGACAATTCTATGTTGAGTGCTCTATAGTGACAGATAATCAGACTTTTTTAGAAATTACTGGAGGATTTGAGACCCAGTGACCACTCAATGGAACGCTACTGCATCTAGTTTGACTACCAGGTATTTCTTTCAATTTCAGATTACAGCAAACTGCTGGATTCCATCTTGAAATACCACATCTCGTACTCAAGAAAAGACCAAAGTAGAGGAGAAAGCACAAATAGCTGCTCTTGAAGAGAGTTGAAGGTTCTGCTATGACTATGTTCCAACGCAGACCAATTGTTTGATTCAGGGAGAGTTGCATTTATTGGATATTTTCGCTTGGTTTTTAGTGTAT
>JAULKM010000003.1:8338085-8351793 GCA_032355605.1 Rubia tinctorum | reverse complement strand
ATCCTTCTCCCCATTTCCCCTGCCAGTTTATGCCACCATCTCCCTCGTCGTCCTATTCTCGGACGGCGAGCGAGACACCCTCTAACGACATCGAGACATAGATCAATCAGATCGTCTCTCGATTCTGTTAATCAATTTAACCGCAACCATGCCGCCCGTGGGTCTCAAACCTTTTCAGCTCCTGGAGATCAATGTGATCTCGGCGCAGGATCTGGAGCCGGTGTCGAGGAAGATGAAAACGTATGCAACTGCATGGGTGAATCCTAGGCGGAAACTGGCGAGCCGGGTCGACTCGGACGGCCATGTGAACCCTACGTGGAACGACAAGTTTGTTTTCAGGGTTGATGAGGAGTTCCTTAGACGTGACACCTCCGCCGTCCAGATCGAAATCAGCGCCGTGCATTGGTTCAAAGATGCCCTTGTTGGAAGCGTTCGGGTGCTCGTCGGTAACCTAATTCCTCCCATTCTCCGATCCCGACAAAACCACCAGATTGGCATGCGTTTCGTAGCCCTTCAGGTAAATCTCATTTCCTCTTATTAGGCCCTTTTGGTCTCATGTGTTCATGTACTCTCTCTATCTCATAGAGAGTATTAAGTTGCACATAATTTTATTATAGTTTTTAGTTAAAGTTCGACAAATATTGACCATATATTGAATAATAATCTGTTAGATTCGTTATGAATTCTAAATATTAATTTTTTGCACTAGTATTATTCGTAATTACATATATTTACATTCAAACATGTTTATTAAATATTGTAAAAAAAATCATGTGCAGTTTAATTTGATATAAGGAGTAGTTGTGATTTGTGTCATGGGAAGAATTGAAAAATGAAGAAGCCAATTTTTTGTGTCTTGATCGAGGATCTAATAACAGCAGTTTTTGATCAATTGTTTCGTGAACTTAAAGACAAAAACGTCTTTTATGTTCATAGTTTGCGAAGTCGGACAAAGATGTATTCAACTCATGTTCAAGAGTATCTAATTTTGTAAATGATATTTTACATGTTATGATCAGTTTCGGACCCGCCAACCTATTTTATTGAGATAATTGGACCCGTCTGATCCAATTTTTTTAATGATTCATAGCAGGAGCGGAGGCAGAAAAAAAAATTGATGGGTCATAATTTAATTTGATGACCCTATGAAAATCGTGTTAAAATTTTAGGAAAATTTTAAGTTTAGAGGGATAAAATGACATAATATTAAAAATAAACTAAGACACTAATAAAAAATCATATATTAATTAACTAAAAATAATTTTTAAATAATAATTTTTAAATAAACTAAGAACTTGTCCAGGTGTAGCTCCGCCCCTGATTCATACTCCATCCGTTCCAGCAGTATTGACATATTTGTTTTTTCACGGTTTTCAATGATCATGTTTGAATATCAATATCTTTAGCTACACATATCAATTCTGCATAAAAATTTGATATTTAGAAAATATATGTTAACATGAATTTAACAATATCTCACATGATATATTTATTACATATATATTTATTTATATTTATGATCAAGTTACCAAATTTGAATTTGAAAAACTAAATATTACTAGTGGGACGGATGGATTAGCATATGAAGTCATATAAAATGACAGCTACAACGTAAGATGATATTGATCCGATTACAATCCACCGACCTAAATTGACACCGACAATATTCTTTTCAAAGGTACGGCGGCCATCGGGACGTCCACAGGGGATACTGAACATAGGGGTGACGTTGCTGGACAGCTCAATGCGAAGCATGCCACTGTACACACAGCCAGCCACTTCAGCAGTAGGGTACCACGATTTCATGGGAGAAGAGGATTCATACCTACAAACCAGCCACCGCGCCGCCGCCGCCAATGCAACCGCCTCTCAGCCCTTGAAGCCGATCCTCCGCCGCAGCCGGAGCGAGCGCAGCGAGTTCGTAACGCTGGACGACGTGAAATCGGGCTGCGGTTCGGTGGTGGCGGTCCCGATGAACAGGAAGAGCGCGGCCCTGGAGAAGGACGATTCCATTATCAGCATCTCCAACGAGCCCTTCAAGGGGTTCCACAAGAAAGGGAAGGCGAGTTCGGTGATCAGCGGAGCGGAGTTGAGAGACAAGAAGAGTGATAAAAAGAGTAAGGGAAGAAGAGGTGGGAAAGCCAGTTCTGTCATTAGTGATTCCATTGTCAGCAAAGGATCTTCTTTCGCTAAGGCAACCGCCGCCGAGCCCGCCGCCACTACCACCACAGACATAGCCAGTGGTGGAGACGAAGATTTAGGTAAGTGAGTTCAATTTAGGTACCAAAACTCATTTTCCAAATTATGACCACATTTTTCTTTTAACATTTATCATTTTGTTAACTATATATGAGTCAGTATTTTGAAATACTAAGGTTTAAACTGTAAATAAGAAAAAATGAATATAAATTTTTTCATATTTCATTAATCGGGTCATACACTTGTAACTATTGTACGTTGCATAATAAAATTTTAATATTCCAATTAAAACTTTTACTTTTTTTATTATTTAATGAAATTTCATCTTTTCATAATATTATGGAATGATGATTTTTTCCAAAACTTTGCTAACTACTCCATATAAGTGGGTTTGTATGACTAAAATTACTCTAAATTTATTTAAAATGTTGCTCCTTTGCCCCTTCCATTAGAAGAGTCGCATTTTTTTGTCACTGAAAAAGTTATAGATTCCCCAAAATAAACTTCACAATAGGAAAAGTACTACTTCCTAGTTTCAAGCCATTTTTGCGCATTTTTTGGTTAATTTTCTCAAATAACATTTTACTATAAATTTGAATTAGTATATGAGCTTTAATATCATCATATGATATATTGTTAGATTCTATACATCATGTACTTTTTAAACATCAAATATTTTTGCAACTCCTTAGCATATGTAACTATAGTTTTCGGTGATCAAACATGTTTTGGGAAAGCTGACAAAAAAAATGTTTAGACTAAGAACATTTCTTACACATTCCTTACTTATGCATCCCTTGCTCTAAAAAGATCTCTTACTCAAAATATTTCACAATATATATGATAAGATTTTTTGTTTTCTTATACATTCTTCTCAACTCATTCACATCACTTTATCTTTCTCATTCTCGAGAATTCCCATCATCACACTTTCATTACATCATCATTTTTCTTGATTTTTAATAGAATCCGGCATAAGAAATTTATAGTGGGAGAAGGGAGTATAATATATACTTCTAAATTTTAAATCAAGTGGAGATAGTTGCATTACTACTAATTGAAATGTGACTCTGCCCTAAATACAGGGAACAAGAACAAAGAAAAGACGCCGGAGAGATCCCCAAATGCGAACACCAACAGGAACACCGCAGGTGATGACAACAAAGCGAGTCCTCCAACATTCAAAGAACCGCCAAAGATGGCCATCGGAAAACCCTTGAAGCTCAACGGCGGGAAATACGTCGTCGGAGCTCCCCACAAGGCCAGCTCAATATGGTCGGACTCCGAAGTGGGGCCCTCCCCGTCGGAGGTGGCGGCAGCGATGGCGGAGCGGAGGTACCCGCTGGAGGAGAACCGGAGCTCGGTGCTGGACGGGTGGAGCTTGGACGAGAGCGTGGAGGGGCTCCGGTCGAAGCTCGAGCGGTGGAGGACGGAGCTGCCGCCGCTCTACGACCGGGGATACGCTTCCAGCAGCTTCCGGTCGACGGGGCAGCATAAACGGAGGCACACCGAGGGCAGCACCACCGGCATGTTTTCGTGCTTCGGCAACATTTACGGGTACGAATGCCAGTGCATTTGCGGCAAGCCGCCGGAGAAGAAGCGGAGTAACGGCAAGTATAAGAGCCCTTCATCGTCAATCGGTAGCCAATCATTCCTCTGAGTTGATGCAAAGAAGAATAAAAATTGAGGCGTTGAGTTCATCGATTTTTCTTCTTCTAGCATTGGGCATGCATGCATTTAATGCCTGTAGCAAAAGTATGAAAGGGGAGAGGTTAATTAAGTAAATTGATTAATTTGGAGGCTATATGAATGGCTGGTTTGAAGAATTTGATGTTTATTTAGGCAGGGTGGGGATGGGATTAATGTTTGTTGCATATTTAGGTCACTTTCTCTCTCTCTCTCTTGTTCATTAATTCTTCCTTTTTCCCTTTTTATATTCGGATGGTTGAACGTACGAGTGGAAAAAAGTTGTTGATATGCATATACATTTCCTTTTGGTTCTTAAATTGTGGATTTGATGCTCCAGAGTTTCAATATATTTGTGTATTAAGTAGTAAAAGATGGTGGGTGTGAGAGTGTAAATCACTTGTGGTGCTCTTCATTGTATACCTTATTTATGAAAGATACAAGAGTAAATGTACAATAGTCTAGAAAATTCTAGAGTACACAAATGTACAAAGAACCTAAACAATGCACTGAACCTGTTTCCTATCACCCCCTCAAGTGAAGTGTGGGAAGACAAGAGACGCAAAGTTTGAACCGGAAAAAGTCAAAAAGAGAACGAGAAAGGCCTTTAGTGAAGATGTTCGCAAGCTGGAGGGATGAAGGAACATGCTTAGTAATTAGCTTGTCAGAAGAGGCCAACTCTTAAACAAAATGATAATCGATATCAATGTGCTTTGCTCGCTTATGTGCAATGGGATTCTGAGATAGGAAGATAGCACTCTTGTTGTCACACAAGAGAAAGGGTGGGGAAGGCAGAGGTAGACGAAAATCTCAAAAGAGGTTGCAAACCCAAGCAAACTCTGCGGCCGCATTAGCCATAACTCGATATTCTGATTCACAACTAGAGCGAGAAACCGTAGGCTGCTTCTTGGCACTTCTAGATATAAGGTTGCCTCCAAGAAAGATGGAATAGCTATAAATGGAGTGACATATCTCTAAAACAGTGAGCTCAATCAACATCGGAATAGCCAGAGAATGTAACAGAGCTAGTGATGGGACGCTCTTACCAGAGAACGGTAGAAGGTCAGATTCCGGAACTGAGGACTGGTCAAACTGTGAAGCTGCAAGCCAAGAACAAACGGAGTAGAGACCGGCACAACATCCATCATCCTAGAGCGTGTAAAAATATCCCAAGCTTACTTTGCTTGCCCAAGAAGTAAGCCAGAAGGAGTAGGCGATACTTCGAGACCAAGAAAGTAATGAAGTGCCCCCAAATCCTTTATGGAAAACTCTCTATGGGTCCGATCAATAACCTGGTGAAGAAGCATAAAATCATTGCCAGTGATAATGATGTTGTCAATATAAACCAATAGATAAATCAATAATGAACCTGTAGAAAGAACGAACAAAGACGTGTCGGCAGAGCTGCATTGAAATCCAAGCTGCATCAGATAAGTGTTGAATCGTTGAAACCAAGCTCGAGGTGCTTGCTTAAGACCATAAATGAGCTTTCGCAAATGAAAAACATACTCGGGACGAACTGGATCCTTGTAGCCAACAGGTTGCGCCATATAAACTGGAGCATCAAGAACACCATTAAGAAAAGCATTCTTGACATCCAACTAATGAAGTGGCCAAGAACACATCGTGGAAATGGAGAGAACTGTCCGAACTGTAGAGGTTTTGACCACAGATTGAAAGTATAGTCAAAGTTGAAACCCAAAATTTGCGAGAACCTCTGTGCGACAAGGCCTTATGGTGATCAATTGTATCGTCAAACCTATTTGGAGCCAACAACGTTGACATGCGATGGACGTGGAATAAGATCCCAAGTATGTTGCTTACGAAGTGATGAAAACTCATCATCCATAGCAGAAACCCATGCAGGGTCTTTGAGAGTTGTGCAATAATAAGTTAGTTCCGACTGCGCCAGTAGAGCAGCAAGTAAACCATGCGCCATAATATCTGAGTAGTCGTGACGTTGAATAGTACCAGTAGCCGATCTAGAGCTAATTCGATGTGTGCACGCCTTAGGAGGAGAACCCGGCGGCGGTGAAGGTGCAGGTGAGGCCGGTGGACTGGTTGCGGCCGAGGGTGTCAGGGATGGTGGCACCGGACTTTGCAGCAGTGTGGCTGGCGGCACATGTGGGACCGTTGGAACCTGATCAGAATCTGATGAACAAATAGTACATGAAGAAGGTGACGATGGTGTAGAGACTGGCGGAATGGCATCCTGGCAGGGACAGTTCCATCTGGGTCTATATTATTTTAACATGAATGGCTTAAAAGAGTTAGAAGGCCAGCACAATGGGATGCAGAAATAGAGTGGATACTAGAGCAGAGAAAAGGATGGAAAGCCAAATTTCTAAAAATCGTGATAGCTGAGGTTACGTATTACGTATGCTATATGGAGATGGAAAAATGAAAAACACTTTGGAGTTGAGGTTTAGGGAGTTGACATTTTTGATAGCATTATAGACTGTATAGTATATAGAATGTGGATGAATACTAAACTAAGGGGAAAATGTGCTAATTTGTTGATGCAAGTTGTATAGTTGAGGTTAGAAAGAACAGCAGCTGGATCTTTTGATTGCTTTGTACGTACCACTTTTTGGCAATGAGTAATTTTCCTTATTTAAAAAAAAACATGTGAAATAAAAAAAATTACTTGAAACATCAATGTATACATTAAATAAAAATTTAATATTCTGCAAAAGAAACATTGATATTAATTTTTAGGGGGAAATGCTTTTATAACCCTATATACTTGACATAAGTGTCAATATAACCTTTCAGTGTTCGAAAGTGTCAATATAACCCTAGATAAACAATGAAAGTGCCAATATAATCCTCTCTGAAAACTTTTAGCTTAAATTTTGTAAAAATACATTTTTCCCTTCTGAAAAAAATAAAATAGTAAAAAATAGAAAATAACTTTATTACCCTTAGAGTAATTAATACCCCAGATATTGTCGACGGACAGCCACCGGACCACTGTTTCACCGCTGTCGTAACAGGTAGGGTTATATCAGCACATTATGAAAACTGATAGGGTTATATCAGCACATTCCTAAAACTTATAGGGTTATATCAGCACATTCTCAAAAAGTGTATGGTTATATCAACACATACTATAGAATATAAGGTTTTAGATGATATTTTGTTTATTTTGTTGTGTTTAGTCTGAATTAATGGTTGGATGATATTTGGTGTTGTGTATGGTTGTTATTATGTTGTGTTTTTCGACCTAGGTTTTTTAATGTTGATGAGTTTTGAAATGAGGTTACAATATGTGATAATGGTGTTTAATATGAATGATTGTGTTATGATGTCGAATTTTATAGTGTATAAGATTTTGTTATAATGTGATAATGGTGTATATGATGACGTGGTCGCCTATTAAGGCCAGCCAAGTACAATACATTAACTTTTATAATATGTACCAATATAACCTTACACTTTTTACGAATGTGCTGACATAAACTATAAGTTTTAGGAATGTGCAGACATAACCTATAAGTTTTAGGAATGTGCTGATATAACCCTATCAGTTTTCATAATGTGTTGATATAACCTTACTAGTTACTGGGGCGGTGCAGCAGTGCTCCGACGAACTATAAGGGTAAATTTGTCAACTCAAAATCATATTTTAACACTAAGGGTATTTTGGACATTTTACATACGAACAAGGCCGGAAATGGTAGTCAATGCCGGAAATGGGGTCTAATGGTTGTATTGGCACTTACATCAACTAGTTAGGGTTATTTTTGCACTAAAAATTATATTGGGGTTATATTGGTATTTAGTCTAGTAGGTACGGTTATATTTGTATATATCCCTAATTTTTAAAATAACGTGATGAAAATGTAACACATCAATCAACACTAGTGAAGAAAGGCCTATTAAATGCAGTTATAACAGACCAAGTGCCTTCTCTAGCCCTGCCTTTGATTGAATAAAAAATCACCTTTGATCGGGGTCCAAATTCAGTTCCTAATTCGACATCTATTTCGTGGGACCTAAAAAAAAGCTGCCGGAAACCTAACCTCAGGTTTTCAGCAGGTACTTGAGGTTTCCAGTTGCAAGAAAAATTACAGATCAGGAAAATAGACTGAAAAACATTAAAATTGGGGTCAAAACACAGATTTGGAAACTAAAAGACAAAAAATCAGAAATAAATCTGGAGACACGGCAGGGTGAGGCGACGCTGAGGAGGAGGGGAGCGCGGAGGAGGTGACGCGGCCCAATGAAGGAAGGAGATAACGTGGAGTTTGGACGTGGCTCGGTGAATAGACTCTACGCGGCGGATGGAGGGGACGACACCATCGCTGCTTCTGGGTGGAGGAGGGAGAGGGAGTGTCGCATTAGAGAGATGCGGCGCTGCTTCTGAGTGGTAGGGGAAGAGGGAGGCGATGACAGAGTTAGGAAGAGGGAGGCGTGAGAGAGAGAGAGGGTGAGAGAAAAATAAACTAAGGCATGGATTTAGGGTTTTTGTTTATATAGTGGTCCCAACAAATAAAGTGCATTAAAGGCGGTTTTACAATAGAACCTCTTTTGATCGATTTTCACTAAAGGCGGAAGTGTCTTTGATCGATTTCAAACATCCTTTAAAATGAAATGTGGGACTTGGGAGGGAGTTTCGAGTTTGGAACTCGATTTGGGTCTTCAAGAACCGCCTTTGATTGCATACCTTTAATTAACACTTCTCCACTCGTGCAAAATAAATGTCTAAGTTGAAATTTTAAAATTAAGATAGTAAAATATCACTAACTAGTGCCAAAATGTTTAAAGTTTCAAAATTTTAACAAGTGCAAGATTTTACATTTGAAGAACAAATTTAACTTAAAGCCACGTGATTTTAGTGTGGGGGGAGGGGGGAATAAATTTGAAAAAATTTTGGTTGGAACATCAAGTATTATAAATAAAACATCAAATTTGAAAGTAAAAATATGCGTATTGAACGGAAATGGGGAGAAAAACATAATCAATTTTTTACACAAATTCTTGAACCACGGAATTCTTATGACCTAAAATAATTAATTCTCAAAATATTTGTGCTCACTGCCTCAAAAAACTACATTTGCATCCAAATATCTCCTTTAAACCCCAAACTATCTAAATTATACTAGCAATACTGGAAAACAAGATCATTCGCACCGGTAATTAATCCCCACGAGTTTATACCGGTGTAAATATTCACAGCTGCACTAGTAGGTTGGATGCTATACTGAATACCGATGTTTCTGTAATATTGCATCGGTACTTTTTGTACCGGTGCAAGAACCGGTATATGAAAAATGTAAATTAAGTTGAATAAAGAAGGTTGACACCGGTAGAGATGATGTCGGTGTAAGTAAACGGTGCTATTGTAATCCTGTGCACTGCATAAATTTTATCAGTGCATTATTTATCAGGCTACTGTGTAGTTTTGGCGCCAAAAATATGGATCATGCACCGATAGTTTAATTTACCAATGCATTTGTTTAAAAATGTAGGAATTTACCAAAACAATTGCACTGGTACTGTTTATTACTGGTGTCTATTTAGTTATTGTCATGTTATGTCATTTGCACCGGTTTTTGTATGAAATTACCGGTGTATATCATGCATTTAATGCTCACCTACCACCTTTTTTGGAGGGTAAAAAAGGGGAATTGGAGAAGAAGAGTTCTTTAATGGATTTTTGAGGGTTGTTGAAAATATTGAATGATTTCCTATGAAGACCCTTAAAGGTACCTTTTTTTTTAAATATGTTGATGTATATTATTGATGGTTATTGTTGGTTTAGGTATGGAGAACATATATAGCTTGTGTGTTTGATCATCTTAAGGTGATTGGGGTAGCATTGTTGATTTTAGTTTGTCATTTGTTTTTCAATTTATGTAGTTAATGCTATGGTTATTGATTGTCATATTGTGGGGTGTGTTATGAATGTGGTAATTTTAATGTGGAATAGTGTATGTGGTGCATTAATGACCTTGCATGATTTTTATGTGGTAATGAAATTGTATTGTAATTTATTATGTGGATGGTTGATTGTTGCACATTTATTGATGTGTAGATTTGTATTGTGTCATCGGAGAGGTGTAAGCATGTGTATTCTATGGTTAGTAGGGTGAGCGAAGAATATATTGGTTTAGTGGATGAGTTTTTGGAGCATGCCTTTAGTTGTGAGAAGTGAATATTGTGTCCTTGTCGTGATTGTAGAAATCGAAATTGTACTGACCGTAAGGAAATGCTGAGACTCCATTTGTATAGCAGGAGGTTTGTTAAATATTATGTGGTGCGGATGTTTCATGGGGAAAAATCACCTTCAAAGGTGGTAGTTAGTAGTGAGGGACAGTGTTTTGGAGATGCAAAATTGGATGACTTGTGTGAGGAGATAGTTGATGAAATAAGAGGGAGACATGAGGTTTTGGCTAATGTTCTAGGTGAGAAGGATAGGCCATTGTATCTCGGTTGCAAGAAGAAAGACATTGTCATGTCATGTTTGATGGAGTTGTTTAATTTGAAAGGTGTTGGTTCATGGAGCGATACTAGCATGAATAAATTGCTTAAGTTTCTGAATGGTAAACTTTCGGTCGGTAATAGTATACCGAACAACCTTTATTGAGGAAAAGAGAATTTTGTGTCCGATGGGAATGGAGTATGAAAAGATACATGCTTGTCCAAATGATTGTGTCTTATATAGGGGTGAGTTAAAGGATATGATTGTTTGTCCCATGTGTAATGTTCCTCGTTATAAGAAACGGAGAAATGGTCGTCGGTGGAGAGCTTGTTGTGTCAGTGAGGAGGTGGGAACCGGCCAAATGTATGTGGTACCTTCCGATTATTCCGAGACTGAAAAGGTTGTTTAAGAATGCTAAGGATGCAAAGAACTTAACATGGTACGTTGATATGGGAGGTTGTAAAGATGATGACATGATTCGTCATCTGGCTGATGGCGACCAGTGGAAGAATTTTGATATGATGTGTCCAAAGTTTGCTTCTGAAACTAGAAATTTGAGAATGGCTTTTTGTATCGATGGTATGACCCCTTAATATGTCCACGAAGCATAGTTCATTGCTGTAATACTTGCCATTTACAATCTCCCCCCGTACTTGTGCATAAAGAGGAAATTATCTCTAAAACATATAGCAGTACTTCAATATGGTTCATCATCGTGTATGAAATCTTTTTTATATGACACATTTTGTGAGTAAATTCGGCGGTATGGAGATTGGCCTAATAAATTTTGGGCCATAATGCAAGTCTTGAAAAACTTGGGCAAACAATCAATGTTGATTTTTTTCCACATTCCAAAAACACAATGCGGGGGGGAATGCATGGTAATGATCGTATTGTATTGAATTGCTATTTTGTACCGCCAATTTTAAATTTCGACGATTCCAAGATTCTTGGAGGGACTAAAATGCAAAAAGTAAAAAAGTTTACTCATACCTCAGAATACAAAGCCGCTTGAACCAGATGACTCTCCAAACCACCAGGATATAATTCCAAATTAGACTCATGAGGAAATTGGCGGGTTGGGCCCCTATTAACGTCCAAAGATCTTAGGATTCCACATTGTCACTATCAAGAAAACCATTACCGATTACTCTAGAACATGTAATAGCGCTTTTGGAGAATTTACCCCCGGGGCACAAATATTTTGTAATTCACATTTAAGGATAGAATACTGAATTTGGTATTTTTAATAGTTATTGAAAGTATCGGTAAAGAAAATTAAATTTGGAGGACCTAATTGCAAGAAATGTGGATCAACAAGTTGTACTGTCGCAATATCCGTGACGTTTCAATTATTAAACTTAAATATTATGGTATATTATAAATTCATTTTTGCAACCATTGAGTAGTGGTCGAGGGGGTGCATTTAAATGTTTGGGGTCATAATGCAAATTTTACAAAGTATATGAATACATACATATTTAATATTTTTGGGATAGGGGTTCGTTTAATTTAATGAGGAACCTTAAATGATTGTCTACAAAAAACAAGAAAGCAATTATTTTTCAAATTAGAGGGTTAAAAAGAATATGTTGTAAATGTGAAAATCAAATAATTACTCATTGGTATGAAAAACATATATACATGGATATTTTTTCATATTACCGGTGTAAAATCATCAATTTCTTGGCGGAAAACATTTGAAATTTCATTTTTTGTTTAAAATAATTGCTGAAAAACGTTTACATCGGTACTTGGATCAATAACACCGGTAGAAATACCGATGCTAGCTACTTAGAAAATATTTTTGGCCATTGGTCTCGGGTTGATTTGAATTTCCAAAAAAATTATTTGAAGCAGTTGTGCACGGCTGCTTTAAATTTAATTTACAACGGTATTTTATAACTAATTCACTGGCATAGATGCATGTGCCAGATACTTAGAAATTATTTTTACACATTGACTCGAGTGGAACAGATTTTCCCAAAAAATAATTTAAAGCAGCTGTGAGCTGTGCGCGGCTGCTTTAAGATTTCTTACAATGGCATTTTTTTTCAATGTTTACACCGGTATTGGTACTGTTGCTTGATACTTAGACAAAAAATTTAACTCTTGCTCTCGAGTTTCTAACATTTGATTTAAAGAAGTTGTGCACAACTGCTTTCATACTTAATTTTCCACCGGCAATAGATCTTCTACACCGCCATTTGTACCGGTGCTAGGCACTTAGAACCTTTAAATGTTCGAAGTCTTTGACTCGAACTCATTTACTTCGATATTGCCCAAATTACCAGTGTAAAATGTTGGGTATTTAAAAAAAACATTCAAACAGTGAAACCGCCACCCACAAACGATGCATCCACTCCCCTTTCAATCCTCCTTTCGAATTTTCTCAACTATAACCACCATAAACTCATCATCAATCGCCATAATTACCCATAACTCCTCAACCCTAGCCATAATTTGCTATAACTTGTGGAGTGAAACTTTGTGGATTCAAGTGCACAAAGGTCGGCCATTTCATTGCATCTCTGAAGGTAAATTATGTTGGTATAGTTTACAATGGTTTAACATCCGAAATTATGAATGGGAAGAAATATTTTTTATACACAATGCATGCTCGACAAAATGCCTCAGTGAGGAAAATATATTAATCAAAATTTCTCATTTACAAAACACATGTTAGAGAAAATATGATGTAGTATGGCATGCTCATGCTTCTATTGTGGAATGTAACTTTTTGGGAAATTTAATAGGGTATTATTTGTTTCCTAAGTTTTGGCTAAGAAGTGTTCAACTACGTGGGTGGTGTTATTGTTCGGGGCTGTTCTAGGGCTCTCTTTGTGCTGTACCTAGGGGGTTTGTTCGTGTGGAAAGGATTGTGTGGGTGAACATTTTGGAATGGTTGTATGACTTTTTGGAATGGTTGTGTGAGTAAAAATGTTGGCATTATGTGAGTGACCATGTTTCTCGTTTATGTTATATGAATGACTCACATTTGAATGGCTCATATTATGTTATATGTGTGCCTTTACATTTTTGGAATCGTTGTATGACTTTACATCTTATAGAAGTCGCCAAAACGTGGAAAACTAACCATGAAGAGGAAGCGACTAGCTCCACAGAAGAAATATGTTACCCCACCTGAGGAAATCGTGGGAAACCAAGAACCACCGAACAAAAGGATTCCTTTGAAAATCGAGTTTGAGAAAGAGGGAACGCCGGATCATCAACCAATAAAGGAAGATAATGTTGAGGGTAACAAAGTCGGTGGGTTAGAGGATGGCTCTCAAAGTTCCAAGGGATATGCAAAGGGATCTGGAAAGGGAAAGAAAGTGAATGATGAGGACAACGACTGGCTCAAAGCGGGGGGGGGGGGGGTTAATCGGGGGGGGG
>JAULKM010000003.1:8324871-8338075 GCA_032355605.1 Rubia tinctorum | reverse complement strand
ATATGGTGAGGGATTTGACAAGTTCGAGATCAAAAGTTGGTGCAGGCTGTGTGGAACAACAACTTTTCAATCTGTCATGCTTACGAAGGAAAGCAATCGCATTCATGTTGCTTTCCGGTTCCACAAGAAGGAGATGGTTTGCACAAAGAATTGGAAAGCATGGACGACCTACGAGAATTACGCTTTCCGCTGCTGCATTAAATTTAGATCGTACGAACACTGGTGCGATGTCCCCGACGATGTCAAGGAAGAGTTGCGGAAGGATGTATTGGTAAGTTCTATGAATAATTATGCCTTTTAATTTCTTCCGTAAAGAACACATGATTAATGTCTCCCTGTGCATATCTTTCATTACAGGCAAGCTTCAGTATTTGAAAACACATTGACCGAGGTTCAATTGCAAATGTTGAAGAAAGATGTGTACAAGAAGGCAAGAGACCAAAATAGGAACTGGAAGACAAAGGTGGCAAACAACATACATAGCGTGGACAGTAGATTTAACAAGTTGAAGGTAAAACCATGGTAGAAGTATAAATGGGTGGATGAAGAGGAATGGAATTTGTTTGAGAGAAGGCACCGGACAGATGAATTCCAGGTATTATTTACTAAAATTTACAATAGGAACCTATAGCTACCATATATTGGATTACTATCTTTATTATTAAAATTGATGGCAACCTAATCCCTCTCTTTAGGCGATTCGAAAGAAGGAAACTGAATATGTATCTGCAAAGGAGTACACCCACCACACCGGAAGGAAAGGGAACCGAGAAGTCGTAGACAGACTTTCTGAGCAACTTAAAGAAAAGGAGAGGAAGAAAATATCTGATCAAGGATTCACTATGGAGGAGATTGAGCAGAAATTAGAAAATAAGGAATTCAAGCCAAACAGATCGCTTGTTTACCAGGAGGCCAACAAGGACACTGATGGGAAGTACACCTCTAAGAAGGTGTAAAAAATTATTGTGGGCGTGGCAACTTATTTCAATTTCTTTGACGTTAAAAATCTAACATTTGTTTCTATCGTTTTTTCATTCATAACTTTGTATTTCCTTTACGACACAGTTGAGAATGAACAGGGAGAAGGAACGAGGAACATTGATATTGCATCCGGGTGAGGACATTCTCATAAATTCTACAAACAAGAAGGATCACTTGGGCAAGTACAGGGGGACTTGGACTGGCCTATCCACATCAATGGTGATTCCTCATCTCACCAGCTGCAAGTGCAGCAGCAGTTCCTTGAGCAAGCCAGCACCACAGAAGAAAGCATTGAATGATCAACCGGTCGTTAAGGCCATGGTGTCATACCTTGAGCAACTAGTTAAGGGCTTCGCGGATGCATGCGCTATACAAGTCCCGGCATGCCTTGATGATCCAAAGAAGTTCATCGAAAAAGCCATGAAGGGCTTCGCTGCCGGTGCATCAAAGTCGGGTGGAAAGCCTAGCTATAGAGATGGTGATGAGGAGGTAGACCTACATTAATAAATCTACTTTCTTCTTAATTAATTTTTACACTTTCAAATCTTTAACATGGAGTTAATATTTTTCGCAACTATATATCTTGCAGGATGGAGAAGATGTTACTTTTTACGTCAAAGACATTGTCGGTAAGATGCACATGGTCGCACATGGGTTGCGCCAAATCCCACGTCGTCAGTATAGCCGACAAGGAGGTGTGGCTCGCGTTAGAGTTTGCGAGCCAATCTACCATCCTAGGGCTGGATGTCCCTCAGCTAACCTCCAATATGACAATGTCGGGGAGACACTGGATAGTGTGGTTGATTGGCCCCATATTTTTGATAGGCAAGGGAGACGAGCAACCTGGTGAGAAAGATCTGGAAGGTGACTGCAATGAACTGGCCGACGACGATACAAAGATTCAGATTCTCATTGATGATGAGGTAAATTCTTTTTAAACTTTTCAATATCATTTTCAGAAAAAAATAAAATCACGTGTTGCTGCACAAAATTTTAATAGTGAATTGTTAGAACAGGATAAAGTGGGTACATCTTCCGGAAAATAATCCCATTTGAGCACCAATTACAGATCATCATCAAGACCGACAATCTGCAAGAGGCCACCAAAACAGGCCCTTCACTATACCACACTCAATTGATTTTCATGCCATATCTTCGGACATTTTACTGACTTATAACAGGCGCAACTTGAAGGATTTCCCGTCGTTGTATCTTCTCCCCCCCCCCCACGGATTCATAATAGGAGCAACTTGAAGAATTTCCCGCTGATTGAGAGATTCATCGTCGATTGCAATGATGCTATCATGGAAATGATAAAGAAAAATGATTGTAAGTTCTTCCCGATTTTCCATCTGTCAACCTTCGCAGTCCAGTGGACGAATGGAGTGTGCATAGATATAATGGTCGAGTTTAGCAACAAGCTCGGAAACAGCAACTCGATGACTTGGATCGATAATGTACAAATGGATGTGTGGTTGGGGCGAGTCCCGGACCGAAAATATTTACTAGTATTTTTAATCAATAAGTATTCAATGCATTAATTGACATTACTGTAACAGGAACCTCTGGGAGAAAATCTACTAAACAAATGTCGGCCGCATCCAATTCTGCCCTTCAAACAACGGAAACTTAACCGACATCGACAAGGAGGTCGAACAACGTTTCAAAAATATCTGGAACACAATGGCTGTAACAGACGCTAAGTTCTACATTGTCCCCTTCATCAGAATGTAAAGCTTTTTCCCGGGTTGACCAATTACATTTCTAACATTTCCATTTCATTGCTTATTTTGTTTCTTTATCCCACAGTGATCATTGATATGTCGTCATTATCCATCCAACCATGAATGAGGTTTTTACACTAGATACACTGTAGGAGGGTATCAAACCAATCAACGTGATCGAGAATAGGGTAATTTCCAGGTATTACAATCAATAGATTTGATAATATATTACTGTAATTCCCTCCAATAACTTGATGTGGTAATTTAATTTCTTGAAAGGCTTGCTTTCACATACCAAAGGGAGAAGAGGAAGAAGGAACAAAATCTCGACTACACGTGGAGTATAAGAACATAAAAGTAAGTCATTAAATCCTACAAATCAATGTCAGAAACATCATTTGTTAACTAAAAAATTGGTTACGAATTATGCCATTTCCATGCAGTACCGAACTCAGCTTGGTTTGTGGCAATGTGGGTACTCCGTCATGCTATTCATGGAAGAATTGGTTCTTCACGCAAAATCAAACAATATCCTTGAGGTAAAAATCACAAGTTCTAAAAATACTTATTCATAATTTCTATTACGGACACAAATTATAACTTTAAATGTCACATATCTTCCCAGAGGGCAAAGGGTCATTCCATATTTACGCAATTCAAGCTGTCGTGGAGAGATCGTGCGGGGCATGGATCAATGAGTACCAGCAACAGGCAGATACTTCGTTGCAACTACTAGATGATAAGAATAACATCATAGGTTGGTTATTTAATTTGTGTGTTTTTTTTAAATTTCTGTGCATTCAGGGTTGTTAAACTTTTCCATTAATTTGTAAATTATGCTATCAATACTTTCATACATTTGTCGTTTCTTACCATTTGTTGGGTTCAATTTATAGTTTTCTTGATTCACTTTTTCTGGCTGTAAGTGCCCTGGAAATGATCCGGGAGGGCCCACCAAGAAACAAATAAGTCATGGCAAAAAAATTCCAAAACCTACACCAGTAGAAATCTAGAATGCTGGTGTAAGAAAAATTGCACTGCTATAAGAATATTTTCATACTAGTGTAACCTCATCATCAAATGATACCGGAAGCTTATCAAAAATACTGGTGTAATCTATGTCATTGAATAATACCGGTGTAACTTACTCCTTCATTGTACTGGTGCAATGTATTTTCAGATTATACATTAGCACTCAACCAAATACTGGTGCAAATGAGCAATAAATTTTTACATAGCTATTCTTCCTTGTACCAGTGCAATTTTTGTTGTGCACCCCCCCCCCCCATCATATGAAAAATATCTACACCGGTAATAATTTTCTACACCGGTATTATATTTTGCAGTTCCTCAACCATACATTGCTTAATAATTATTAACACTGGAATGCTATACCGGTGCATAGTATATTATACACCTGTATTTTTGTACCGGTGCGTATGTAAAAACCAAGTACACCGCTATATTTACGCACCGGTATTTTCCAGGGAGATTTTACCGGTGAAATTATGGGAAAATACCGGTGCTATTGACCCTGTCCTGCAGTAGTGTTGAAGAAAATTTCCTAATTAAATGTCATTATATTATAAATTAATCGTTGTTTCATTATGAGACGATCTTATACAAACGTAACTGAAAATCACTTATCGATTAATAGTCAAACTTCTTGAAATGAGATTGATGTACACTTTTATGCATGCGTTAACCAATGTATTTGACACATTTTTAATATGTTTTGTTTGGTTGATTTCTAGTTTTAGTTAGGTTTACACGACAAAGGACTTAGATGACCATATTGGTTTTCTTATCTAAATCCCAAGTTTTGTAGACTTAATTGAATCTAATGGACACTTTGTTTTCATGAGCAACTATATTTTCCTTTATGAGTTTACTAGTAGGTTGCTCGTGAGTATTTTGACATTATTTTATAGAAGGTCATCCAGGAGGGTGGTAGAAGATATTTGAAGGTCATTCGCAAGAATGGTAGAATATATTGAGGTCATTCGCAAAGATAGTAGTAGATGAAGGCCACAGACTTAAAGCGTGCTAGTAGATGGATTTTAGCCGAAAAAGGTAGAGTCGGAAGTTTAAAAAGGTTTAAAATGGAGGATGCTGTCAACCGGCTTACCGGCCGGCACGGAACACCGACACGAGGCTAACACACCTAGCACGGCCTATGTCAAGGGTGGCTAGCACAACCTGTGCCATACAACATGGGTAGTGTCACAACCCCCTTGGCACAGACCGTGTTGCACCAGCCGGCTCGTGTCCTCCAAATTTCTCCAGCGGCTAAGTATGGATGTTGATTGAGCCTTTTTCATGGTAAGCGTCATTTCAAGTCTTAAATGCAAAAACCAACCCATATGGTGCAAAGAACGACATGGCCCACGCTGTTCAACTGATCAAAAAGTTCTTCCAGCCAACGAGTCGCGCCAAAAGATACGAGGCATACAACTAGAAGTTTAAAATGGAGCACCAACCGGCAGCCCGTGCCAGACAAAGCAGGTCATGCTAGCACGAGCCAACACAACTCGTAATATACCAAGCAGGTCGCGTCAACACGAGGCTGCATAGGTCGTGCCATGGCATGTTGCCCACGCCAACACGAGGCTTTTGGATGGCACGCCCCATGCCGCTTTCCACTGGTTGTTTCAATTGTGACTGCTAGGGTTTTTAGTCCTATTTTGGGCCTTGGAATACTACTATATATATAGACCTATGTCTACTAGGGTTTAAGTTTATGCACATATTTTACTCTTAAGAGTAGGCTAGAGAGAGAATAACTATTTGTCCTCTCTAAACTCTTTTCTCCTCTTCTCTCTATTTTTATTTTGCCCAAAGGCATTGAATCTAATGAAATACTTAGGCCCAATGCTTAGGGAGTAGTTAATTTACTTAGGGTTTGTATTTGTATTCATGAATTAATGTTTGTTTTGTGAGATTCCTTATATCTACCTATTTCTATGTGTTTGTGACTATTATGTTGGCTTGTTCTTCATGTTCTTATTAATTGCATGATTGTCACACTAAGACTGGTACACACCATAGTCTACTTTCATGTTGGCGCAATTATTGATATCCCCTGGGGAGGGAAACCTAGACGTGCTTGGGGTAACGATAGTCCGGAACCGTATGGGTGTGTGCATGTGAGTTTCCGAGTTAACGTTCAATCGACCATACACTAGTCTTAGCCGGAAAATTGGCCTGAAGGGTTACAGATAGAGATAGCTATAGTAGCAAACTAGGATTAGCGCTTTGCAACCCTAAAGCCATCAATGAGGTGCTTCATTACCTTTGCCTTTTTAGGCCTAGGGAGAATCATTCGTGGTGTAGTACGTAATCGTACAGGGAAGATTCAGATCTGCACAACGGGCAGGGTCATTGTTGCACTCCCCTAATCACGGAGGCGGTGCCGATGGAAGATTACATGTGCACCCTACGTGACAGGTATGGGAAACTATTGACCATCGACCACACCATGTGTCATAAACACTAGAATAGGCTTGTAATTCTTTTTATTTGATGTAATCGAGGATCGAAACAACATTGATCATGTTATGCAAATATTCCCCAAGTGCTAGTTTACATAGTTTATTCTCTTGTGATTTGCATGCTAGTAGTTGTAAGTAAACCCCCCACCCCCAAAGCTTGTTTTAGCAATACTAACTATTTTTGACACGTGATTGGATTGACGACCCGATCGCGGCTATGTGTAGCTAGCTCTTAGATTTCTAACATCTTTGTGGACGACTCCGGCCTTGCCACTATCTACCCCATAGGTAGCATAGTAGTAGGAACGAGAGAAACAATATAAATTCTATCTTTGACACGTCCTCCTCTCGGTTTAGTAGATCTCCCGTGAAAAATATCTATTTATTAGCGATGTCGGGAGGGGGCGGGCCAAAGATCGAAACTGAAACATGGATTGGGTCTTGATTCTGTGGTTCATTCACTCTCTCTATAACATAGAGGTTCAAGGTTAAAACCACACATATGTCAAGAAATGCAAATTTTATAACAATTGCTTAATAGGGATTACCGGCGTTGTGAGACCGCCAGTGATCCCCGCTATGGTTTCCCAACTTGCAGGTGCTCGATGAATGTGTGATTGTGATGATTCCAGTATCGGTTGCGGGACTAGTTGATTGTTCAGTATTTGGGTGCTCTGAGAATGATGCCCTTAACTATTAAATGAATAGAGTTTAAAGTTTCACTAGATTTTAATAAGTGCAGGGACTAAATGGATAAAGTTTCAAAATTATCTAAATTTGAATGAATTCAAATGGTGATGTATCATAGTTTTGTGCTAGAGTTTACATGTAATTTATTTTTTAAAAAATTGAAATTAAAACCAAAATTTCAGATTTTGAAAAATGAAACAGAATACCCAAATCGAATCTGTTTGATACGTTTAGCCCAAATATTGATGCGGTCAATACGATTACTCGGGCGGTTCGGTTTTCGGTTTCTCTTAACTCACCCCTGCCAACTTGTGCAAGTCAAATTCGAAATATGAATGGTGACCCTAAATCTGAATAAATTTATCCAAATTCACAATTCAGTGATTGCTCATACTACAAGTCTACAAATTCAAGAACTCGCCACGTGAGTTCCAGTTGATCAATCCTTCTTTTTCAGGTAATCTAAAGTCAATGCATTTTGCTGCAACAGCAGCCACAAGGATATACATTTACTGAACTAAAAGCGAAACATTTGCAGCTTCAAAGGGTCATCTTCATATTCTTTGATCTTAAAGATTGTATTGTGTTGGAGGGATTCGATGTTGCGCACAGAACCATCGTTTTGTGTGTACAGTACGAATGAAGGGGTGGAGGACATTATCATGGGGAGTGAGGATTTTGAGGGGAAGGAGTTGGTGAAGAAGAAGAAGAAAGATGGGGTCTCTGCATTTAGCTTTGGAGAGAGCGATATGGTGTTGATTGATGAAAAGGGAAAGAGTGTGAGTGAGTTTAAGGATCTGGGGTTTGCAGATGAAGCTGATGATGATGATCTTGAGGAGTGCTATGAGAGGATGATCAGAGAGAATCCTTCAAACTCTTTGTTCTTGAGGAATTATGCTCAGCTTCTTCTGGTCTGCGATTTTGTACCTCAAGTTTTTCCTCAATATTGTTCTTTCTGATATAAATGTAGTTAACCCGTGCAAGATATGTTTCGTATAGCCGACCCTCCAATGGGACAAAGACTTGCTTCATCTAATGTACTTTGTTTCTCATATGTTACTTTTTAGTGTAAAAAAGTTAAATTAGGGATGTTCATGGTAGGCAAACAAAGTCATAGTCTTGTGGCATTAACATGCCAGCACTCTGTTGTGTTATCTGATTACTTAGGAAACAGCTTGTAGTCTCTTTGAAGTATAATAGATAAGAATTGAAATCTGAATCATAACTCCTATCTGAATGACAAGCTTGATTCTCCCTTGGTTTTTTATTTCCTTAAATAACAATTTTGCAAGGATGGATGAGTAGGTTGTTTCTGTTTTACCAGGCACAACGTTGTAGTGTTTTAAGTGTGGATACAATCCAGATAGTCATAATCGTTGTATTTTTCTTTTGCTCACATATGCTCCTATGTTGACAGTCCAAGGGGGATTCAGCGAAAGCTGAGAACTTCTACCTTCACGCTGCACTTGCAGATCCCAAAGATGGGGAAGTCCTAGCTCAGTATGCAAAATTAGTATGGGAGCTCCACCATGACCGAAATAAAGCCTTAAAGTACTTCAGAAAGGCTGCTCACGCAGCCCCACAGGACAGGTATATGATCTTAGAAAGTATCAGTTGCCCAAAAATTTGGACCAAAGGCTGGCGTAATCTCCAACAAGCTAGAATATATCTTTCAACTTTAAAGTTTGTAAAACATTATGCATTGTTACTGAGTTAGCCATGCTCTCTTAACTGGTTACCTGTTATTCTTGTATGTTGTCTCATTCCATCAAGTGTCACTGATGTGTTTTGGACCGGACCTTTCATTTGTAGTCAAGTTCTGGCTGCATATGCTAGTTTTCTCTGGGATGTAGACGAAGTTGATGAAGGAAGCAGCTCCTCAGATGATGATAGACAGGTTTCTTTCTTGATTCAATGACAATGGCTTCCCAAAGATGTTACGTCATAGGACCAAATATGTAATTCTTGTCTATTAAATCTCAGGTGGAAGAATCAGGGGTTCGGTTAGATCACTGTGATACACCTCTTGTAGAAGAGAAAAGACCAGCCAGTCCCCTTTTACATCTTGCAACAGGGCTTGGAATCAACTCGGCTGGCTTCAGAGGTGTGGTTGGTTCTGCTGATTATGTGACAGCAGGCTATGGTATTGGTGACGGTACTTCTGAGGAGAACCATCATAAAAGGATGATTGAAGAGAATCCCTACAACCCTTTGATCCTGAAGAATTATGCTTGGTTATGTGAGGTTATAACCTACTATTGTTATTCTTCGTGCCTTCTGAGTTCAATGATCTTGGTCACTAGAATTGAAGTTTGTGTCAAAGTTAAAATCATACATGATCAGATGACTGTGTTTCCCTTTCAATTCTTCAATCTCAGACAGTATTTCTTTCTATTGTCATTACAGTTGTTTTGTTAAAGATGTCTAGATGTCAATCATTCTTAAATCCCACATTTTGCGTATAATAGCATGATATGGTGATCGTAGGAAGGTATTCATAGGTAATGTCTGTTGCTTTCCCCAAGAGTCTGCATTTTCTGGGAAAACAACATGAATCTTCTGTTTGGCGTGCAGACTAGGGGAGACCTTCAAACTGCTGAAGAATGCCACTCGCGTGCAATACGAGTCAATCCTACTGATGGAGAAGTGATTCTGCAGTATGCGCAGTTGATATGGCAGATTCGTTGCAACCGACGTGAAGCTACACCCTACTTCAAACAAGACGTTGAAGCCGCCCCAGGGAACAGGTGAAGATGATTTAGTTAATTTTGAATCCTTTCGCCCGTAGCTTTAGCTTTAAGAATGCATTGTGGCTGAAAACACGTCGGGTAAATAACGCAGCCTTTGTTTTGCTTTCAGTGATGTGCTTGCAGCGTATGCAAGATTTCTCTGGGAAACCGAAGAGGAGGATGATGAGGAAGAGGAAGAACAAGATATAATCAGCCGGGACAATGAAAGAGCATATGGCAACTAAACAAGAATACGCTACTTAGAGTTGATTGAGAGGGTGAAATCTACAATCCAAAATAAATCTTAGGTCCAAGCAATTCTGCAACGAAAATGTTCTGTTCTTTTGAGTGAAGAAGTCATAGTAGTATGTAGCACAAAAGGTTACCTGCATTAGGTATACTTGGCCTGTATCAATAGAATCATTAATAATGGCTTGTGAAACTGCCACAGATCATTCAATTGACATTTTCCTTTTTTCATTTGAGTTATAAATTTATTCACTTATACTGAATTATTTTAACATATAGAGAAAAAATGCATATATAACTCTACCTAACTCACATAAATGCAAATATAACTCTTTTTTTTCAAAAAATAAAACGAAAGGCACTCCTTTTGAATGTCCCTATGTTCTCTGCAGATTATGCACCTAATTTATTCCAACATTTTTTAAGAACACAATAGATAGCCAAACAATGGTTTGAAAGAATAAAGGATGTCACGACGGAAAAGAATAAATTTTGATCCTTTTTGAGTTTGGGTAAATATCTACTAATTAATTAACCTCAACAAAACTTTACTTGATTTTGATAGTTGAAAGTGTAAATATAACTCTAAATAATTAGTTTATATGCAAATTTACCTTTCTTACTAATTCAGGTCGGAATTGGGTGAAAAAGTTAATTTTAAAACACACACCCCCAAACAGGAAAAAAAGCCAAAATTCCCAGACCCTGAACTCCCCACCACCACCACCACCACTCTAGCCTTCTATCCATCTTCCCGTTGCCGATTACACCAATCTGGTGTACAAATACTGCACCGACCAGAAATTCCCGGACGGCACGTACACTCAATCTCTCAGAGCCATGTTCGACACCCTGACCTCCTCCACCAAGTTCTCCAACGCCACCACTGCGGAGGGGCGAGCTCGTCAAGGGTTGTGGCAGCGGGGACACCACAACTGATGGAGGGGCTTCATTAGGCCAGGGCGCAGCCGTTTCTGACGAAGACGTTTGAGATGGTGGAAGAAAAAAGATCTTGAAATTTTGGTGGAGCGTCGATTGGAGGTCGGACTCGAGCGGTGGTATCGGGAAGGGGTCGGTGACGTCGGCGCTAGGGTTAGACTAGGCTAGCGCCGGCGGTAGAGCAGGGTTCGACACGGTGGAGGCAGATATAGGTGGTGGTGGCGGAAGCCCTTACGTCGGGGGGGAGGCTGACGGGGTGGCGGGAAAGTGGCTAGTAGGAAGGGTGGCTGATGGTGGCGGGGGGAACGCTGACGGGACGGTGGGAGGGGTGGTTTTCAACACATGAAGAAGTATGCTTTCATTGCAGTATGATTTTTTGTCTTTTAAATTTTTTTATTAGGCTGAAAGGGCATTTTGGTTATTTTTGGTCTGTCAATGGCCCGGAAATGGCCAGTCAATGCCGGAATATAGTCTTTAGGGTTATATTTGCACTTATGCAAAGTAATTAGGGTTGTTTTTGTATTTCGAATTATCTCAAACATATATGTGCACTTAATGAAATATATAAGGTTATATTTTTATGTATCTCTAACGTATACTCCTTCTGTCACACTTTAAAGTTCCTAATTGCTTTTGCAAAAATTTTAAGACAAGTCTATGTGGCATCTTTTTAATGGTGATGACAGTGGACCCACATAAATCAAAGGAAATGAAGAGTTATGACCACATATTTATAGTTAAATGTAGAGAGATTAGAAATATGAAGTTATTAGTGGAACGGACCAAAAAGAAAAGTAGCAAGTCATTAGTGGGACAAAGGGAGTATGTGTGATTAGGGCTATAAACAAGTCGAGCTGAGCTCGAACAACCCTCTCTGCTTGTTCAAAATTTTCAAGCTCAAGCTCGAGTGAATTTATTTGGCTCAATTTCATGTTCGAGATCAAAATCGTGCTTGAATTGAACCATGATTAAATATACTTTTTATTTTTATTTTTTATATCATATTATATTTAATAAAAGAGTCTGTCTCTTGAAAATGGTCTTTTCATAAGCTATAAAAAGCTCAGGGACTCGAGCGCAATTTTACCACAAAAAGATTAAAAATCGTGGTTTAAAGTAATTCAAATTCGGGTCAAATTTGGGTTATAAGATATTTGGGTAAACTCACACGCCTACAATATTTTCGTAAAACATTACATATGTAATGTTTGTAACAAAAATTCAAATGTTTCACTTGCAGTTACCGCGAGTATAAACTCATAACCTCATATTATTCTAATTGAAATTCGTCTTTTCATATGCTTATAGAAAGACGGTATTTCTCAAAACTTTGTCTTAATAAAAATATAATAATAGATTTTGATTATGATCCTCAATTAGGTCGACGAGCTTAACTATCAATATTAGTTGAGCTCGAGGTTGAGGTTGAGGTTGAGGTCGGCTCAAATACTATACGAGCTCCGCTCGAGTTTGGTTGGAGTTCAGTTAAATTTAAATTCGGGTCATGATTTAACCGACCTGTTCACGAGGTTTTCGCAAACAACTTGGTTTGTTTACATCTGTATACATGCATTTTATTCCATGTGAATTTTTACGAGGAACGGCGAAAGTAACCTCATTTTTTTATGAGAAACAACGAGGGTATGTGCTACGAAATATCCTACGTAAGCACACCATATACTTAAAAGATTTTGTATAAACCAACTTTGATTTTTTTTATTAATCATCTTTTTATAACGTTTTTGAAATTTAAGAACTTATTTGTTATTCTTAACTACACATTTCATCTTAATGTAGTTCATTTATTAATACTCCCTTTTATCCCAGGGAAATATGCAAGGAAGAAAGTTTAACTTTTATTTTTCAATAAGGTGAAATGTCTATTTTGCCCTTGTCTTCTTCAACCTACCAAATATCTCGCATTAACCTTCAATCCCATCTGCGTTCCCACCACGTCGGAGCCTCCGTTGTCAGCGGCCCTCAAGCACCACCGCCCATCTCCACCCTCAAGCACTACCAAAGCATATCTCTGCTCTCAAGCATGCCCTCAAGCACCATCACCGTCCCCTTGCAACATATTTTTTTCTCAAGCTGCTCTTCATTGGAAACCCTAATGCTTGAAAATTGCGCTGGATTACAAAATTAAGGAGAAGATATTTGGGGAAGGGAAGAGAGGAGTTTAGAAGAAAAAAGGAGGAAGTGGGCAGCGACAATTCAGTCCAAAATCAGACTAGACCAAAATCAGAAAGGAAAAAATTTGGATGGTTAGTGAAAGAATGATTTCACATGATGATTCTGATAGTACTGAATGGAATAAATAAAATACAAAAGGTAAACTAGGTCTAGTAGAACTCTAATCCATCCATAATCAAATCAAATCTAATCATCATATTGACTTCGT
>JAULKM010000003.1:8297277-8316002 GCA_032355605.1 Rubia tinctorum | reverse complement strand
TAAGCAAGCGTCTGCGCGATTGGAGGTGTCCGGCATTGAGGATCATGAGCTGAGCGATGTAGATAGCCTCAAATGATTGATCCAATATGGTATACATTTTCTCTTTGCAATAGCTCGCACTGCTCGCTAAATGCGTTCTGATATAGTGTGTATGGATGGTATGATGCAGATGCTTCTGTAGTTTGAAAATATGAAACTTGTTTAGTATTAATGGTTTTGGTTGTGAATCTAATATATATAAGTGATCTTGTTGTTCAGTAGCTTTTATGATGGAAAATGGTTGGCTGAGGCTCATTTTATTCATGTTTTGATGAATCTGTCTACATAACTACTAAACCCGTGGATGATAAGCTCTTCGGTTTTTAGGATACCATATATCAATTCTTGTTTGTACAATGTGATTGTGACTAGCTGGTATATGATGAATAAACACCATGGCTGGTTAGAATCTGTGGGAATGGTTCGTATACTTCCTTAATAAGAAAAGATCTTATAGAAAGTTGCAGAATGAGTTTCGCTTAATGTTTTCATAGCCAGTTAGCACCCCAGTTTCTGAACCAGATGTTCTTAGTAACAAGTTCTTGAGGGAGAGTTGATGTGAGAAAATGCGACGGTTTCACAAGGAAAAGCTAGTAACAGGTGCTTGAATTTTAACATACTGAAATTCAGGCAAGTAGAACAATTCTTGAATCAGAAAATGATGATAATAAAGTTGTTTCTAATAACATTGCTCCCTGATATGATTTCTTCAAGGTGTAAATCATTTGAGGTTGATTGTCAGATGCAGCATATAGCGTCAATTTGAGTTGGCAGAGACTCAATTTGTGGACAAAGTTTGCAGTAGAGAAGCTCCACATAGTGTCAAGTTTGGGTTCACAAAAGAAACACAAACTTTGGTGACACTTAAAATTACCCGATCAGATCCATCCATCCATCCTTAAATCTCAGCCGATCTTCTTAAACCATACGGATTATGACAATTTCAAAGCAACGTTCCGCATTAATTATGAATTTATGATCCACAGGGATTATGACAATCTTTAATGATCCGCATTAAAAATAAATCAACTAATCAAAATCCTCCATTGTTGAATCTCAATCGTCCATCTCAAATCCCGTGGATTATGATATTTTCAAAATCCTCCGTTGTTTTCCCTTTCACACTATAAATACACAGAGCTTCCCCCATATCTCCACCCCATCCCAAGTTGTACCTTCCACATCACATCTTGTACTCTGCAAATTCCGGCCGATAAAGCATGGCTCGTACCAAGCAAACCGCTCGCAAATCCACCGGCGGGAAGGCTCCGAGGAAGCAGCTCGCCACCAAGGTACGTTCTATTCCCTCCGCCGGCATTTTCTAATTTGGGGTTTTTTTCCAGGGTTTGCTAATTCCTCCTTGCGATTGAATCACAGGCGGCGAGGAAGTCTGCGCCTACCACTGGCGGAGTGAAGAAGCCCCACCGTTACCGTCCCGGGACGGTGGCGCTCCGTGAGATCAGGAAGTACCAGAAGAGCACCGAGCTTCTGATCCGCAAGCTGCCGTTCCAGCGGCTGGTCCGAGAGATCGCGCAGGATTTCAAGACGGACCTGAGGTTCCAGAGCCACGCCGTTCTGGCGCTGCAGGAGGCGGCGGAGGCATACCTGGTGGGGCTGTTCGAGGACACCAACCTGTGCGCCATTCATGCTAAGAGGGTCACCATCATGCCCAAGGATATCCAGCTTGCCAGGCGCATTCGTGGAGAACGTGCTTAGAGGATATCAATCACAGTATGAATTTATTTTTAGCATAGATGATGATGAGATTAGGAGCACTTTTGTTTGAATGATTTCTACCCAGCTTCTTTTGGTCAATGGTGAAATTCTTGTGTTTTGGTCTAATTGCTGTTTGCCTTGAAGTATTGTTTTGCAAATCTGCATAGTAAACGTATGTTAGGAGGCCTAAGCCCATTGCTAGTGTTGAGAGGTTTTTTGGGCTGAAAAAGATCGACGACTTGTGAATTTTATTCTTCGACCTAAGAATTTAAGCAAGAAACTTCCATTATATTTTGTTTTGAAAAAACAGTGGCCTGTTTTTCATTGATACTCCATGTTGTAAGCTGATTATAGGTCACGAATATTGTGCATGCTTGTGCGCATCAGACACCAACCAAACCTTTTGTTAACTTTTACGATTGATCATTTTGAAAACACCATTTCTATAATTTTCATTTCTCTAACATGAGGCTAGCATTTCGATGAACTTCCACGTAGATTCATAATATATCGTAGTGCGTTACTACAAGATGTCTTGATTTGTAATCGCGTAGCTTCTCTGACACTTGCTTCGTAGCATTTAGAATTGCTAATAGTTGTGTTTGGACTGCTTATAGGGATCGAATGATCAACGTTACTTTTCATTCCACAATCGCTCTCGTCTTATTTGTGCATTAGGATGCAACCCTTTTTTGATATTCCACATAATGCTACTCTTGTCTTGGTTACTACGTATTCCAAAAAAAAGTGGGTTGAATACTGTTATGTTTTTCAACTACGATGATTGGATATCACCACACAATTGAAATTGATTTCTGGATCGGATCCTCCACCATGGTTGTATGTTGTAGAGCCACTTCTACTGCTACATTGGCGTTGGAAACATTGGTCTCGACCTATGCTTCTTCCTTACTAGCCTTCTTTGTTAGTGATAGAATCATGGCCGTAGTGTCAAATTGCTTAGATGACTTATCTTTCTTTTTTTTGCGCTATTTAGAATTACCGTTGTATCTATTCTCTTAGTGGATTCGTTTTTCTTTGTTGTAATTGAGCTCCAGTCTACAAGGTCCACATATCTACTTTTTTTTACAAAACCACACTCAAAAATTATATGCTCCAATAATTTCTCATGAGTCAAAACACATTAGGCATCTAGTTGAGTCTTTTCTTGAGTTTCAGATTTGTAGGGCATACCTGTGGTATCACTTCTCGTGTTAGGAACTTGACATGTTATAATAAATTACCATTCTAGAGGACTCCTACATTTGTGTTTTCGTGGTTGGTCGGTTGGATTATCAAGGACATTGGTACTGACCCTAACTTGTCCTCCCACGGCATTTGGTAACCCAATTTAAATCTATATTTTCCTAGCAAACCCTTCTCCAATGTCTGATAGCTACTTCCACAAAGCTATGACGTGGGATGTGGATCTTCCTGATTGTTTGGCTAGGGAATAATTCTCCGAGGAGCGGAAATCTTTAGCTTTTATTATTATCGATGAGGTCACTAACTTCGATTCCTCCAGCCCCATGAGTCCCCCTTGTTTTTGTTTGGTGTGTAGCAATTAATGTTGTCTACAGAACCAAGTCAGAATGAACGTCGACAAAAGGGACTCCTTATTCATGAGTAGAGATCATTTCCTTAGCATTGCCTAATTCATCTCAGCCATAGATCGCATTCCTAGTCCCCTCAACGATTTTGATGCACACAATTTGGACCATGACTCCTCCTCTCTTCAGGATCGCCCGCCTATATGAACATAACCATATGTTTTCTCTTCTTTTGATGTTGTCTTTGAAATCATGAAAGTCCTGATGGTGTATTATGAGAGAGCCATGAGTACGTGCATGCACATGGGTATTCTATCTATCACTGACATATCACTTTTCATTCAACGTGTTGTCTTTTATATTTTCTTGCATTGTAGATATTTGAACAGCCTAATCTCTGGGTCCTCAAAATTTACATTGTGACCTAGATATTTTCCTTGATGCACATCCGACTTAATGTTGAAAGTTAGTTCAATCAAGTTTGTTGTATAAGAATCTGCATTTCGACTAATTAGCAATGCAGATTTCTCAAAGTTAAGTCGTTGTCTAAGTATAGCTTCCTCATACCCATATTTGTTACCTTGAATAAAAGAACACAGTCACCGCAAACATTAGGTTTAAGACTCATGAAACTGCTATTCCACATTGTATCCATTTACATACTTTCTTGAATGGGGCTGATGCAATCGTGGATAAGAGAGCTTCCTGTCATAGGGTAAAATGAAGGAGGATAGGGGGTAATCCCGCCTCAACCCTTGCTTCGGTTCGAAAGATTGTGAGCACACCCATATGATAGGTTATACTTGAATTATGATTTTTTTGAAAATTTGAAGACCCACCGTTTGACCCGTAATGGGCAATTAGAGATTAAATATGGAATAACGGGAAAATGGAGGGAAAAGATCAAGATTGCACCGAAAGTGGCAGCGCGTGGCCGCACACGACAACATGTGGGATAGCAAGACCGCGCACGACCGATCAATTAGAGGAGTCAACAAGAGCGTAGGAAGCCTAGGCCGATCCAGCTTGGGTAGAATCTGCTATGAAAATTTTCTAATCTCACTTGAATCCGATTCATTGGTTTTTTTTGGGTTTGAATTCTATTATTTGATAATTTCTAAGTTTCATTGGGTTTTACTTCCTTGATTAAATTAAATTTCATTCTTTGTAGAAAAATATATAATTTCCTTTTGTAGTTAGAATAATATTTCTAATCTTCTTTTTTTTAAAACAATATTTCTAATCTTCTATTTAAAATATAGTTATTTTTTTATACTTACTAGAAGAATATTCTTAGTATTATTTATGGAGAAGTGTTATTAGAAGACATCTCCATTTCATTTTCTAAATAAAGTAAAATTCTTGTCCTTCCAAGAATATATTAGATTTAGTATTCTTAGTAAAATTAAATTAGATTAGAAAAATAGTTCCAGTTCATCGTTAGATATCTTGTAGTAAAAATACACAAGGGATTTTTAAGATCATTTGAAAATTTCATTTTCGTACTATGCATTGTTTTCATAATTATCAAGATTCTTGAGTTTCATCTGACAATTGAAGTCATCGGTAAATACAATGTGAGATTCAAGGAGACGTAATCATGTTCTATTTATTCCTATTTATATTGTACTAAGTTATCTCGCAGTTGTATTTGATTCAATTATACCATGTACAATGGTAAAATCACTCTCAAACCACTCTTGTGATTTCAGTTCATTAAATAATCAATTTCTCTCCTCCACCGCAACAATTCAAACCATAACTAAATCACTCCATTTTTTTCTCCACAATGGTTGCAACTTAGAAACCACTCCATGGACCCCACTTGTTCTCTTTATCATACTCATTACTTCTACCTTTAATAATTAATTCAAATAAATTTACCTAACAAAATAAATTTAAATGTGAAATTTAATAACACACCTATAATTATGAATTGGATTTTATTTTTTCAAATTTCATTTTCGAAATTAATTACAATTTGTAAAATATATTTTATGAATCATAATTAAACAAAAGAAACATATATATTATTTAAAGAATGTAATTTTAATTTTTTAAAAGATCCAAAAATTCATTTAGACTCAAAAAAAATAAATATCAGATTTTTTACAACTTTTTATTTTTTCATTTTTTCATTTTTAAAAAATATAAAATATAAAATAATTTTCAATTTCTTTAAAAAAAAGTTGGGACTATGGGTGTCACATGACCCATTCATAGGGTGCTACGTGGCACCCTTAGTCAACAAAAAAAGCATCATTGCTTTTTGCCAATCACCCACGTGATGTCAGCACAAAATGCAGAATGGGAACAATTGGAGTTATAAGGCACGGGCCCGCGGTTGGACTTGGTTCCAACCGCTTTCAGCCCCCACTGTGGGGACAATTATCTATATTTGGTTCCTATTTTTAATTCAACCCACTCCCAAACCTCTATTGTACATGCTCTTATTCCTTTGTCATTTGCAGACCCCGGATCCCAAGTCAGTGTCATTAAGACCATGTACAATGCAGAGATCACTACGAGACTCCTCTTGTGGTTTCACTTTATTAAATAATCAACCTCTTTCTTCCACCTCAGCTTTTGAGACAACAACTAAATCCGTCCATATTTTTTTCCACAATGGTTGAGACCACTTTGAGACAACTGCATGGGCCCCACTTGATTTTTTCTATTATACTCATTATTTTTACCTTTAATAATTAATATTGAATACATTAGTTTACATAAAATAAATTGAAATGTAAAATTTAATAATACACTTTAATTTTTTGAATTTCTCATAATTTTGTTCATTTTATAGTTTTTTGTTTTCATTTAAATATTTTGTTTTCATTTATAATTAAAAATGGTGTAAGAAAATATACATTGCACTGCATGTAAGAAAATAAAATAAAAATTTGGAGTATACAAAAAAAAATTGGAGCAGCATTTGGAGTATACAAAATTGGAGCATGGTCCGCATTTGTTTTGAATTTGGAGCAGAATTTTTTGGAGCAGAATATACAAAATTGGCCAGGCCGCACATGCTTGCTCTGACAAATCCAGAGCCGGGGCGGTCTGGAATCTGTGGACCGTGGCCTAGGTCTCAATCAATTCAGACTCCTTTGAGACCCCCACTGTGGGATTTTCTTGTCTCAGTTCTGTCTCAATTTTTAATTGAGTCCCCTTTGAGACCCCCACTGTACATGCTCTAAGGAATTGATTTACAAGAGAGGGTATGGGAAGCTAGACAAGCAGAGGATACCTTTGACTGACAACTCCATCATTGAGCAGGTACTTTCTGTTTCATGAATACCGCAAATTTGGCTCATTTGCCACGAACTATGTACTCACAATTAGCTTACCCGCTGTCTAGGCCCTGGGAAAGCACGACATCATTTGTATGGCGTCAGTGAAATTGTGCATACTTTTCAAAAGATTTGCTTTTGCTCACATTTCAAACACTGAAATTTTGGATTTTGGCTCAGTTGTTTAGATTTTGTAATGGGGTCAACACTTACGTGTAATTTAATTGGGTCAGATCAACACTTATTAATAAATTATAGTGTTACATCAACAATTATTAGTTAATGATAGGGTCATATTGACAATTATTAATGAATGATGAGATTATATCAGCATTTGCACTCAGGGGCATTTCGGTCAAAAAAATCAAATTTTAGCTCAAGGGTATTTTAGTCATTTCATGTTTTCTCTTCGCCGAAATTTACACGATCAACGCCGGAAATATAGACTTTGGGTATATCAGCACAATTTTTCCAAAAATTATTGTTATATTGGCACATTCATTAAAAACTCAGGGTTATATTGGCACTTTCTGAGGTTGCACGTTCATATTTGCACTTTTGACCTAATTTCAGGGTTATAAATGTAAATAGCTCTGGAAAAAAACACATCAGTCAATAATTAGATTCAAAATCAACCCAAGAAAACTTTGATTTTGGACCGACCGATTGAACTAAATTTTCATGTACTTTTTTTCCTTGAAAATTTTGGTGTTAGAAAAAATTCAATCAATTTTTAGGTTTAAAAAATAGAATTTTTTAAAAAAAAATCCACTTCAAACTAATAGTAGAACAATACTAGCAGTGGCGAATAGAGCTAAACTAGTATAACTTAACATACTGTATTAACCTTTGAAAATACACGAAGTAAAATATAAATTCATCCAATCAGAGCAGTTCATTCCAGTCAAGACTAGAATTCCAACATCCAATTTCTATCTTTGCATTCCAATCTAATTCAGTCTATTTTACCTGTTCAGACCAGTTCATGGACACCCCTAGGTAGAATGGTTATTAAATTAAATTCTTCAAGAACAGGTCATCTGGTGAATATTGAAAGTACTGCTTTCACAAGCTGAGGATTAAAGACCATAATGCTCCTAGTTCTCATCTCTAATTTACCCAACACTATCAAAAGCAGGAGGGTAGGTAGCACAAATTTGAAGTCCACACCTGATATCGCATTCCATTACTGTTATACTACTGGTAAAAGAAACCAAACAAAAATATTGTTATAATTCCTTCAGCTCACCTAAGTGAAAGCTACTAAAATATACTGAATCTCGCAAAATATCGAGGTAAAATGAAGTGAAATTGCAACGCCAAATTAGCCCCAAAACTTAATATCGAGGTAAAATGAAGTGAAATTGCAACGCCAAATTAGCCCCAAAACTTTTCACCTCTTGAAAGAACATCTTGTTTAGTCTGAAAAACTCTGCTCGTTCCTTGACCCCTGTTGACTGTTGGAATATGGTCTCTCCTGTCGAGGACCTTGTCTGTAGTACCCATTTGCCCGAGGCCGGTTGTAATCATTACTGTCTTGGCCACTTCCTCTGCTAAAACCACGGCCACCGAAGCGTCCCCTTGCTCCATCATTTTGGTAGCTAATCCTGCCCCGACCCCTTCCTCCTGTATAGAGCAAGGAGATCGAATACAAGTTAAATCCAATGCAATTCTAAAAGAAGAGAAACATTTATATTCAATCAAAAAATACTTCTTGTAATATTCTCAACTTCTGACAAACCAAAATTTAGAAGCGTAAAATCGGTTGGTCAATGCCACAGAATAATGAGTCTAGTAATGTGGGTAAGAGTGTAAGACTATTAGCAAACAGGATACATCCAGAGGAAGTTAAAGCTGTTAGAAAGAGAGGTCCTAATAACATACAATGTATAAAATGTACCACCACATAATAGCACAAATGGAGCACATTCATATTCTTGAGCATGCCCCATCCAAGTCAAAATATGTATTGCACATAAATTCCTAATGCCATACATAATCAAGCTCAACACATATCCAAAAAGAGGTGTACAATTGTTTGACAAGATTCAAGAAGCATGCAGACTTTGCTCATTGACAATATTGAAATAGTAATAAACTTGCTTAGTGTTAACAGAATAATGGTTCCTAGCCATGGTCTCTGAATGGAGTAGAGACAGAAATTACACATATGAACAATCCGGATCTGGGGGAAATAATGAAGAGAATTTCATAGTGAGTATAGCACAAAATTATAAAGTAACAGCAAATTTTGAGTAGGTAAAGAGGACTTAAGTACATACTTCCTCTTATAGGAATGCCCCTGTTCGGTCTCCGACCTTCAATGTACAGCGGATGTCCAGCAATCTGTACAGTAGAAGCCTGACAAGAAATAGAATTTAACATTCATTAAAATAGATTTCAGGAGTCATGGAACCATGGCACCCTCCTATTTCCAGAAAACTAAAATACAATTACAAGCATGAGACCAGAAAGCAAAATTTTCATGGTGGCAATAAACAGCAGATCAACCAAATGGAACTGTTCAGTAATAGATGTTGCACAAATAAGCAGCTTTAGGCTTCCTTTTTTATTTGTTATCATCCATATCACACCTCCAAGGTCAAGAGAACAAGAGAGGAGGAAATTTAAGATTTAAAGGTATGATAGCCTGAACTATGGCCTGCAGTTTTACCATCACTTCAGTGGCTAAATAGGACAAATTCAGTTTATCAAGGCTTTTAAAGAGATTAATCACTATTACTTTCACATCATCCTAAAATTCCAAGTAAAAGAAAATACTCAAAAAGATTGTGCATCAAATGCTTGAATAATTATTTCGCGTTCACGGGATTAAACAATAATAGTAAACATGAAATCTAAAAGGCACTTTTTTATTCACACTGTGATCTGCATAAGATTCTCACACCCGAAAGAAAAGAGTTAAGATAAAATGTACTGCAAGTCGATATCCTTGAAATGGAAGCAGACCTTGATCGCATTATGGACACCAGTAATATCCTCATATTCAACAAATGCATAGCAAATATCAATATCCTGTACAAGACGTCAAACAAAAGTTTGAAACTCAATTTTAAATTGGTTAAGTAAATAGCCTGACAATAAGCTTGAAAGTGTAAACAGTAAACATAACTAACCTTCCTTGTTCTGATAGCCACACCATCACGCTTAAGCTTACCAAATTTCTTGAATTCCTCCTCAATTTCTGATGGAGCCATTGTAGTCGGCACATTTTTAACATAAACAGATTTCACCTCAACTGCAGATAATGCAAAAATATAAGACGGGGCAAATAATCAATAATATCAATTTCTCAATCCTATTTCATAAAATAGAAACGAGCAGAGATCATCAATCCATTAAAAAAACTCAAGACATGAACTAGCAGAGAAAATGTGAAATGGGGCAAATGATCGGTGATGATTTGAGTTTCTTACTCCTATTTCACATAGTAACGAGTAGAGATCATCTGTCAATATTTAAAAAAGACATGAAGCAGTAGCCACCCACCTTCATCATCAAAAGCTGATTCCTCAAATTGATCCATTCCAGACCTTTCAACTACAGTTGATGGTTCAATGGATGGCTGACTTGGTGGCTCTGGTGCTTGGTGCCACTCTGAGGATGGGGGTGAAACCTTGTTAATGGAGTGAGGCACAACTGTAAGAGATTGCCTTTTTGCAACCTGTAAATTTCAATTAACATGAAGCGATTATAATCAGTATAAAAGCCACGACAAAATTGCAGGAAAAAACATTAAGCTAAAGTTCAGATATTTCATACAATGGAAGCATAAGTGTGCTTTTGGGGCTCGCCAATAGGTTCCTCGACAGCTAAAGGTAAGTGGTCCTGTACGGGATTCACAACACTCTGAATTGAACCATTTGATTGAGGAGCAAAACTATCCTCAAGGATTTTGTCATCATCTGGGACAGTCTGTAGCCTATCATCCAAATAGTTGTAGTTATCAATGGGACCATTTTCTTCAACAGTTGAAGCAGCCACATATTCCCTTCCCTGAATATCTCCATCAAAAGCATAAGTGGGCACTGCAAATGTCATCACATAAATCAACATCAGTAACCTCCTATCAAAAAACATTCTGTGCTAACTACTTGTTCTTGTCTTTTATGAAGAGGGGGAAAAAACAGAGTGTGAACATTCTAGATAATAGAATTTCATGGAAATGCCTTCAACATAGACAATTAATAACAATACCTTGTTCGTGATATGCAGTTGAGGCATTCAGTTTTGAATCAAGACTGCTCTGATTTATATTGCTCTGATTCATATAGACAGCTGGATGCTGGACATTCTCTTCGTCGTCAACAAAGTTAAAAATATCATTGAGAACGAAATAACCCTTTTCCTGCGGGGCAAGGAAAAAGCTTTGCACAAACTTCCTCCTGTCATCGAAACCTTTCAAATGCACAGAACCCGAAACCATCACTAAAACTCCTCCATTCCACGATTCCAGCGAATGAGCCGTCTTAATTTCTATAGCAGTGTAACTGAGGGACATAGTGAGCGAATGGATTTGCTGTCAAACAAGAAAGGAGCTCAATGAGAAAAACTATTCTTCACAACATTTTTTATTAGCTGTTTTAGGTATGAGTGTAGACAGGCAGAAAACATTATGAAACATTCAGAGAAGAATAGATACTAATATTATCAGCAACACAAACAAAATATATGTAGCCGCAGGTGAAGGGATAAAGTGCAATAGCCGAGCAATTGCTACTAGTTATTAATAACAACCCTAGTTATCGCTACTCAAATTAGATCTCTTAAAACAGGGATACAAGAAAAGAACTCTCCCCAAAGTCTCCAAAGGGAAGTAACCTTCATTTCTCTCTTAATGTCCTTGGTGCCACTCAATATCCTACATTTTTTGAAATATATCTCATTATATATGTGAAAGACTCATTTTAATTATGCGACCAATCCTAGTTATCACAACCAAAACTAGATCTCTTAAAACGGGGATGCAAATGAATTAACTCTCTCCCAAGTGAAGAAAACCTGCATTTCTCTTAGATGTTGTCTTGATACCACTCATTACCCTACATCTTATATTCTTAAAAAGAATAGTTCTTGTTGTACACATAAAACGGTGACAGGTTCATCATTCATCACTTTCATTTTATTCTCCAATACAATTATACACACACCAACAACAATCATCCGTTTACCCAAATTCATCTACATTCCCAAATCATAGGTTAATTATATACCAGCATCGACGCTGCAGTCTCGTGAGTGTTGCCGTCAATCCTAAGCATAGTGCTGGCATCGCTGTAAAACTGGTGCACGAACTCCGGCTGCTGCTGGAGCACTTGGTAGTATTGCCCCACGAAGTAAGTTCCGACCTTGAATCAAAATCCCAAAACAAATTAGCAAACAAGACCCTACTAAATCAAACAAAAAAACACGCACAAGCAGCAAACCTGAGCAGCAGTGACGGGCAACTGAAAGGGAGACGCCATGTGGACGGGATTGAGGGAAATCCAATCCCGGAGGAAATTGGAAAAAAACGAAAACCCTAGATCTGCAAGTGCTCTATTAATCCAAGATCTGGAGAACTAAAACCGCAGCAGCATTACCGACTCCAGGGACGGGTCGGCGGCGCCGGTACGATTGTGCGCTGCAGTGCGGGTTTTTGGAGGGTTTGGGGTCACTGTTTTAGTGTGTGAAATCTGTGAGGAAGGGGAGTGATGAAGTTCTGCGGGAGGATTTATACATAGGTGCTCACTGCTCACTGAGACCACTGATTTAGCTGTTGCGGCTTTCTGTTTTGCCTTTTTCCTAAAAAAGTAAAATATTTTTTGCGAGGGTTTTTTTAAAAATTTTGAGAGCGTCTTCAATCTGCACGAATTAATATTTTTAATAAGATATAATTATAATATAATATAAAATTTCATATATATATATATAAATATTATAAAAATATATTAGGATAATTTGATAACGTTTGCCATGGTATGATATCTACGTATTAATCAATTTATTTTTACTTATTCAATAGTAATTTGGGTTACGTGAAATTGAATAAAGAAAAAAAGGGTCTCATCACTCTTGGGCTGTTAAAAAAAGGGAAACCGATAACCATTTAAAATATAACCGCTGTTTAATTCGGTTTACACGTTAATTGATTAATCGGTTAATATCAATTACGGTTATTCAATTATATCGGTTAATTGGTTCTTTTATTGGTTTTATTATTTGGTAATCAGTCTAATCAGATAATCGGTAAAAGATTTTATAGCATATTAATTAATTAATTTCAATCCCAAAATTAATTCATTAGACTCTGGATCTTATCACAAACTCAATAAGCAAACTTTAAATTGCTAACCCAAATTAACTTATTCTTTAAACTCTATGTTATTAGTTCATATATCTTTAAATAATAATTGTGCCCAAAACAAATAATTATGCAAACAAAATCAATGTTCCTTATAATATTGACCAAATCTAATAATTATCAATGGAATACAATGTTAATATTAATTCAAAAAATTATTCAACTCCTATGCAAACCAATTCCTATTTTTTTACCTTTTATTCTAAATTTTGCGGCTCAAACTACTAAACAATATTAATATGAATTTATATTTTTAATTCTAAATGAATGATATATGGTAATCGGTAATAACCGACATATAAACCAAAACCAATACTAACCGAACCGGTATAACCAACAACATTATCGATTGGTTATTCGGTTTCTTATAAAATTTTATAAATCGGTAAAAATTTAAACCGATTAACCGTCTAATCGACAAATCGACCGGTTGAACACCTCTACAATTTTAAAAGTATTCACTCTCATCTCAATTTGGACAAATTACCCTTTTAAATTGATCACTATATACAACGATAAACCTGATAAAAATACACGTAAAAATATTTGGACTTATGTCAATTGAATGTTACAATTAAATTTAATTAATTTTAGAGTCTGTCTTTTGAAAGTTGATCTTTTCATAAGTCATGAAAAGAACCGGAAAATTAGAAGAAATGAAGATAAAATTTTCTGATTGCATTAACGAAGCCATAAAACTTATAACTAATGCAAGTTGCGTAGTAAAATTTTAATATTACAACTAAAATATTTTAGTTTTTTATTATTCTAATTAAAACTCGTGTTTCTATGAACCTATGGGAAAATGATTTTTCTCAAAATTTTGCCTTAATTTTAACTTTATTAATAATAGTAACTTGCAACCTAAAATGAAAAGGGAAAAAAGTTGAACTCTATTTTTTTAAAGTCTCCTTTTATATTAATTAACCAATCGTGAAAAATATTATTTAAATAACTTTTAAGGTATAATTATAGTTATCAATATATTGATACACATTTTAAATAAATTTCAAAGTCATAGTAATGTGGTTGTGATAAATAAAAACAAATATCAAATAACTTATTAGTTACATCAATTATAAAATGACTCTGTTTAAATGTTGATCGGTCTAAAATAAAATTTTGAGCATTTGTTTTCTTTTGGAATAACGAAAACTTTACATTACCAAAAACAGGTAAGTACAAGCGATCTCTCGATCCCGCTATCCTTTTTCCTTTTTACAATCCCCTGTCAGATTCTATCATCAATTTAGCACATTTTCCTTTCAACTTATGATCTAACCATGCCTTATATACATGGTTTCTATAATAACATTTATAGTGTTCTCCCCGTGATTACCTTCAAGATTCAGTCTCCCAATCCAGATGTTGTATACCACCTCTGCCACAACCATTTTTGTTAGCTTCGATCTTCTTCCTTTTCCCCTACAAACCTGTTTCAGCCAACCCACTTCATGTTCCCAGTTTTCAGGTGTTCTATTCCAGTGCAACCATTTCAAAACCCCCTGCCAGATTCCATTTGTTTTTCTGCATTCAAAAAATAGATGATTGATCGACTCCTCCGCGTCACAAAAAACACATTGCTTGCCTTTGTCGATACCCATTCTCAGCAGCCTGTCCTTCGTTGCCAATCTCCTGTTACACGCCAACCAGAGTGTAAATTGAGCTCTCGGTCTTGCTTGATCGTTCCAGATCAGTCTGCACCATTCCACTTTCTCCTGTTCTCCCCTTAATTCTCTATACACCTTTTGCGTTCTGAATTTGCCTTCCTCGCACATTTCCCGCCAAACCTCCTGATACTTAATCGTATCCCTGCATTTAGCCAGCATTTTTATCACCCAAAAGCAGTTCGTTGGGAATTTAACAGTCATGAGATCATCACCTTTTATGTAATACGAGTGTATCCACTTCACCCATAACCTATCCGACTTTCTGCTTAAGCTCCACAACATCTTGATAATGCATTCCATCCCAGGAAGGAAATATTATTAATTAAAATATTGTGATTAAGTTTTTTTTTCACATGTTGTGTCTCACATTTAAATTAAAAACAAAGAATTTTTATTTAAGATTTTAAAGTTTTGTCATATAATGAAAAATATGTGAGATAGTTAGAAATCATTAAATATTGAATACAATAAAATTTGATTGTTTTTATAATATTTCATTCAAATTATTTAAAAATAAATTTTAAAAGGCTATCATAATTATGTATTTCATTGCAATAAATAAAGTAATATCAAATGACCTTATTTGTCTCACTAATTATAATATGTCCTCTAGTCGGTCTAAAACAATACTTTGTCATGTATAAATTAATAAATAAATAATATGTATACATATTTATATCAAAAGTACTCTATCAATGTATTAAAAAAATCCAAATATTTTATTATTTCATATTATGTGCCTTCTTAAATTTTCTTCAGTGATATATATACATTATATTATATATAGTACAATGAGATATTTATGGTTTTAATTATATCTTAAGAAGTCATATATTTTAACAAGTTATGGTTGATTATATATAGTAAAGAATTAAAATCAGTAATATATTATAATATTAGTGTGTTATTTTTAGACAACTTGAGTTTAGGTTAGTCAAACTGAGTTCAATATCTCCGGTTGACAGCACAAAACAAATAATTTATATTATATGGTGCTTGGGATAAATAAATATATTTTATAATATAACTTAATTATTGATAAAAGTGTCCATCTCCTGAAGATGATTTTTTCATAAATTATGAAAAATAAGGTTTAAATTGCAAATTAGAGGAAATGAGATTAAAATTTTAGGGTTGCATTAATCCGATTATATATTTTTAACTATTGCACGTTGAATAGTAAATTTTTAATATTGTAAATAAAATTTTACCTTTCTATTATTTTAATTAAACTTTTTCCCAATACTTTGCCTTGATAATATATTTATAAATGTCAGTTTAATGAAACAACGTTATCATTATCAACATTGCATACATATGAATTTCATATAATATGAAAAATGATCAAAATTTTGAAGATTTGATTGTAATATCATCTCATTGCATGGTTTATGATAAAAATATATCTATTATAATCATACATTTTTTTATTAACATTGCAAGCATACAGATTTCATAGAATATGAAAGATGATCAAAGTTTTGAATATTTGATTGTGACATTGTGCCACTGCACGGTTTATGATGAAAAATATATTTATGATCATCATACAATTTATGAAAAATATATTTATGAAGAATATATTTATGGTCATCATATATATTTCCATATAAGCATAATGAAATACAAAGTTGAATTAAAACTATAAAAAAGTAAAATATTTTAGTTGGAATATTAAAATTTTATTATGCAACGTGCAGAAGTTATAAGTTTATGACTCGATGAAATGCAATCCAAAAATTTTATTTAATTTTTTTTATAATTTGAAATTTAAACTTTGGTCTTTCCATAACTTATGGAAAAACGATCTTTCAAAAGACGAACTCATTTTTTAATACTATTACCAATCACATATTGATATGTACTAAAATATGTCATTTCTAAATATTAGCTAATAAAAATAAAAAATTTAAATAAAAATCACAAAAATAAATTTGTATAAATAGACAAAGTATTGGGAAAGATCATCTTTCCATAGGCATATGGAAATACATGGTTGAATTAGAATTATAGAAAGATAAAAGATTTTTGTTGCAATATAAAAAGTTTATTATGCAACATGCAGTAGTTATAAGTTTATGACTCGATTAATGCAATTCAAAAATTTTATCTTGATTTTTTCTAATTTTTTATTTAAACTTTGGTCTTTTCATAACTTATGAAAAGACCGTTTTCAAGAGACAAACTCTAATAAAAATTGCAAATAAAATTTATAAATTGTTAAATAAACCCCCGAAAGTATTTACAGATAAAAAACTTCAATACTATATTTAATATTTATATAAATCATTTTATATTGCTTTTTGTCTCAAAATTAAAATTTATTCAAAACACTTATGTATAAATAAAAGTTACTCCATCTATTATTCTATATGTTTAACATAGTAATTTTAGAAATTTTTGTAGGTAAATTAAATTACGTGGAAAGAATTGATTGCCGCGAGTAAAAAAAAGAAATAAGTAGATTAAAATGATTCAATTATTATCATGAAATGAAGTTTGATTAAAAAGATAAACTAAAATTGAAAGTGTATCACCTTAAAAATATATAATGTAAAAAATAAGTATTATGAAAGATTTTTCCTAACAAATGAAGATTGAGAATATAAAAAGAATGTGTATCCTCATAAATATGGTATGATTAGTTGCTCATCAATTGAAAAACATTGAAGTATGAGAAGAACATTGAAAATGGAAGAGATTTGCATTGTAAATTGGAGATTGTCTTTATAAGATATTTTTAATTTTAATTAATTTTTAAAAATGATGTAGAATTATGTTTGAATTTCATGCGACAAGAATTATGTGTGAATGTAATGTGGCAAAATTGACCTCCTTTAATATATAGTAAAGACTATAGATATAGGCTTGTTTTGGAAAGAGAGATCAGAGATGTTTTGGTCAAAACTTTAAAATCTCTAATTATGATGTTGGATACACATTTTTTTTCAAATGAGAGCATTGTCCTGTAATGTTGACACTATTTTTCATCAGCTGTTATAGTAATTTGTACCGTTACTATAATATATTTAGTCAAATGATAGATGATTGACATAGTTGAGAATTGGAAAGAAAATGGATTAAAATAGGTGATTGATATGTAAGCAAAATGAATAGTATTATTTTCGAAGTAACATAACTCTTCTGTGACATACTTATAAACATTTTACTGTATTTATTAACTTATGGACTGTGTTTATTAAATTAAACATTGAAATTTTAAATTTAACTACTATAATATTTCAAAGTTAAATATTGTAATTTTTATATAATATTTATTATATATTCATAAGGGTGTTAAATTGTCCGATCTAATCCATTTTGACCCCCATGTGGGTCGAGTGAATGTCCCATCTGGGTCAAGTGTGTCGATTCAATTTGGGTTGGGTCGGGTATGAGTCTAGTCATATTTTGATCAAATCGATCCGTTTTGACCCATTTCTATTTTTGCCCAATTTTTTGAGAAAAAATAATTTTAAAAAATCATAAAATATAATTAGTTTAATTCAATATATCCACCATTAATTTACTTCATAGATAAATTTGACATTCTTGAAAAATATATATTTATAAAAATAAAAATAATTTTGTAAAACTACTATTAATTATAAATAATAAGTAAATTGATTAAATATGAAATATATATTCATAATTACCTAAATAATTTTTAGTAAAATTATATAATTTATTTTGAAATAATAAAATTATTCTAACTAAGTAGAATGAAAATAATTGTATTTTCTTTATTAATTGTATAATTTATAATCAAATAAAACAAAATATTTTATTTTAAATTATATGAAAATAAATTATCATTTTATTTATTATGTAAATATTAATATATTTAAAAATTATTCATTTTGATGAATAAATTATATAAAAAATTACTATAATTTGGGTCGATATGGATCGATTTGGGCCAATTTTGTAATCCGGCCCGACCCAAACTATGAAAATTTTGACTCAATCCATTTGAACCTAAATTGTGGGTGAATTTGGGCCGGGACAACTGACTCTAGGGGTGTCAAAATAGACCCGTAACCCGCGGGTCAAGCGGGTTATCTAATTTTAAACCCGTATGGGTATGGGTAAA